>CM060922.1:63248627-63348627 GCA_030737875.1 Allium sativum | reverse complement strand
TTGCAAATGAGCTATTCTTATTCAAGATAAACAAAAGTTACATCAACATTTGTTAAATGTTTTTTGATTATGAAATATAAACAAGAACAAAATTTGATGATCTATGTCACTAATCACAATAGTGAACAGATCATACTTAAAATAGATTTTGCTTTGTTTTCATTTTTTTGAGAACAATGAGTGGTTTAATTGTTGTGTTATAGTTTGATAGTTTATGTTATGTTAACTAATAACATAAATAAACTACACTTATGATAAATGCAATATTTATGTCACTTAATATTAAGAATAGAGATCATAGATTGTATGTTTGTTAATTTACATAAATATAAGAGAGGATTTACCTCTAAATTGCTCTCTTATCTCGTATTTAGCCCTCAAATTAGTTTCTAGTTTTCTTTAGTTTTTTTAAGTAAACAATCTAAAGTATGGTTTAATCGGATTGAGTAAGATTGAAGTTGTTTCTTTCCTCTTGGATCGACCCGTACTCGTCCCGTACTAACAATTGCACGCCGTGCGCTTGCGGTCTTATTGCAATATTTCATGCGACGGTTTTCTAAGTGATAGAATAACCGTTTTGCGAACAAGTTTTTGGCACCGTTACCGAGGAAGGAAGTTAATTTTGATTTTATTATTCGAATTGATTTTCTTGTTTCTTTGCTCTTCTTAAAAAAAAAAGAGTTTGTTGCTTCTAGTTTATTAGCTTGTTGTGCTCATTTGCATTTGTTGTTTTTATTTATGTGTGTGTTCACTTAGATCGTGTGTTTTTTTCATCTCATTTTGTTCATTTTCCTTAGATCGTTCTTGTGTGTTTTATTTTGTTTAGTGTCATTAAAAAAAATCTTTGTGTTTGTTTGATTTTGTTCTAATTGCATTTTCTTGCATTAGATCGTTCTTGTGTGCATTTTAGTCTTCGTTTTAAAAGGAAAAAAAAAAAACATTTTCAATTGTTTTCAGTTTCAATTCTTTGTGCATATCATTTATTATTGCTATTTCTCTTGTAAGCTTTTTGTTTGCAATTTGCATTTGTTGTTTTCTTCTTTCATTTTTCCTTTTTTTTTAAAAAAAAAACCACTCTACTGTGGATTTTCTTTTTTCTATGTGTGGCCATTTTCAGTTATGTGCATTGCTCATCTTTGGGTGTTTACATACGCATTCTGTCACTTTCATTTTCTTGTTAAGTAGGTTCAATTTTTCCATCTTCTGTTTCTGTCATATTTGCCATTGTCAATTTTATTCTCATCTCATATTTATTTTCAAGTTATCATTGTCTCTCATACATCACTGCATATAGAAAAAGAAAAAGAAAAATTGCATTTCATTTCAAAATTGTCAACATATAATTTGCATTTGCAGGTCTGATACTTTTTCTCTACCATTCCATATTCCTATCCTCATTCACATATATCTCCGCTCTATAACCTATCACACCATCCCTTCTTTGGTTTAGTTGAGAGGAGCAAAGCCCTCTTTTATCATGGCTTCTTAGCCATTTCCGTTTATGTAATCTCTCTTTTTAATGCAATTTTAATTAGTTGTCTTTTATTTACATGTTCTTTTCTTTTATGCAAGTAGCTTGGATTTATTTTATGCAAGTAGTCTAAATTTATTTTATGCAATCTACTTTTGTTGTCATGATTACATATATTAGAGGCTAATCCCTTTCAACTTAGAGGTAATGAAGCTTTCTTGATTATGTAGATGCAACATAACATGTTTATTCATGCTCTTTTTTTGTGCTTCATGTCATGTTGAAGTTATTGGTTTTGTGTTCATTATTGAATTTGATAGCCTATATTGTTGACACCAAATAGGTTATGCTTAATCATGTGTTCACTAATTACCTCTTCATCTACATATGATGATGGTGATTAAGTGGAGGTTGGAATAAAAATTTGATGGTCTGTAGTTTTAAATAATAGTTCATATGCCATGCTTAAAGTATATTTCAATTTCAACTTGTTCATTTTTCATTAGAACTAGTAAAGTGATTTAGTGGGTATGTTATAGTTTGATAGTTTATGTTGTACTAATTAATAGCATGAATAAGCTGTACTTATAATAATCATATCAACTAAATTCACTTATGACGAAGAAAAGAGAGATCATGGTTTCATTTTATGTAGATTCATGGGATCTAGAGAGTGGATTTATTCCTAAGTTCTTATTTAACTCTCATATTCTTGTTTTGCTTAGCTTGATAGTTTAGTATAGTTGTAGTTAATTACTTAAATCTTCACTCGACTTTGGTTTAATTTGATTGGATATAATTGAAATTATTTCTTTCCCCGTGGATTGACTCGTACTCGCTAACATAATAAAAGTGTGCGCCGTGCGCTTGTGGTTTATTACACTTCGCGACGATTTTCTAATTCAATAGAATTTCTGTCATTGAACAGAAACCTACAACACAAACCAAAAATGACAAATGCCAATGAAAGAACGAAGAAAAGGACTACAAAAGTTGAAGACAACACGCCCAAGAGCCAACTCGGCCACCCTTGCTTCTACACCTCTCAACTGCTTCTAGAAGTAAAAAAAGGAGAGCAAAGAAACAAACCCAAGAAAGTGTCCAACTAGCAAGCCATTTGGTGAATAGCTCCAAAATCCCAAGTCAATATCCAACAGCTTCCAAAAGGAAATCAAAGGCAATGGAAAGACAACGAACATATATAATTATATTTCAAATCATTTATTTATCATAAAGTATCAAATAAGGAAAAACAATATAAATATATATCTCCTCCACTCATTTCTTTTATCATATTTTTTCTTTAACCATATATTCAAATATAATTAACTTATAGTTGCAATGGAAAATCATGTAAATAATATTTTCAAAACATATATTATATATGGTTATTTAACATATATTATATTTGGTTTCTTAATATACTAGGGTATTTCACCTAATTCATTGTTTCTTAATTATCATTTCAGTCCCTTATTTGTTTCTAAAGTTTATTCGTTAACTTCCATTTTAAATGAGTACTCAAGTCTTATAATCATTAAGGATATTCTATTTAAGTATAAATCAACTTACCAATTAAGTTTATATTCTATTCAATCTTATTACATTAAATTCACATCAATATTATTCTCACACTACTTAATTCTCAATTCATTCATTTAATCATTTCTAAAGTTTCACACTTATCTTCCTTTTTAAAGTAAGTTTCATCTCTTTATATCATTAAGTATGTACTAATTAAGTTTATATTCAACTTTATCTCATTAATTTAGATTCATATCCATATTTCTTTTCCATTCATATCATTACCAAAGTTTACGTTGTCGTTAATATTTATTTCAAGCTTCACTTAGTTCAGGTAATTTATTTCAATATTGCCAAACTCAAATTAAAATGAACAATAACCAGTTTTAAAATAAATGTTTGTCTGTATTACACTTATAAATTCTTTTAATTTTAACTTTAACTTTATTTAACTTTAACTCATATATATATATATATATATATATATATATATATATCTCAAATCTTCATTATTTTATAATTTAATATCCATATAAGGCAAACAATAATAATTCCATAAATATTTCTCTTGAAACCAGATTAATAATCCAAATATAATATTCGAAAACAAATTAATATTTCATACTTATTGGTCTAAAATAAAGATTAAACATTTGGAAAATGACATGCTTATGAAATGTACTGAATATTACGCTTATCAGGTAGTTATTATTTCTAAAACCATTTCATGAATTTTATGGATTCATTAAAATCATTTTTATTTTATTTGCAAATTAATATCTTATAAATATCATTTGTATTGATTTCTTAATATAGCCTCTTTAAGTTTCAAAATATATAATCTATCATATATAAACACTTAGAAGACCCATTTATTATAAGTTACAATTATCCTTCAAAAACATTTTATATTATAGTACTTTCAAATTTCATTTTATGTAATCTATCTAGATATTTTTATATTCAAATTCTAAATTTCTTGTTCATTAAGTTTCATAGATAATCCATACTTATATTTCTTACAAATGTCTCTTTATTCAAACTTAAGTATATCCATAAATTTATTTAGTCCAATCTATTAACTTAAAGGGTTTAAACAACTTGATACAAGCTACTTATACTAATTAGGTTAGTTTGCTAATAATTTAGTTAAATAACATTTTATATTTACATGTATTAATTAATGCTTATAAAAAGCCAAGCATAATGAACCAACCAATTTGGATAATTTTATTTCCTAACAAGCAATCACAATTTATATAATTATAAAACAATTCTTTTATATATTAAATATCATAGGCATAATTATTTCATTTACCTCTTCTAAAACAATATTGTACCAATCTATCCTATTAAGAATTTAGAATCCCTATTCATTCCATGACGTCTCATGGACCGACCAGAATCTATAAATAATCAACATAACAAAATAACACAATATGAAACTTTTTTAACACTTACAAATATGTTGTTAATGAGTTACCGCAACAGGCTTTGATATTCTCTCAACCAATGCTCTAATACCAATGTGGCAGCCTGCCTTTCCGAACAATTTTAGATTGATAATAAACCACACATGGAAGACCCAAATCATTCAAAACGGTGAATTGTTAATGAGGATTAATATAAAATAAAAGTGAAAAGAAAAAAATAAAACACAAAATCTCTCAGTGAAAGGAAAAAAGTATAATAAAAACATAATTAAAACATTCAGCAGTTTACAATCTACATTTTCGAATACAAGAGTTGAATGCTCAGAAAGCATACCAATAATTGCAGCGGAATACTAGTAACCAATAAGTCTGTAAAGCTCTATCTTCATCTTCATAACAAGGACTTCACTAAACTACTAACCTGAGCATAATGAAAAAAATAATACACTCGACTAGATTAAAATATCTCATATAAGTCAAATTAAATAAATGAAATATGAGTGTAATAACGTCAGAGATGTTTACATAATTTTCCATTTCCTACCAGTGTATAACGTGAGTTCAATAACTTAATAGATGTTACGAAATTTTCCATCTCCTAAGGATCTGTTAAACTAGATATAATATAATATAATGCGCAATTATAATAGTGCATATTAAGTAAAGTAAAATATTAAAATAACATAAGCAGGATTATCATTATTACCTTTACACCGTTTATAAACATTGTCATAAACATTGCATATAAAACACCAATTGAATGGCCGATGGATAGGGATGCGCTGTTATTTGACAAGGTTAAATAAAAATCGTAGGGAGGGATCGAGATAATATGACAAGGCACGCGAGGCAATAATCGAGGTAGGAATCTACCAATCACACGCCCGAACTGGTTGCATCGCTGACGCAACAAATACATACACAAGAATGACGAAGCCAAGATAACTCGCTAATTTCCGTTGATCTCAACGATGCCGGAAACTTAGTCTCCAAATTCGTTGATTCACAATCGAATGCAAAATTTGGTGGAACAATGGGAGCTTCCTCCAATAATGGAGAAATGCCAAAATTTTATTTTAGAATCAATATTTTTTTAACAACCACAATATATATATATATATATATATATATATATATATATATATATATATATATATTATGCTAAAACCGAAACGACACCGGAACATCGACATTGAAACAAGAGTACAAAGATAAACCGACACCACAACAGAAATACAAAAGACCAGAACCAATATAACGACAATAATGTGGCAATGAAAAGAAATTCATCCACAGACTATCATCGATACCAAAACCACAGAACCAAAGTCGCTATCACTTGATCTAAAACAGAAAGCTATGAAACTGAGTATCACCCACTGGAGCCAAAATAGAAACTAATGAAGCCGGTAATCTTCGATATCGATACTGAAAAAGAAACTATTGAGCTGAAACAAAAACAGAACTGATACCACTTCAGCTTGTTGATTATTACCGATACTGTGACGCCCCGCCCCGCACCAACCGACATTTACTCAAAAAGTGCGCTGTACACATGTCCAGTTAGCACGGAACGGGTCGCCAGAAGGAAAAGGAAGAAGGAAATAAACATACAAAGAACCTGTAGAATGTCTCACAGCGCATCGAACAAAATATAATAATAATAACATACTTGACATAAAACAGGAGAGACAGTGCATAAGCTGGAAATCAGAACTAAACATCAAAGCAGCGGAAATCCAAAATACAGCTTATTACAACTTTCAAACTGTCTCAAAGCAAAAATAAGATAAATTAGGTACACTACTAATGCCCAAGTAGCGACCACCAACGACACAGGGAGAATGTGTATATATATCATACGTGGAAGCCTCCTGCCCGCCTCCGAATCAGCTACTCGCAAATCACCAGCTAACCTGTCTCTAGTCTGCTCGTGTGAGCACCCAGAGTAATAAGAGGAGACATAAAACTCTGGGTCAGACATAAAGCCTGGTATGAGCGATAAGCATCTAAAGTGAACAATAACAGGTAGACTAAAACATACCTGGACCTGTAACCAAAGAGTTAGCACTACATACTGTACAACACTCTAAGGTATCATATCAAACAGTGTAAAGATACGGAGGTGGGGGAGGTGCGCATGTCATAATGATGGCAAACAATCAAGCATAGCATCCATCCTCACATCTCTCACTCAGTGCATAAAGCATACGATATTCACCACTCCGATCACCCAACATTCCTTGCTACGATCACTTTGCCCCATGAAGTCATAAATGGCTTCACTGCACTGATAACGTAGCCACTAATTCCTCGCTATGTCCACTTGCCCCATGGAGTTATTCACCCCATCTGCGCTGGCTCATAGCCTTACTAATCCTTACTATGTCCACTTGCCCCATGGAGTTATTCACCCCATCTGCGCTGGCTCATAGTCTTACTACGCATCACCTTGCCCCTCAGGTCATAATGACCCTACTGCATTGATAACGTAGTCTTGCTACCATCACTTTGCCCCTCAGGTCGTAATGACCCTACTGCACTGATAAGTAGCCATCATCCATTCTTAGTGGTGAATCGAAGTTATGAACGTCGACAACTCCTTAGCACACGTCCCGCAGCAAAGTCCAATCATGAAGTGAACTCATTGGTTCCCAACTGGTTCCGGGATCCTGAGCTCTAACTTCCATTTGGACTACCTTTGCATCTCGGGTTATTGGTCATCACAATCGAATCGGATCAGATCAGCCTTCACATTCTTCGTCGGATTGGATCGGCCTCTGCATTCGGATCGGGTCGCGCCTTTTGCATCGGATCGGGTCGTGGTCCTCCAGCTCGTGGCTCCTCTTCCTGATTCGGATCGGCGTCACCACTTCGGATCGGATCGGGTTGCTTCATCCGGGTCGGGTCGTGTCTTCTGATCGGGTCGGATCGTCTCGCCTAGTACCCATCGACTCGTGAGCTCCCCACCCTCTTCTGGTTCGGATCGGGAATACTTGTTGGTTCGGATCGGGAATACTTGTTGGTTCGGATCGTGCTTCCACTACCGGATCGTGCCACCTAACTTAAGTCATGACCAACTCCTTCAAACAGATCGTGACGCTCATACTGGAACGGTTCGGGTCGCGCTCCCGTCCACCGATCCGATCCGGATTCTGGGTCATTTCCTGCATGTTTTCCTGCGACTGTTTCTACGCCATTCGACGGCGTTTTCGACCAATTTAACACTTCTAAACAACCAAAAAGCATACCATATAGTCATAGCAACATGTAGTGTCGATCCCAAACATCAAAACATAAATCATAGCATATAAAATGGATCAAACATACCCAAAATCCCAAATCTCCCCTTAAGCATACTTAGGTGAAACTAATGATAGGATTATCAAAACTTAACCAAATTAACCCAAATTCATATCAGAGGTCTAAAACATCATTCCGAATTTTATAAACATTTTTCCAGAATTTTATCATGTCTAAATTCGCTAATTAACACTAATCACTCCTAATTAGCCATAATTAGTGCAAAACTAAGCAAATCACTCACCTTAGCCACAAAATAAACTAAGATCTGAAATGATTCTCTGATTTGATGCGAATTTCAATACCAAACAGCAGCTCCTTTGTTGATTTGGTGAAGATCCTTCTTGATTAGGGGTTGCTAAGCCAAATCCTTAACCTAAAGGTGATTTGGAGGTGATTTAGAGGTTGGAGGCCATTTTTAGGGTTCCTTGGTGATAAGTGGAGGCTAGAAAACTGAAATGGAATGATTCTCCATCTCATTTCAGCCCTCCCATAACCCTAATCCCGAAATGGGTTATGGGCCTACTCACTAATCACCCGATTTGGCCCGGTTAAGCAGTTTTTCACCCTCCAAACCTTGTTTCAGCTATATCTCCCAAACGGTAAGTCCGTTTGGCTAATGTGACCATTCTACGGAAAGAGAAACCATCAAACGAATCAAATGGAAGTGGTTTCAGGTCAAAATTCCTTTCCAATCAAAAGTTATGGCCAAAACAGTACCGACTAGGGGCAAAATGGTCATTTAAAAATCGACAAAAATCATGAACATGGGAAATGACTCTAATAGATGTTTCCCAAAGTTACATGACCATAAGACTTCACATGGGAAAGAAATAAATATTCTACGATCCTATGACGTGTAGAATACGGGTCATTACACTCTCCCCCCCTTAAGAAATTTCGCCCCCGAAATTCCCTAATCAAAATACACACGAAGGTTCCCGCATGCCTATCAATCATAAAGCAACAATCAAACATGCAAAACAAGTCTATCCTAACATGCGGAAAACTAAATCACGAAGTAAATCTTACCAGGCAAAGAGTTCTGGATATGCCTTCCTAATGCTCTCCTCTGTCTCCCAAGTACAATCATTCTCGTCCTCGCCCCACTGAACCTTGACTAGCTTCACCGACTTCCTTCGAAGTTGCTTCGTATCGTGCCCCACAATACGAATCGGCTTGCGGTTCCCAACTGCCTCGGGTTCTACCTCAAAGTCCTCTAACTGATCAGGTGAAATAGTCACATCCGAGTCGTGAACGAACTTCCTTAGTTGGGAAACATGAAATACATTATGAACTCCCGCCATCTTCTCTGGTAAGCCAAATCTATACGCCAAATTCCCGACTAATTCAAGAACAGGGAATGGCCCAACAAATCTTGGTGCCAACTTGCCTCTCCTGCCAAATCGAATCACACTCTTCAACGGGGAGATCTTGACGAACACCAAGTCACCAACGGAGAATTTCAAGTCTCTTCTCCTCTTATCGGCATAGCTTTTCTTCCTATCTTGAGCAGCTTTCATTCGTTGTTGAATGACCTTAATCTTATCCGACGTTTCTCTCACCACATCTGGTCCAAGCACAAACTTCTCGCTAGTCTCTATCCAACATGATGGTGAGTTGCACGGTCTTCCGTACAAAGCTTCATATGGAGCCATACCGATACTGGATTGGTAGCTATTATTATATGCAAACTCTACTAGATGCAAATGGTCATCCCATGATCCACCAAAATCCAATATACACGCTCTTAAGAGATCTTCCAATATGCGATTCACCCTCTCCGTCTGACCGTCGGTCTGAGGATGATATGCGGTACTGAGATGTAATCTTGACTCTAGAGCCTCTTGTAAGCTCTTCCAAAACCCACTAGTGAACAACGGGTCTCAGTCACTTACAATGCTTTTGGGTACTCCATGAAATCTCACTACCCACTTCATATACAATTCGGCCAACTTGGTTGCCGTTCTGGTCGATTTGACTGGTATAAATCTTGCACTCTTAGTCAATCGATCCACAATTACCCAAATGCTATCATATCCCGATCTAGTCCTTGGTAGGCCATCGATGAAATCCATCGAGACTTGCTCCCATTTCCATTCGGGAATTTCTAATGGTTGCAACAACCCACTAGGCTTCTTTTGCTCGGCTTTAACTAGCTGGCAATTCATGCATTTGGATATAAACTTCCCAACGTCTCTTTTCATCCCTTCCCAGTAGTAGGTTCGCTTCATGTCTCGATACATCTTATTACCACCGGGATGCATAGTCAGTTTTGAGTGATGACATTCTCTAAGCACTTCATCTCTCAAACCATTCACGTTGGGCACAACTACTCTTCCATTCTTTTGAAGCCATCTATCTCGATCAAGCCCATACACATTCATCTCCTCATTAATACCCATCTCTAATTTGGAGATGATTTCCAATAGATTAGGATCGTCCCTCTGACTAGAACCAATCCGCTCTATCAAAGTGGGTCTGATCGTCAAACTAGCTAGCATAACTGGATCCAACTCGCACTTTGGTCTGAAATCAAACCCCGCGATATACTCCAGTTGCTTCCATTCAAGAAACATTGCCCCTAAGCTGGCATGTCTCCTACTCAAGGCATCGGCTACCGCATTACCCTTCCCAGGTGTATACGCGATATCAAAATCATACGAAGCCAAGAACTCTAACCATCTCTGCTGACGGAGATTCAGATCCTTCTGAGAGAAAAGATACTTTAACGATTTATGATCAGTAAACAACTCAAATCTTTCTCCCAAGAGATAGTGTCTCCACATCTTCAGCGCAAATACAATCGCTGCTAATTCCAAATCATGGGTAGGATACTTCTTCTCATGCGGCTTTAGCTGTTGACTAGCATAAGCTACAACCCTACCTCCTTGCATCAATACAGCACCTAGTCCGGTACCACAATCATCCGTGTATACCGTCATCTCTTCATTCCCTTTAGGAATGACTAACACTGGCGCACGCGTCAACTTCTCCTTTAGACTTTTGAAGGCATCCTCACACACTCCGTCCCAGACGAAGGACTGGTTCTTCTTAGTCAATTGAGTCAACGGTGCTGCTATCTTGGAGAAGTCCTGGATAAACTTACGATAATATCCAGCTAATCCCAAGAAACTTCTTACATCCGTAGCATTCTTGGGTGTAGGCCAATCATGTACCGTAGCCACCTTCGCAGGGTCCACGGCAATACCACTCTCGGAAACAACATGACCCAAGAATCTTACTTCCCTTCTCCAAAAATGACACTTAGAGAATTTCGCTTTCAATTGGTGTTTCCTCAACACCTCCATCACTATCCTCAAGTGTCCCTTGTGTTCCTCCTCTGTCCTCGAGTAAACAAGGATATCATCCACGAACACAAGAACAAACTTATTCAACTGATCTCTGAATACTCGATTCATAAGATCCACAAAGTAGGCTGGTGCATTGGTCAACCCAAACGGCATGACCAACCATTCATAAAATCTAGACGGCGTCCTAAATGCCGTTTTCGGAACACTCTCATCAGCTACTCGAAGCTGATGAAATCCTGTCGCGAGGTCCAACTGGGAGAACACTCTAGCTCCTTCCAGTTGATCAAACAAATCATCTATCCGCGGTAGAGGATACTTATTCTTCCTTGTCACCTTATTCAACTCGTGATAGTCCACACACAAACGAAGGGAACCATCTGCCTTAGTGGCAAACACAACTGGTGCTCCCCACTCGGAGACACTCCTTCTAATAAATCCCTTCTTCAAAAGATTGCTGACTTGCACCCCGAGCTCTCGCTGCTCCCTTGGTGCCATACGACGAAGTGGCATCACTATAGGTCTGGCATCTTTCACTAAATCAATACGGAACTCAATCTCTCGGTGTGGTGGAAGCCCGGTCACCTCCTCGAAGACGTCTGGATACTGGCCAACCACGGGCACATCTGACAACTCATCCTGCGGGATGTCGAGGGAATTTACAAAACTAGCCATAACCCCATCACTAGGTAGGCTACCAAACACTACCCTCCGCCCATCATCCGCCCTCACTGTCACCAAAAAGCCTTCACAGTCTACCACCACCCCGTATCTTTGGAGCCAATCGACTCCCAATATAATGCCATACCCAGTAAAGCCCAAAACAAAGCAATCACATACAAATATACATCCATGACTCGATAAGACCAAATTCCTGCAAATCATACTAAGGCTAGTCGAACCACCAATCGGGTTCGTCACTATCAATGGTTTATCGACTATCTCGGGTTCCAGTCCCAACCTATCTACCAGGTCACTAGATATGAAGGAACGGGAAGCCCCAGTATCAAAGAAAACTCGAACTGGTACATCATAAATAGAAAGCATACCTTGAATAACAACATTCTTTCCTTTCTCCGCCGCAGTTGGGGCATTCGACGAAGAAGGAACAATATCAAGAACATATGCTTTCACAATCTGCTTCTCCTTAAGAGGTTGCGGACACTTATCCTTCTGATGTCCCACTTGACCACAGTTGTAGCACTTCCTTTCCACTGGCTTGGCCCGACATTCCTTAGCATAATGGCCCTTCTTCCCACAGCTGAAGCACTCAACATCCTTCTTGCTCTTTTTCTGGCCACCTTTAGATTGGTCCTGCTTCCTCTTATTCTGAGAGTTATTCTTGCCTCCACCGCCTGCTTGCGGCTTTGGCCCTTCTGCAGATGCAGCCTCAGTCTTTGACTTAGGGTAAAGACTCTCTGACCTCAAAGCTTTTCCCACGATCGATTCAAAAGTCTCATCGATGTGGTTGATAAGCCTTTCCCCCAAGTACCCATCCAAACCAGTGATGAACTTCTCTTTCTTCTTTTCAGGGGTATCAATGAGAGACAGTCCATACTTCGACAAAGTGTCGAACTCAGCAATATAATCAGAAACTGCCCTTCCATTCTGCTTAAGTTCCAAGAACCTCTTGAACAATACTGACTTCTGGGCAGCTGGGATAAACTTCTCGCTAAAGCGAGCCTTGAACTGATCCCAAGTAACCTGATCCTCTAGGGTAGCTGTTCTAATGGCATTCCACCAATTCATCGCTCGCCCTTGCAGCTGACGAGACGCTAGCCTTCTCTTCATCGCATCCTCGAGACCTAAGTCATCGAAGATACGGTCACAGCTATCCATCCAGTCTTGAACATCCGTGGCCGACTCCGTTCCGTGGAACGGATTCCCACCAAGATTAGCATAATCTTTGCACAACTTGGCGAAATCAACCCTAGGCGCCTGCACTACTGGGCCAACACCAACTCCGGGATTGGGGACTGCCCCTTGCACTTCTCTAAGCATGTCTCTCATGAGGTTAGTAAACATAGCCCTCATGTCAGCGGCATTCCATTGGTTGGTCCCTCTACCAACACCCCTCGTCTCTCGGCTCATCGTCAATCTGAAAAAGGGAAACGATTAACGACCCCATAGTGGTGCTAGTGCAGTGCGACTTCATTCTTATACTACTAATAGTATATATATACATAGTTTTTGAAAACCAAAGTAATCACAAATACGCGCTCTCATATACGTACTAACTCTCCCTAGTGTCTTTCCCTAGGTTAACTATGCAACCTAGAGCTCTGATACCAAGTGTGACGCCCCGCCCCGCACCAACCGACATTTACTCAAAAAGTGCGCTGTACACATGTCCAGTTAGCACGGAACGGGTCGCCAGAAGGAAAAGGAAGAAGGAAATAAACATACAAAGAACCTGTAGAATGTCTCACAGCGCATCGAACAAAATATAATAATAATAACATACTTGACATAAAACAGGAGAGACAATGCATAAGCTGGAAATCAGAACTAAACATCAAAGCAGCGGAAATCCAAAATACAGCTTATTACAACTTTCAAACTGTCTCAAAGCAAAAATAAGATAAATGAGGTACACTACTAATGCCCAAGTAGCGACCACCAACAACACAGGGAGAATGTGTATATATATCATACGTGGAAGCCTCCTGCCCGCCTCCGAATCAGCTACTCGCACATCACCAGCTAACTTGTCTCTAGTCTGCTCGTGTGAGCACCCAGAGTAATAAGAGGAGACATAAAACTCTGGGTCAGACATAAAGCCTGGTATGAGCGATAAGCATCTAAAGTGAACAATAACAGGTAGATTAAAACATACCTGAACCTGGACCTGTAACCAAAGAGTTAGCACTACATACTGTACAACACTCTAAGGTATCATATCAAACAGTGTAAAGATACGGAGGTGGGGGAGGTGTGCATGTCATAATGATGGCAAACAATCAAGCATAGCATCCATCCTCACATCTCTCACTCAGTGCATAAAGCATACGATATTCACCACTCCGATCACCCAACATTCCTTGCTACGATCACTTTGCCCCATGAAGTCATAAATGGCTTCACTGCACTGATAACGTAGCCACTAATTCTTTGCTATGTCCACTTGCCCCATGGAGTTATTCACCCCATCTGCGCTGGCTCATAGCCTTACTAATTCTTACTATGTCCACTTGCCCCATGGAGTTATTCACCCCATCTGCGCTGGCTCATAGTCTTACTACGCATCACCTTGCCCCTCAGGTCATAATGACCCTACTGCACTGATAACGTAGTCTTGCTACCATCACTTTGCCCCTCAGGTCGTAATGACCCTACTGCACTGATAAGTAGCCATCATCCATTCTTAGTGGTGAATCGAAGTTATGAACGTCGACAACTCCTTAGCACACGTCCCGCAGCAAAATCCAATCATGAAGTGAACTCATTGGTTCCCAACTGGTTCCGGGATCCTGAGCTCTAACTTCCATTTGGACTACCTTTGCATCTCGGGTTATTGGTCATCACAATCGAATCGGATCGGATCAGCCTTCACATTCTTCGTCGGATCGGATCGGCCTCTGCATTCGGATCGGGTCGCGCCTCTTGCATCGGATCGGGTCGTGGTCCTCCAGCTCGTGGCTCCTCTTCCTAATTCGGATCGGCGTCACCACTTCGGATCGGGTTGCTTCATCCGGGTCGGGTCGTGTCTTCTGATCGGGTCGGATCGTCTCGCCTAGTACCCATCGACTCGTGAGCTCCCCACCCTCTTCTGGTTCGGATCGGGAATACTTGTTGGTTCGGATCGTGCTTCCACTACCGGATCGTGCCACCTAACTTAAGTCATGACCAACTCCTTCAAACAGATCGTGACGCTCATACTGGAACGGTTCGGGTCGCGCTCCCCTCCACCGATCCGATCCGGATTCTGGGTCATTTACTGCATGTTTTCCTGCGATTGTTTCTACGCCATTCGACGGCGTTTTCGACCAATTTAACACTTCTAAACAACCAAAAAGCATACCATACAGTCATAGCAACATGTAGTGTCGATCCCAAACATAAAAACATAAATCATAGCATATAAAATGGATCAAACATACCCAAAATCCCAAATCTCCCCTTAAGCATACTTAGGTGAAACTAATGATAGGATTATCAAAACTTAACCAAATTAACCCAAATTCATATCAGAGGTCTAAAACATCATTCCGAATTTTATAAACATTTTTCCAGAATTTTATCATGTCTAAATTCGCTAATTAACACTAATCACTCCTAATTAGCCATAATTAGTGCAAAACTAAGCAAATCACTCACCTTAGCCACAAAATAAACTAAGATCTGAAATGATTCTCTGATTTGATGCGAATTTCAATACCAAACAGCAGCTTCTTTGTTGATTTGGTGAAGATCCTTCTTGATTAGGGGTTGCTAAGCCAAATCCTTAACCTAAAGGTGATTTGGAGGTGATTTAGAGGTTGGAGGCCATTTTTAGGGTTCCTTGGTGATAAGTGGAGGCTAGAAAACTGAAATGGAATGATTCTCCATCTCATTTCAGCCCTCCCATAACCCTAATCCCGAAATGGGTTATGGGCCTACTAACTAATCACCCGATTTGGCCCGGTTAAGCAGTTTTTCACCCTCCAAACCTTGTTTCTGCCATATCTCCCAAACAGTAAGTCCGTTTGGCTAATGTGACCACTCTACGGAAAGAGAAACCATCAAACGAATCAAATGGAAGTGGTTTCAGGTCAAAATTCCTTTCCAATCAAAAGTTATGGCCAAAACAGTACCGACTAGGGGCAAAATGGTCATTTAAAAATCGACAAAAATCATGAACATGGGAAATGACTCTAATAGATGTTTCCCAAAGTTACATGACCATACGACTTCACATGGGAAAGAAATAAATATTCTACGATCCTATGACGTGTAGAATACGGGTCATTATAGATACCATTTACTCCTGAGGCCTGAACTGAAACCATAACCGACACCACTGATCCCTGCACCGCGTCATCCTCCCCTGGATCAAATGAATTCATCCATGAATTTACAGCGGCCTCTTCAACCATTGCATTCTCGTAGTATGGCAAAAACGTTTGATATTGAAAACATCAGTAGCGCGAATATGACTTGGACCTCAATCAATAAGCATTAGGGTTGATATTCTTAACAATATCCAAAGGGCCAATCTTCTTGGTAGATAATTTGTTGTATGTGCCAGTAGAAACCGGTCTTTTGTCAACACAGCTAACAAAAAATCGCCCCCTTAAAACTCAACATGTCTACGCTTTGAATTTGCAGTCTGCTTGTACTTCTGATTTGCCTTAACCAAAGGTTCTTGCATTGCACGATGGAGCTCCTGTAACCCCGAGACAAGGTCAGTGGCCTTTGCATTTTATCATGACACAAAAATGGAGTTAAATCCAAAGGCCCTTTCGGAAGTATTGGTATATGATCTTGAAAGGACTAAATATGGTACTACGATTGACAACATGGTTATGAGCAAATTCAGCCTAGCATAACATTGAATCCCAGCTTTTCAAATGGTCACTAACGATGCTCCTCAACAAATTACCCAAAGATATATTCACCACCACCGTTTGTCCATCCATTTGAGGACGATACGTACTACTAGAACTTCAATTCCGTACCCACCATCTTCCCCAAACTGATTGAAAAATTACTCAAGAGCCGAGTGTCATGATCCGAAAGAATCGAATCTGATTATCCATAAAGATGATATATTTCCCGAAAGTATAGTTGAGCGACATTCATTGCATATGCAATTTTCTTGCAAGTAACAAAATTTTCGAAAACCGATCAACGACTACATAAATAGAATTGTTGCCTGATTGCATTCTTGTTAAACCCAGAACAAAATCCATGCTCATATCTACCTATGGTCGAGAAGAAACTGCCAATGACATTTACAATCTCGCATTCGTGGCTGTTCCCTTTGACTCTTGACAAATGTACCACCTTTACACAAACTTTTCAATTTATTTACGCACCGAAGGCCAAAAATATGAATATAAGATTAGCTGCAGTGTACGGTCTCGACCTACACGACCTTCATTGTGAAGTTCTTTGATTATTTTCATTCGAAGACTACATTCGGGAATGCACAGTTGATTCCCTTTGAACAGAAACTCCTTCAACAAAGTAAAATCTAAAGCTTCACCTTCCTTTATTTTGTCTAAAATCTTTGACAAATAAGGGTCAGAAGCCAGTAATTCTAAAAGCGAGTCAAATCCTAGCACTTCAACTCTTAATCTTGTCAAAAGGTTGTCGCTCCGGCTTAGTGCATCGGCTACCTTATTCTAACTCCAGCCTTATGTTTCACTACAAACGTGAACTGCTGCAGATAGGCAATCCATTAAGCATGTCTAGCTACCACTTTGTCTTGGCTCTGGAGATGTTTGAAAGCTTCATGATCCGTGTACAAAACGAATTCCTTATGAAAAGATAGTGTCTCCAATGTTTGATGGCTTGAACCACAGCATAAGACTCAATATCATAAGTGTTGTATCTCATCTTTGCCCCAGACAATTTCTCACTAAAATAAGCAATGGGCCGTCCTTTTTGACTCAAAACTCCTCCAATTCTAACTTTTGAATCATCGGTATGTAGCTCGAATGATTGATAGAAGTCTGGAAGTACTAGAATAGGTGCTGAAGTTAGAAGATTCTCAATAAGCCCAAAAGCATGTTATACCTTCTCAGTCCATAAAAATTGCTTCCCTTTCATGCATCCGGTCACTGCAGTAGGTCATTGGAGCAATGTAAAGAAATTCACCCACAGAGTATTTCCGATACCGAAACCACAGAACCGAAGATGTTATCACTTGATCCGAAACAGAAAGCTACGAAATAGATTATCACCCATTGGAGCCGAAACAAAAACTAACGAAGCTGGTTATCATCGATACTAGAATAGAAACTATATAGCTGAAACGAAAACAGAACTGATACCGTTTAGGCCTGTTGATTATTACCGATACCGACACCATTTACTTCTGAGGTCTGAACCGGAACCGACACCACTGATCCCTACGCTGCATCAAACGCATTACCTAAACTACTACTCACCTCGAACAACACTAACAAAAATCCCAATTGTGCATCGATTCATATCAAACAATGGAACTATAATAATCAAGGAAGAAGTGTTGCCGATAGAGGTAGCAAGCCCATTTGGCAACGATAGAGCTTCCGTTTTAGTCATTTTAATTATGATCCAAAGGTCATGGATATCCATCATCATTTTCGTAATTCAATCCAGTTGCATTCGCCAATCCATCCTAATTCATTATGGATTCAGCTACCACGTACATGTTGGGGTTTTGTGCACAGCGGAAGTTTTGACAAAACACCCAAAAACAAAATGAATCTTTTTCACCCAATCACTTGAAGATGAATGTGATTGAATAACAAACAACAACACAAAAAAATATCGGAAATATGAACACACGATATTCCACCCAACCACCATCTTTATTGATTCACCAAAATATTGTTTACAACCGATCTCAACTATCGTTAAACAAACACAATTTGAATCAATAACCTTATTGAGAAATAGGTAGAGAATACCTAATGGCTAAACAATTTGAGGAGAAAGATAATGAAGAACAATGGCAAATTTTTCCGCCACATAATGAAGATATCATGTAGGCCTTTTATAGAGTAACTTGTCACCCAAATTATCCTCATATATCTCAAATATATCCTCATATATCTCAAATATATCTATTTGGATAAGCACCAAATAATCCTTGCCTTCATTTTCAAATATCCCACAAAAGTAGCAACAAATATCTCCACCAAAAATGGATCCACATAGAAAATTTGTTGCCTACAATTGTGATTTGCGTATCACAAATCTCAACACTCCACCTTGATACCAAATCACAACATCTCCTCCACTCAACACTAGCCAACTTAGCTCTCACTTTCAACCTTCTTTTCTCAATTAACATCATTACAAACCTCCATCATCGCCCACAAATGGTGCACCTCCCTCATCGTGCACCACGCCAATAGTGATCTTCAAAAGCGTTTGTAATACCACAAAGACCTCCATCTTGTCTTTGTGGATTTCACAACTTGACATCCGTCTTCCGCTTGACATGATCTCTTCATCTCCGGGATCCCTCGAGCATCATCAAAATCTAGACCCTTGTCGATACCATGATCCTCCACCTTAGGACCATCAGCAGTGACCATATTAACCTCTCCACCTTGCTGTGGACTAGGTTCTTCAACCGTCACCCGCCTTCCACTGTTGACCACTGAACCGACCAAACTATATAGGTTCCCCTCCTCCAAAACTCCTCGCATCATCACACGACCACCCTTCTTCACTCTCAAAACTCCACCTCGAGTCTCATAAGTGCAACCGCGGTGATCTAACTGACCGAGAGATATGAGGTTATGCGAACAAGTAGGTATGTGCCTCACACCGGCAACTTCACTCTCCACTCCATCATGCATCCGAAACCTAATAGCTCCAACTCCACAAATTGGTAGCTCTACTCCATTGGTCGTCTTTATCATGCCAACACTCTTCTCATACGAAGAAAAACTTTTCACATCTCGACATATGTGAAAACTGGCTCCTGAATCCATCTTCCAAGACTCCACAACACTAAATAGGACATCACATGAAGAATCGCTTTCAGTACCTTCAACAAGGCCTGCTTGTGCCAAATCACTATTATTATCACCTTGCGCCTTCTTCTTCTTCATATCTCGTATATATGAATAGCAATCATTGCGCTTGTGGCTTTTCTTACCACAATAATGACAAAAGATAGCACCTTTCTTCTTTCTTGTATCTTTACCTGAGTCCCTTGCTACCATCGCCTCAGTTTGAACCGATTTCAACTCCGACCCTTTTCTCCTTAGCTCCTCATTCAAAAGACTGTTTCGAACCGTTTCCAAAGAGATAGTTCCATTAGCATTGGAATTACTCAATGAAACAACCAAAGTCTCCCAGCTTTCCGAAAGAGAACTCATCAACAAAAGAGCCTGCAACTCATCATCAAAATTGACCTTCATGTTTGCCAATTGATTGATGACATCTTGAAACTCGTTCAAATGCTCTGCAACAGACTTCTCCTCATCCAATCGAAGTTGCACCAACTTTCAAACCAGAAAAGCCTTTCTTGTAGCACTCTTTGACTCGTACAGCGATACTAATTTGTCCCACAATGCCTTTGCGGATTCACAACTAGCCACATGGTGGAACACAGAATCATCCAAATATTGGTGAATCAACGCAATCGCCTTTTTGTCCATTTTCTTCCACTTTCCCTAATCCATATTCGAGGGCTTCTCCCCATTTCCATCAATGGGATCATGCAAATCATTGAGATATAGAACGTCGTCCATCTTCGGCTTCCATATACCCCAATTCCTCCCATTCAAAATAGTCATCTTCGACAACGTCATCATCTCCGACATCAAAAATCAAAATTTTTTTTTTCAATCCAACAAACACTCCAAGCTATGCGGTAATCTGAGCTTTGATACCAACTGTTGGGGTTTTGTGCACAGCGGAAGTTTTGACAAAACACCCAAAAACAAAATAAATCTTTTTCACCCAATCACTTGAAGATGAATGTGATTGAATAACAAACAACAACACAAAAAAATATCGGAAATATGAACACACGATATTCCACCCAACCACCATCTTTATTGATTCACCAAAATATTGTTTACAACCGATCTCAACTATCGTTAAACAAACACAATTTGAATCAATAACCTTATTGAGAAATAGGTAGAGAATATTTAATGGCTAAACAATTTGAGGAGAAAGATAATGAAGAACAATGGCAAATTTTTCCACCACATAATAAAGATATCATGTAGGATTTTTATAGAGTAACTTGTCACCCAAATTATCCTCATATATCTCAAATATATCCTCATATATCTCAAATATATCTATTTGGATAAGCACCAAATAATCCTTGCCTTCATTTTCAAATATCCCACAAAAGTAGCAACAAATATCTCCACCAAAAATGGTTCCACATAGAAAATTTGTTGCCTACAATTGTGATTTGCGTATCACAAATCTCAACAGTACATAGTTGTTAAAGTGGTTCCCGGTATTGGCAGAGAGTATGACAATGTATGGCCCCGATCACTTTAACAATTGAACGTTTTCTTTTTTCCACCGTGATCATTTATATTTAGAATCATATTCCAATGTCAAAAATCAATTTTTGGCAAGGCCGACGGGTTGAATGGAACCCTACCATTATATTGCAGCATCAAAAAATAGAAACAAAAACACATATGCCACAAGAGTACATGCAAGAGTACATGGGAAACATAATACTACAAGTACAAGGAAAAAAAATTAAAAAAAATACGAAAGATAGAAACAAATAAGACGAGAGAGGGACTAGCAAAGTGCCAGTCACACTGAAATGCTAGGATCAAAATTGAATGACAATTGTTTCAGCCCTTCTTTATGTATAATATGTTTCCTTGGTTGCTGCATATATTTTCTTCTATCAGAATGAAAAATCTGATTGTTCAATTGTCCTTCACTACGATAGTCCTATCACATTATACGCATGTTCCCATGCATTAAAATGACCATGGGAATTATAAGGTTCACCAATAGACAATAAAAGCTGCTGCCATATTTCGAAAATGTCACCACACTCAAAGAAAAGGTGCTCTACATTTTCAGGCTCTAAGGAACATAAAATGCAGTAAATGTTCATGTCCATGCCTTACTGATGAGTTTAACCTTGGTCAAAAATGCTCTGCTAATGACTTTTCAAAGAGCGAAATTACCACTAGCACTGCTATCTTTGCACCACACTCGCTTATATCGTCTATAAGTAGTATCCATATTATTTCCTGCCAGAATATCATACATATTACGCATATTATAATTCTTCTTAACATCCCCTAGAACACTTTTCTTTCAAGCACACCAAAGATCCCCACTTTATTAATTTTGTCCCAAACCTTGCTGATCCTTTGATTAGCCGAATGAGGAATGTTAAACGCACTGCCTTGTATCATGGTATTAACTAATAAGTTCGTGCCTATTCCAGTTTAAACAAAATTACTATGACTAGGAGTTCTCTGTAGAATGGTCCTTTTCTCTACCCATGTTTCATCCCAAAACTTCACTGCACCATACCTTGTAATGCCGTAGATGATATATGGCAAGACCATCTCCCCAAGATTGAATATACTCCTCTACGTCAAGATAGAGTTCTGTGGAACTTCCATGTCCCAGGAACTCTTACATTTAATAATGTGTCTTCTCGACCACTTAACCCAAATGTTGTCACCGTCATTCAAGAAATTATCTAGATGCATGATATAAACAGCTTTAATCAATAGCCTCATGTTATAAATCCTAAGTCCCCTAAATTCGATAGGTTTTTCAATACACTTGAACGAGGTAGGACTTAAGTATCTTCCATTAATGTAAATGTTCCAAAGGAACTTCATAAATGCGCTTCTTATCATCATAACAAGTTTGGTAGGCAATATGAAAATTTTAGCCCAGTAAAATTGCACGACGAATATGATCGATTTAATAAGGGTAGCACGTTCCGTCTGGTTCAAAAAATGATTATACCAACACTCCGACTTGGCGATGATCTTACCAAATAATGGAAAATATTGCATCATGGTTATTCATGGAGTTGTCATCGATAGGCCAAGGTAAGATATGGATGCATGGTTCCCACATGTAACCCGGTGGAAAGTTGAATTTCGTTAGCAAGTACATCGGTAACTCCAGCCATTAAAATTTCAAATTTGCTTTGGTTTAGATGAATTCCTGTCATAGGATGAAAGAGGGAAAGGGTGGATAGAATTGTGTTTATCATGGTTTTGTCCGACTTGCAGAAGATCACAAGATCATAGCAAATAACTAGGTAGCAATTAACTTGGGGATCTTTACACTTCGGGTGCAGTTGAAATAAGTTTTGTGTCACCTTAGTGATAATCATTTGCGTTAATAGTTCCATCACCATAATTAAAATATACTGGAACATGGGATCACCCAGACGGCCTTGCTTGCTCCTAAATATCCCATGTTAGCTCCATTGATGTTGATAGAGATTCTATCTTTGGACAGGCATTCTCACATCCAAGCTAATGAAATGAGGAGGAAATTTCATAAGACTCGTTATTCTGGTAATAACTGTTAGAAAAATTGCGCCTTTAACAAAAGCGATCAGGATTTTATTCACCCAATTACTTAAAGATGATTCAATGGAAAAACAACATAGATAAGAAATTACACGCACAAACCCAAGATATTCCACCCAACCACCCTCTTTACTGATTCAATAAAAAAAAATGTTTATACTTAACGAACCAAAAAACAAAAAGTAAAAAACTCATAATTGAATCAATAACCTTATTGAGATACGGAAAAAATATCTAGACGATTAAAACTATTGTTGGAGAAGGAGAACAATGAAGAACGATGACAAACCCTTGGAATATCTGTTTCGGCCACAATCCCATCATTATAATCCAATCTTAGATGTTGCTTTTATAGGAGAATAGAAGGCCTAGGCAAAATATCCAATTTTCTCGTGACACCCCACATCTACTAACGTCACTCATAAGAGAATGCATTAAGTTCGGTGAAGAGCAACAGACAATCATTACAGAGAATTATAACGAACGTCCCGCATTTTTATCGGTTTATATCTGAATATTTAAATCAGTTTAAATATTGAATTCGTAATATAAGTGGATTTATATATTAATTAAAATGGAGTTGAACGTATAAACATATATATATTAAATATAATCGAGCCCGCAATATCGCTGCATTTCGTAATTTAACGTTCTGAACTTCAACTGACTGTGCATGATCCGTTATTAATCAGATTTAAGCGAAACAAGAAATGATAGAATCTATAAAACAGTATTTTTCTAATGAAAGTGAAAAACCGAGATTTTGTGTTATGGATGGCAAGATATGTCCAAATCAAATATTCAGAAAGTCGCTATGAAATCGTTTATCGACCGTAACGGTTTATTTGATATAACTGCATACTGGATTCGAATTTAGACAAGATTCTTTTGAGACATGGTGATAATTTAATTTTTAGAATTATACTGTAATTTTACTTAATTAAATACACAACTTTTTATTTGGAGTATTGTGCACACTATACCAACATTTTGGGGTTCCACAATATGAGTTAACCGACCGATATTATAATATTTTTGGGACCGGGACACCTCGTTGAGCATGACTGTACTCTTACTTCTGTCCGTACATAAGTGAAACTTTAGGAACTAAGGTAAACCAATCTTTAAAACAATTAAAAGGATGTATATATTAAAACCAATGCACTCACAAGTAATACAAGACAAAAGGGTAGTACTTAAAGTAAATTATCAGACAAAAATATCAACCTACTCTAAGTTTACTATACCATGCCGACATGCTTACCTCCACGCGGACGGAAGAAATACAGGGTACTATGCTTTGGAAATATAAGCTCCAAATTTACATCACCTTAGGATTGAACAATACACTGATACAGCCTTCCCCTATGAACGTAACCACCACATCCAATTTAATACTGCACCATGCCCTATACACATAGATAAGAAAAGACAATAGATAAAGATTTTTTTCTTACCTGTGAAGAAATGTAAAACAACCTTGAAATAGCTTTTACATGGTACAAAGTAGGTATGCTGACTAATTTTTTACTTCACACTTAAGTAATAGCCAACTAGCTATTCTATACATCGATACCTTGGTTGCTAAGGTTTTGCAACATATAAAAACACACAAAGGTCTTCATCTTTTGGGCATTCAGTGGAAAAAAACAACAATCAATAGCAAACCAAAATGAAAACCAAGCTTCAAAAATGGAGTAAAAACACAAAAATATGCTTTTATATTCAAATGTCTATATATATGAAACCGATATTTCTGTTCTTCGCGCGTACTCCTCCTCGTTACGAGCTGGTTATTTATGAGTTCAAGCATAGTTGGTTCGGTCCTTTTTTCCGCTATAGCATGCCTACGAGTTTTGAAAACCATGAAGTATACAAGCATCATTTAAAGTTTGGAGGCAAGCATTTGAGCTCATAGCATTGATAACAGTTGTTATGCCATGATATGGAATTTTTGAGGTTCAAGCTGAAGTACCGAACCTTTCTGCAACATTTTCTCGAATTACTTAGATATTTATATCGGTCACCTACCGTATAACGCATGGACAAACACCTGAAAGCCGCGATCCGAACGTTGATCAAGCTGTGCGCGTTTGGGTTAGGGAAGAAGGAGAGTGTACGTGAGCTGGAGGTGTTCGAGAGTAGAGGTGAAAGGTGAGAGTTGCATGAGGTATGTGTGCGAGATAGAGTATGAAAGAGGCGGATGGTTTGCAGAGCCGTGAAGTGGTGGAAATACAGTGGAGATGGGGTAAAACTATATGATGGGAGAGAACATACATACTGGTGAAAGAGTGGTAGAAGGCACATGGAAAATAACGCATGGGATGGGTAGAAACAAAATATTAGGCTTACGGTTTGTATAGGGAGGCCCTGTACATTAAATAGTGGCGGTTGAGATTTTTGGGTTAGAGTAGGAATTGGGATAAGTAGATTTGAACCATGGGTTTACTGGAAACGTGAATATGTTGAGAAGAAGGAGCGTGTGAATTAGAAGAACTGCTGTTGTTCAAAAGGAAATTAAGGGGGATGGTTTAAATGGTGGAGGGGTTCATTTCAGGGTAGCAGTACACGTTTGGGATGAGATTTTAAAAATAGTGGGAATGGGATGATTAAGGAGGGTGTTGCGTCAAAAAGAAAGGTGTCATGAAGAACAAAATGCATATAAGAAATGATCGGAAAGGAGGTTCCTTAGGCAAAGTGAATGGCGAAGTTATGGATTGCTTGCATGGAAGGTGTGTAAGCAAGTGAATAGAGAGACATGGTTCGACGAAGTGGTGAGTGCCTACGTGTTGAACTGTGGGTCCATTGTAGTAATGCAAACTGGTTGAAGGTGGGCCGATGGTTTTAAATGTTGAAACAAGATGATGATGAAGTACTGTTTTATATTGGGTCGGACGGGCGTATATGCCGTCGGAAGTACGAACGGTCCATCACGTCGGAACCATACGGAAGCAGGCTGCGTTATGAAGATAGATCGGAACCATTTGGAGCTCGCTGGAAATTATAACAGGATAAAACGTCTTATCCAGTCTACTAGACGCAAATCGTTATTTAACGGTTAATGCGCAAAGGTGAGTAAATTCACTAACTCTGATCTATTTTAAAATATTGTAATTATATTTTAATATTGGTTGAATGTTGTGTGATGGTCGTTTATATATATTACAATTTAATTGGTTGAATAATATTTATCGCTGCATATGTACACATCATTGGTTGGATACTGATTCCATCGATTATAATATTCCCTAGTATATAATTATTGTTGATTGTGTTGACTAACATCTGTGGATATAGGAAACCGGTTGGAGGAATCCAACCGAATTCCTCAATATTTATATGCAGTGTTTGTTTTATATTATTTATATATGCATTGTTTGAACCAAATGACATTGAAACCCTGTGTGGATATTGATGTTGAATGGAAATTCAACATTTTTTTGATTAAATCAATAAACGATATCGATTAAGAAAGTGGCAGCAACCGATCATAAATCCATCGTTTGGTTAAGAAATTGATTTGCCGGTAGGCTAATCAACGAAGTTGGTTATAAAAATTATATTTTTATAATGCACGCGAAGTTTAAATTAAAATAGAGGTTTTATTATAAATTAGTGTTTTATAGTTCATTTATTAAAGTAAATATAAACGATTGTTTGATATTTAAGTAAGTTATAAAGCTGTAACCATCCTGCGCGTAAATATTTGGAGACAAATGGTTAAGTAATCTAATGGTAAGAAATAATTAAAATCAGTTAACGAATTAACTAATGACTTGAAGTTGATTAAATCAACTGTTTATTGGAAATTGATTATTAGATTAATTGGTCTTCAGTTAATCAAATGAAAATAGTTTAGAAATAAATTAATCAAAATTAATAAGATTTAATTACCTTTTTAATTAATGAAATTTAAATAATTATCGAACTAGTATAATTAGTATTGTTGATTAATAATGAAGTAAACTGTTTTACTTCAGCAAACGATCCAGTTAATCACTATTTAGTTAAAGTAATTGTTTCTTAAATGGATTTCATTTAAGATGGTATTGAGTTTGTAATAAGATTCTTCCTTGAATTTGGTATAATAATTCGAATACAAAGTAAATTGTCAAAAGACGAAGAACGTTATTGATTCTTGATTAGAGAAGTTTTAAATGGAATGTATAAGGAAGACGAAGCGAAGAGTAAAAATGGATTTATCTAAGCGAAGATAAATGTTTAATAATGGATTTGTATAAGGAAGATGAAGTGAAGAGTTAATGACTAATGTAAATAATTATAAATAACCGAGTTTTCAAAAATAAGGATATGGCGTCATAAAACCACATTTAAATTAAAGCAAGAAATACGGTTTAATTGATATTATTAGTAATAAGGAGTTTAGAGTTACGGACTTATATCTACTCTAAGATAAGAACATTGTCGATTAAGGTCTGGGAGGTAAATAAAATACCCCAACTTGACTGGCTTCACTATTATCGAGGAATGGTACCAGTTTGTAACGGAAAGGGATGTCAAGATTAGTATAAAGGGAATATGGCAGCGTATTGCAAGTTTTTGAACTGTAACGATAAAGTAACGTTGTTAAGCAAACTTAAGCGTGATATTTATATACAACACTATCCCTAGGGAATGTAAACGTTTGGTTTGAAATCCACTTATTCTAAAGTAATAAGTAACGATGTTTGCCCAAAGAAATATAGGAGTGTTATGTTGGGTTGGGAACAAAGATGAATAATTGATATTTAATATATTTCCCATATTAAATGGAAATCTTCAGGTTTGGAAATTGATAAAAACTTTAATGATAAAATATGTCGTTCGACATTGGTTTAGGTCATATAAGAAATGATAATCGAACATTGTATAGATTATACATATATATATATCGCTATTTCCGAGGTAAAGGAAGGCTAAAGGAGTTTTTGAAATAAGATGTAATACTTCCGAGGAAAGGGAAATAAGAAGAATTTATAAAAATATGGTAAGCTAGAAAATTAATATTTATATATAAAAAGAGCCAGTGATTGAAGTTGTACTTTTGAATGAATGTTTGTTTTTACTTCGATAGTTAAATAACCGACTATCAAAGTATTTTGATCATCGGTGTCAATATGGAGTGTGACACCCCATGTCCATTAATGTCACTCACAAAGGGAATGCATTAACTTCTATGGAGCATTTTAAGTGTGTATAGAACAGAAACTTAACAACAAGACAAATATAAAACAGTACTTAAAAATTTAATACTTTATTCATTGCAGCGGTAACAGATGAGTTTGATTATATCATCAAAAAACCAAAGACTAGAGTCAAGTACATAATATCCATCTTGATTAAATCAGAGTACATAAAATGAAAGACATAACCCCAACATAAAATAGCCATAAATAAGATAGGCTGAACTTTTACTTCAGTGATCCAAGCAACTTCCAAAGAAAGAGATAAAGTTGTCCAAATCAAGCTCAACTAGTGCTAGTCCCACACTGAGGACCTTGGAGGGGGGGGGGGGAGGGAATAAAAGTGGTGGAAACAAGGGGGTCAGACATAAAGTCTGGCGAGAGCAATAACTTTAACAATATAATCATTAAGTAACTAGGATAAGGCATAAACTGGAAAATAAGGAAATGACTGTGAACAATTGGGTGTGACAGAGCAAACAAGGAAATAAGACGAACAAAGATAACGTTAAAGGCGCCCCTAATCACTATAGGATAATTACTATAATGCACCACCACTATTCAACCGAAAGGTTGATCCCACCTACAGAGCATAATAATGCTAATGGTAGTTTCGTGTACCCCTAGCTGCCTCCATAGGTGTCGTCTGCCCCTATCTCCACTAGGTGTACCCACTACCCCCATTCGATCGGCTCCCTAACTCGTAGATACCCGTGCTGGCCCCACAATGGCGTGTATCACTCCCCAAAGTGGCAACCCGATACTACCAAAAATGCATGGCTTATATCTACACGATGCAACAACGTCTTACCTACCAGCCCGGGCCCACACACGCATATGAACCCGTTGGACTTGCGTTGCCACCTCTAACCCGTGTTGACCTCTTACAATCAAATCCAGTACGCGTGTCCCATCCTCGACTTGGGTCGAGCCCACAAAGATACTTAATAGGTTACTTGTTTGAAAAGGGCCCCCATGCATGACACAAGCTTTCCACCTATGCTTGGTCCCCTCTAAGGTTTTTCCCCACTTAACCCCATTCTTATTCATGTCTACTTACATGTTTCAATCTTGGTTAAGTGCATCTAATCGTATTTCAAATGCCACCCAAGGCACCCACTAAATTCCACATGCCACCCAAGGCACCCACTTAACCACTTCATGTTCCACCACATGTTTATCTGGTTAAGTGTTTCTTAATTCATTCAGACCGTAACCTTATAAAGACCTCCCACATTAGACTGGCATTTATGGCAGCTGGATTTGCCGGGCGGGTCCGGGCAGTCTTACACCACAAACGAGCCTAACCTCGTGTCTTTACAACTGTTACGCATTTAATTCATTCCTTTGAACTCTCACATTAGACTGGCATTTGTGGCAGCTGGATTTGTCGGGCGGGTCCGGGCAGTCTTACACCACAAAAGAGTCTAACCTCGTGTCTTAGGCGGTTTATTATTACATATCTTCATTTAACCCCAAATTGGATTATTGTCCCTAATCAAATTTGTAAATAAATTCCAAATTCATTTATGTCCATAATTTTCTCAATTATGTCCATAAATACCAATTATGCCAATTAATATCTTAAATTTATTATATGCCTTTTTCAGGTCATTTATGCCAATTCTCAATAGGTGTATATTTTATATTACCCCCATCATCCCACGTTGTTCGTTCGTTTATCATGATATATATATATATATATATATTAGACTATAAATTAGTCTAATACATAAAAGGGAGGAAACATCAAAAATTAGCATAACACCGAAAATAGATCTAACTTGCAAATAAGAATTACTACATAACTTGCATAAACTTTGTATAGTCATGAATCTAAACATAAATCTAAAAGGTGTGAACTTGCATGTATATGATATAGTTTTTCACTTAAAACTTGCATAGGCCATAATCACAAACTTGCATAAAACTATACATGTCATAGAACTAAAAATAGGGGTGTAAACTTGCATATATGTGATATAGTTTTTCACCTAAAACTTGCATAGGCCATAATCACAAACTTGCATAAAACTATACATGTCATAGATCTAAACATAGGGGTGTAAACTTGCATATATGTGATATAGATTTTCACCTAAAACTTGCATAGGCCATAATCACAAACTTGCATAAAACGATGTATGTCATAGATCTAAATCTAAAGGGGTAAACTTGCATATATGTAAATCCAATTTCTACCTAAACTTGCATATAATCACTTGTTGATTCACATGTAAACTATGTACAATTCATATAGAAACTAGAATAAAATCTACACCCAAACTTGCATATAAAATGATGTCAAACATGAATCAAGTTGAACATAGATGATTTGGCATATGAAAAGGGATCCACAACAAAACTGTCATTATGAACAACTAGCATATATTCACAAAAGATTATATTTTTCCAATGATTCACAAACATAACCATATAACCCAATTTATATCTCAGCCCAATTAACTTATTAATTATCTTATTAAAGAAATTGAACTCACAACTCAAAGAAGGTCTTGAGTTCTGAAATCTGAGTTCTGAAATTGATTTAGCTCGCCTCTGAAGTAGACAATTCGTTGTTGTTGTTGTTGTTGTTGTTGTTGTTGTTGTTGTTGTTGTTATAAACTTGATATGAATTGAGTTGATTAGCCTTTGTTTCTCCTAAATGGTGGTGGCTACTCTAGGTTGCAAGGTGACAACATGGCGGCCATGGTTCTAATTTTAATTAGGTTTTAGGGTTTGAGTCTACATGTGTTTATATAGAGTTTAGAATTAATTTAGGCCATCCAATCAACATAGAATTAACATCAACCATTCAGACCAGATCAGAACTATCCAGAAACCGTAATGACTCAGCAAATAATCACCAAATCATCATCTCTCAAATCTGCTTGGGGGGTAGGTCGACCAATAGGTCGACCCCAGGTCGACCTGTAAGGGGGGTGGTCGACACTAGGGTCGACCCCCTAGTCGACCTTGGTCCTGGGTGGGAATTTTCCCGCACAGCCCGTTTCTGGCTTCTGGTTCAAAATTTGAATTTGTTTCTGAGCTGTTTGAATTTATTTAATTTTCTGGAAACATCCGACATCCATAACTTTTTCATACGAAGTCCAATTTACGCAAACTCGGACTCTATCTCAACCATAATTCCGAGAAGAACACAATGGCGTAACCCGTTTCCCTTGATTCTCACAGTTAGAATTAAGTATTCTTCAATTTGTTAGTTTATGTTAATAGAAAACGCGGGGTGTTACATTCTCCCCTCCTTAAAGGATTTCGCCCCCGAAATCTCCAAGTTAAGGAGAATGCATATCCTAACATCCAGTCATCCATCTACTCAACCATCAAACACAGGCCTCCATTGTCCTTACAAAATTTCTAATGCTGTATGAACATATGCAAGATGTGTGTGTATATGTTTCTTATCTAATGCAAAATCAGGTGGTCTACTGATTCAGTTGACCTCCTTAATGCAAATCATGATAGTGCCATGCATCCATTATGTATGCGAAAGAATCCTATCGATACATATTATTTCTACATGTGTGCACAACCATTCATCAAAATGCAGCATCCACATGATAATACAACCATTATACATCCATTAATTTAAATATGCACACACATTTATATGCAACATGAAGGTGATTGAGCCGATCTAGTGCCTAAGGTGTGTGTATATGCATCCACGAGCAACCACTAGCAACCACTTGCATCCATTTGCATCCATCAAACATAACATGTCTCAAACACATGTTTCAACCATAGGGTTCTTCCTAACTAAAGATCGAAGATGTCATCGCAAAGATAATACTAAAAGATAGGACAAGTATCAACAAAGCGGTAGAAAAAGGAGAAATCAAAACATACCCTAAAAAAGGAAACGGTACAACGTACGCATCTTATCTTCCGTCTCCCAAGTCGCGTCCCTTTGGTCATCTCCCCATTGTACTTTGACCAACTTGACCTCTTTGTTGCGAAGCTTTTTGACCTCCGATCCGAGAATGCTTGTAGGAGCTCGTCAGATCGTGGCATTGCGCTCTACTTTCACTTCTTCGAGCGTGCTCGGCTCTACCACTTCCGCCGTATCGTCTAAACACTTACAGAAATGTGAAATGTGAAACACGTCATGAACTCCACAGAGCTTCTCTGGTAACTTTACTCTGTATGCCATCCGTCCAATCCTCTCTGTAAGTGGAAAGGGTCCTACGAACCTCAGTGCCAACTTCCCTGCTGATTCAAAACAAACTACGTTTCTTAACGGTGACACCTTAATAAAAACCATGTTGCCAACACTGAACTCAAGATCCGTTCGTCTCTTATTAGCATATGACTTCTGCCGGTCCTGTGCTGTTTTCATTCGCCGTCGAATTAGGTCTATCTTCTCTGAAGTCTCCCTAATCATGTCGGGTCCAAGCAAAACCTTATCAGTGGATTCCCACCAACATGTAGGTGATCGGCATGGTCGTCCACAAAGAGCCTCAAAAGGTGCCATGCCAATGCTAGCCAGAAAACTATTATTATAAGAGAACTCTACTAGTGGAAGGTGTTCTTCCCATGTTCCTCCAAAGTCTAGAATGCATAGCCTCAGAAGGTCTTCTAGAATCTGATTCACCCTCTCGGTCTGGCTGTTCGTCTGAGGATGATAAGCGGTACTTAAGCATAATTATGTTCCAACCGCCTCTTGTAAGCTCTTCCAAAATTCGCTTGTGACAATAGGATCTCTATCGCTCACAATGCTGGAGGCTATGCCGTGCAAATAGACTATCTCTCGAAGGTAGACAGATGCTAACCATGCGGCGGTCCTTCTACTTTTGACGGGAATAAAATGGGCACTTTTAGTAAGTCGGTCTACAATTACCCAAATCCCCGTATTACCCTTCCTAGATCTTGGTAACCCATCTACAAAATCCATGGAAACGCTTTCCCATTTCCAAAGCGGAATCTCTAAGGGATGGAGCAAACCTCTGGGCTTATTTTGCTCCGCCTTGACTTGCTGGCACACTAAGCATCTAGCAACGAACTCGGCCACGTCCTTCTTCATTCCGTCCCAAAAGAAAACCCGCTTCATATCGCTATACATCTTATCACCACCGGGATGTATGGTCATCTTAGAGTGATGTGAGTGTTCAAGAATTTCCTTCTTCAAACTTTCGTCTTGTGGTACGCAAAGTCTTCTTCTTTTCCCTACAGTCTTCAGTCAAATGGCCTGGTGTCCCATAATTAAAGCACTTCTTCTTTCTTTGCCATTATTGTTCTTCCCGCCTTTCTTGTTTTTTTGTTGTGGTTTCTTTTGTTCTCCTTTCTTCTCAGGTGCCTTATTAGCATTGGCGCCTTTCTCCTCTTCATGCATAAGCGCCATGTCAACTAGTCTCTCAAAGGTGGCCCCCATAAGGATGTGGGTCATAGCTAACCCATGTAGTGGTTCGTTCAAACCCTTAACAAATATCAGGGCCTTCTTTTCGGGTGTATTCACCAAGTCCAAAACAAATCTCGCCAACTGATTGAACTTGTTGACGTATTCTTTCACTGATAGATTCCCTTGCTTCAAAGCCAAAAATCTTTCCATATATAAATTCTCTTCAGCCCGTGAGAGAAACTTTTCCTCAAACCTACGCCTGAAATCCGGCCATGTATCAACTGGACACTCTCCATTAGTGACCTCCCACCAAAACGAGGCCTCATCCTTCATTAACCAGGCAGCTAACTAGACCTTTGTTCCATCTTCTACCTCAAAGATTCCAAACAATTCTTCCACCTCCTTTAACCAATTTCGAGCTTAAACAAACGTCTCCGACCCGTGAAAAGATTTCCCGCCCATTGCCCGAAAGTCCTTGCATATCTTTGAGAAAGAGTCAACACGAGGAGTAGGAGGAGGGGGAGGAGCATTTGCTGGGCCTGCGACATTGGCCCTAGCTTCCAGATACCTTCTAAACCATCCTGGTATCGGTATCCCTTCGGATATCTCGGGAATTCCAGACATGCTGAAAAGAAAATGAAGAGACTCAAACGAAGAATTCGAAAGAAAGATATATGGCTCTTGGGGTTATGTTTTTAAAATAAACTTTTATCTTGAAAATACTTTCCTTAAAACAAATATTTGAAAGTATTTCTTTTTAAAAGTGTTTTTGAAAAATAGTTTTTCAAAATTCATATCTGTTCTGGTAACCTTCAGCTCTGATACCACGTGTGACACCCCAAGTCCATTAATGTCACTCACAAAGGGAATGCATTAACTTCTATGGAGCATATTAAGTGTGTGTAGAACAGAAACTTAACAACAAGACAGATATAAAACAGTACTTAAAAATTTAAAACTTTACTTATTGCAGTGGTAACCGATGAGTTTGATTACATCATCAAGAACCAAAGACTAGAGTCAAGTACATAATATCCATCTTGATTAAATCAGAGTACATAAAATGAAAGACATAACCCAAACATAAAATAGCCATAAATAAGATAGGATGAACTTTTACTTCAATGATCCAAGCAACTTCCAAAGAAAGAGATAAAGCTGTCCAAATCAAGCTCCACTAGTGCTAGTCCCACCTTGAGCACCTGGGGGGGGGGGGGGGGGAGGGGGGAGGGAAGTAAAGAGGGGGAAACAAGGGGGTCAGACATAAAGTCTGGCGAGTGAAATAACTTTAACAATATAATCATTAAGTAACTAGGATAAGGCATAAGCTGGAAAATAAGGAAATGATTGTGAACAATTGGGTATGACAGAGCAAACAAGGAAATAAGACGAACAAAGATAACGTTAAAGGCACCCCTAATCACTATAGGATAATCACTATATTGCACCACCACTAGTCACCCTAAAGGTTGATCTCACCTACAGAACTTAATAATGCTAATGGTAGTTTCGTGTACCCCTAGCTACCTCCAAAGGTGTTGTCTGCCCCTATCTCCACTAGATGTACGCACTACCCCCATTCGATCGGCTCCCTAACTCGTAGATACCCGTGCTGGCCCCACAGTGGGGTGTATCACTCCCCAAAGTGGCAACCCGATACTACCAAAAATGCACGGCTTATATCTACACGATGCAACAACGCCTTACCTACCAGCCCGGACCCACACGCGCATATGAACCTTTTGGACTTGCGTTGCCACCGCTAACCCGTGTTGACCTCTTACAATCAAATCCAGTACGCGTGTCCCATCCTCGACTTGGGTCGAGCCCACAAAGATACTTAATAGGTTACTGGTTTTAAAAGGGCCCCCATGCATGACACAAGCTTTCCACCTATGCTTGGTCCCCTCTAAGGTTTTTCCCCACTTAACCCCATTCTTATTCATGTCTTCTTACATGTTTCAATCTTGGTTAAGTGCATTCAATCGTATTTCAAATGCCACCCAAGGCACCGACTAAATTCCACATGCCACCCAAGGCACCCACTTAACCCCTTCATGTCCCACCACTTGTTTATTTGGGTAAGTGTTTCTTAATTCATTAAGACCGTAACCTTATAAAGACCTCCCACATTAGACTGGCATTTGTGGCAGCTGGATTAGCCGGGCGGGTCCGGACAGTCTTACACCACAAACGAGCCTAACCTCGTGTCTTTACAACTGTTACGCATTTAATTCATGCCTTTGAACTCTCACATTAGACTGGCATTTGTGGCAGCTGGATTTGTCGGGCGGTTCCGGGCAGTCTTACACCACAAAAGAGTCTAACCTCGTGTCTTAGGCGGTTTATTATTACATATCTTCATTTAACCCCAAATTGGATTATTATCCCTATTCAAATTTATAAATAAATTCCAAATTCATTTATGTCCATAATTGTCTCAATTATGTCCATAAATACCAATTATGCCAATTAATATCTTAAATTTATTATATGCCTTTTTCAGGCCATTTATGCCAATTCTCAATAGGTGTATATTCAATCTTACCCCCATCGTCCCCACGTTGTTCGTTCGTTTATCATGATATATATATATATATATATTAGACTATAAATTAGTCTAATACATAAAAGGGAAGAAACATCACAAATTTGCATAACACCCAAAATAGATCTAACTTGCAAATAAGAATTACAACATAACTTGCATAAACTTTGTATAGTCATGAATCTAAACATAAATCTAAAAGGTGTGAACTTGCATGTATATGATATAGTTTTTCACTTAAAACTTGCATAGGCCACAAGCACAAACTTGCATAAAACTATAACTGTCATAGATCTAAACGTGTAAACTTGCATATATGTGATATAGTTTTTCACCTAAAACTTGCATGAGCCATAATCACAAACTTGCATAAAACTATACATGTCATAGATCTAAACATAGGGGTAAGCTTGCATATATGTGATATAGATTTTCACTTGAAACTTGCATAGGCCATAATCCCAAACTTGCATAAAACGATATATGTCATAGATCTAAATCTAAAGGGTAAACTTGCATATATGTGAATCCAATTTCTACCTAAACTTGCATATAATCACTTGTTGATTCACATGTAAACTATGTACAATTCATATAGAAACTAGCATAAAATCTACACCCAAACTTACATATAAAATGATGTCAAACATGAATCTAGTTGAACATAGATGATTTGGCATATGAAAAGGGATCCACAACAAAACTGTCATTATGAACAACTAGCATATATTCACAAAAGATTACATTTTTCCAATGATTCACATACATGGCCATATAACCCAATTTATATCTCAACCCAATTAACTTATTAATTATCTTATTAAAGAAATTGAACTCACAACTCAAAGAAGGTCTTGAGTTCTGAAATCGGTTTAGCTCGCCTCCGAAGTAGACAATTCGTTGTTGTTGTTATAAACTTGATTTGAATTGAATTGATTAGCTTTTCTTTCTCCTAAATGGTGGCGGCTACTGTAGGTTGCAAGGTGACAGCATGGCGGCCGTGGTTCTAATTTTAATTATGTTTTAGGGTTTGAGTCTACATGTGTTTATATAGAGTTTAGAATTAATTTAGGCCATCCGATCAACCTAGAATTAACCTCAACAATTCAGACCAGATCAGAACTATCCAGAAACCCTAATGACTTAGCAAACAATCACCAAATCGTCACCTCTCAAATCTGCTCGGAGGGGGGGGGCTGGTCGACCCCCAGGTCGACCTGTAGGGGGGAGGTCGACACTAGGGTCGACCCTCTGGTCGACCTTGGTCCTGGGTGGGAATTTTCCCGTCCAACCCGCTTCTGGCTTTTAGTTCACAATTTGAAATTTTTTTTTGAGCTGTTTGAATTTATTTAATTTTCTGGAAACTTTCGACAACCAGAACTTCTTCATACGTAGTCCAATTTACGCAAACTCGGAATCTATCTCAACCAGAATTCCAAGACGAACACAATGGTGTAACCCGTTTCCCTTGATTCTCACATTTAGATTTAAGTATTCTTTAATTTGTTAGTTTATGTTAACAGAAAACACGGGGTGTTACACGGAGAGACCGGTTGGATTTATTATCCGAAACCACTCCGTATAGGCATAAGCGCTGCAAATTTGATTATGCTGAAGACAATTGAAGACAGAGTGAAATGCAAGGGTCGCTCTGTTCCAGAATGGTGCTTCCTGTTTGTCCAGACCCAGGACAACTTGTATGGACGAATGTCTGGCAGAGTATTCCTAACAGATCACATAGGACGATCTTTCCGAGGTATTACGTATGGTGGCGGAGAAATTCGTTTCTCTTAGCTTTTTATACCCATAATATTTTGGGAAGATCAACTAGTGATTTGATAGGTTTGACGATGTGGCATTCAAAGTGTATGGTGGCCAGATGTTCTAAAAGACAGACGTAGCCTCAAGCCTCACAACCGGGAAATGACAAAAATCGGGCAGGCAGCATGGCTAGGTGGGTCATACCCAAGTAGGGTATATTTGTCACCGATTCAGAGAAAATTCAATTATTCGTTCTTCTTTCGATTTTGTATCTTATGGATTACGGTTGGATGGCCAACAACCGTGGGTAACAATATATTCGATACACTCAAGCTAAATGAGTGGTCGGTAATGCGTAGGCCGGGTTGCAAGATGTTCCTGTTGAACCCTAGTGTATCCCCTCTAGAGTACACTGATCAGGAGGTGGTCCCATACCTTGTCATAGTTGGAATCCAATCTCCAATAAGCGCCCTGCGGGTTTTGATTTTATACTATGTATGTGGAGCGTGAGATGCAAGCGTTCTGCTATTTGGTTATTTATTTGATTAGACATTATTATAATATCACTGTATTTTGATATCAAAAATGCTTTGGCTATAGTAAGATAAAAACCGTCTGTGTTTATGTGTGGGCTGGTCTTACTATAACCCTTTTGTTTCAAAAGAATTTTAAAAGTTAAATAATATGATTGGAGTTTACTCACACCAGTCCTATGACTGACCCAGAGTTTATTTTGTTTTGTTTTCCCCAAACTCTTGGGTGCCCATATTTGTATGGACAGTCAAGTGTTTCAGGCTTTTATAGATACACTTGGAGGAGCTCAAAGCAGGAGGCTTCACCGTTAGTTATGTAGAGTTATTTCCGCTGTGATATATCATGTGTTGTACTCTGATATGGTATGTATATACAAATTCAGATTTGTATTTCAAGACTATGTTATATAATATATTTTGTTCAGTCCGCTGTGAGATTCATGTTTACTCGGATTCTGTTCAGTTGAGTTCTTCTTCTTCTTCTATTCTAATAGATGTATCTTATCTTTCTCATCCTTTTATTTCTTTCTATAAATAGTCAGGGTTCGATATTTGGTTTTTGACAAGTAATGCAGGATTTTGTGTTATTGTCGAAAATTCAAGCAACGAATTTTTTCTGGCCACTACAAGAATACACAAGATAGATAAAATAAGCAGTGGTAAATTTTTAAAATTTATTATAATAGAAGTAAAACATAGTCTTAAAAATATGTTAAAACTAGTTACAACCAACACACCGTTTCAAATCTGTCTTTCAAGCCAAAACAGAAAATAAAATACCAAAGTACACAAAGTCATATCCCATAGCATAAGCCAAACTAAAGTGGAAAGAAGATCAAAGCAATACATTTCAAGTCAAGTCCAAGCTGAAGCGATATCCTACGTACTGCTGATTTCCACCACCCTGGGAACCTTGAGGGGGAGGGGGAGGAAGAAAGAGGCAAAAGAAAAAGGTCAGACATAAAGTCTGGCTAGTTCCAGTGATTTACAAATATGCATGAATTAGAAATGACAAGACTGGTAAATAAAACTGGATAAGAATGGTATAGTTTTACAATAGATAATCTAAACGGAATAGCAGGACGGACATGATAACAGAAATAAACTTATGATCAGTTAAGGCTTCACTTTTATATCTAAAACCATATATATCTGAATATACACGTTTAATATTTCAAATCCAAGTTTGCACCAATGCTAGTATAACGAGTTTAACAGGATTATGAATTAACAAGATTAACAGTAGGTATAACAGAAGGAATAACAACAGGATTAAATGTACCTTAATTACATAACAGGATTAGGTGTTAACCTAATTACATAACAGCAGGATTAGGTGTACCCTAATTACTACCCAAGTGACTGGCTCCCTATTACCCGGATATCCTGTGTCAGCCTGGTAGTAGGGTGTATCAGTCCCTAGCCCAGTGACTTATAAAACACAACAATATCCGAAGGTGTTATAGCTTTTTATTTTACCTATTCGGACTCATGCACGCTCATGACTCCGTCGGAACACGCCCGTAACCACCCCACTGTGAACCTCTTACTATCAAGTTCAGTATAGTGTGCCCTGGCCCCTACCTAGTGCGAGGCCCCTTCTAATAAGATACCAAACATTGATACTGACTAATATAAGTTCCAAACAACAGATTGACACAAGCCAAAACCTCCTAAGCTTGTGCCCCTAAATCTAGGATTTAAGAGTACCCAAAACCAGATACTCGGGGGACCTCTTTGCTTATTAATACTTATATTTAACTAAACAGGTTCAGGTTTTATTAATAATCATGGTTACAATGTCAGGTGTATAAAACCCTATTCTTAACATGTCCTTTACTCAATGTCCGTTTAAGTCGAAGTTAACATGTTTATTTCTTATGCATACTATTTATTAACTACATTCCCATGTTATAGGTTCATGCATAAGGTCTATTTAGAGCAAGTGTCTATAACAAGTCTACACATGTATACTTATCATTTTCCCCAATTTATAATATATACAGGTTTACCAAGTTACAGCGTATACACATTGCTGCAAGCCTAACTTGTGTATATTCAATCATTCCCAATTAATCAATATTCCTAACTTCACTTTTATGTCATTCATTATTGACCTAATTATACGTACACCTTATTTGGGTATAGCCTAGGCTTCCAAAGGCCTAGACTTGGCGTAAAATAATAAGGAAATAGAGAGAGAAGGAGTAGAATCACATAGGCATATAAGACTGGAAATAAAACATAGAAATTGAAAAAAGGAAGATAGATACATTTTACTTGTTATTTATCCAACATCACAGGCATGTGTATAACTTGTCTAATTAACATTACTGACATGTATATAACTTGTTTAAACATCACATGCATGTATATAACTTGTTTAAACATCGCACGCATGTACGAGTTGTTTTATTAACATCACAGACATTTATATACTTGCAACATCGCAGACATATATATAGTTTGTTTAACTAACAATGATATAGACATATAATAGATTACAATGGCGTAGGTGATAACGGTGAATCAGGTATATTTATTTTACTGTAAATCCTAGCCAGTTTCATTTACCTGTCATGTTCAAGGCCAAAAAATAAGATCTATAAATAACTTTAACTCACATTGAGTTTTGGTGAAGATAAATATGTATATACCACAAGGCCACACTAATTCCAGTTCAAATCAAATCCAAGTTGTATGCAAGTCTTGATTAATGTTGGTTCTGTTTAGTCCAGTCGCTAGCAGCATTCCCCCATTATGCATATATTTTTTAGAATAATTTAGAGGAAGAGTAAGAGGTGAAGAATTTGTGTGAATTGGTGATGGAGGAGGCTGTCTATTTATAGAGTTACAGAATCAACACAACCTTTAGATCTAGGTTTTAAACCTGAATAGTACATGTCATGCTGAGTCAGCATGAACACAGACACAAAATCATCAAGGTACAGAGCTCAGAATTTAGCCGGATCTATTATGGGTCGACGCACCTACACTGGGTCGACCCAACCCCTATTGTGTCGACCTGTGGGATGACCCAGGCCAGTGAGGGTCAACCCATAATGGGTCTCCCTACAGCTTCTTTTTCCCGCTTGTTCGTTTGAATTATTTTGACTTATTCTAGTTTAAATTGGTTAATACATAAGCTTCCTATATGATAAAAACTTCTAGAGCCCATAACTTCTTCATACATTGTCCATTCTACGCAAACTTGGGGGTCTATCTAAACCAGAATTCTGGAACAAATGCAATGGTAATGTCGATTTTAGTTAATTCTGAATATTTTTATGGTTATAGTGTACTATATTTTAGGGTGTTACATTCTCTCCTACATTCTCTCGTACTTAAAGGATTTCGTTCCCGAAATCTCCAAGTCTAGGAGAATGTTACTATCTATCATCCACCTACAACCATCTTCTCATCCATTATTCACAGGCATCCATTGTCCTTAAATCATTGCTAATGCTTGTATGAACTTATGCAAGATGTTGTGTGTAAATGCCCTTACTCTAATGCGAAAATCAGGCGGTCAACTGATTCAGTTGACCTCCTCAATGTAGTATATGTTGGTGCCATGAATCCAAAGTGTATGCAAATAGTTCTAGTATATCATGTGAATTCTACATGTGTGCACAATCATCCATCCAAATGCAACATCCATATGATGATACATCCATTTCTACCCATGGAAAAACTAAAATGCACAAATACTCATATGCAACATGCAAGTGACTGAGCCAATCTAGTGCCTAGTGTGTATGTGTGTATGCATCCCCGAGAAACCACTAGCAAACAGTTGCATCCACTTGCAACCATCAGACATAATATGTTTCAAACACATGTTTCCAACCACTCGATTTTACCTAAGGATCGAATGGTTCAAATGATAGGATAAACAAATTTGAACAGTAGAAGCAAATGCAAAGTAAAAACTTGGAAAAGAAGTTAAGAATGTACTCTCAAAAAGAAAAGGAAAAGAAGCTTGAATCTTATCTTTGGGTTCCCACGTAGCATCTTCGTGGTCTACTCCCCATTGTACTTTAACCAATTTGATCTCCTTATTGCGAAGCTTCTCGATTTCTGATCCAAGGATATGAGTAGGAACTCGTCCCACTGATGCTTCCTTCTCAACTTCTATGTCTTCAAGAGTGCTTGGCTCTACTATTTCTGCTGAATCGTTGAGACATTTCATCAGATGGGAAACGTGAAATACGTTGTGTACGCCCGCTTGTCTGTCTAGTAGCTTAATTTTATAAGCATCTGTCCTATCCTCTCTACTATAGGGAATGGTCCTACAAATCTTGGTGCCAACTTCCCTCTTAAGCCAAAGAGAACTGTGTTCTTTAGCGGTGACACTTTAATGAAGATCATATCTCCCACTTCACATTCCAAGTCGGTCCTCCTCTTATTAGCATAAGATTTCTGTCGGTCTTGAGCAGTTTTCAACCTTCATCGGATGAGGTCGATCTTTTCTGAAGTATCTCGAATCATGTTTGGCCTAAGAAGAAGTTTGTCAGTAGACTCCCACCAACAAGTCAGCAATCTACAAGGTCATCCATATAATGCTTCAAAGGGTGCCATGCTTATACTGGATTGGTAACTGTTGTTGTAGGCATACTCTACCAAAGGAAGGTGTTCTTCCCAAGTCCCTCCAAAGTCTAGGATACACAGTCTTAACAGATCCTCAAGAACTCTATTCACTCTCTCGGTCTATCCATCTGTCTGAGGATGATATGCAGTGCTCAAACGTCGCTGTGTACCTGATGCCTCTTGCAAGCTTTTCCAAAACTCGCTAGTAAAGATGGGGTCGCAATGACTTACTATACTAAAAGGTACCCCATGCAACTGAACTATCTCTCAGAGATAAACTGATGCTAGCCAAGAAGCTGTCCGCTTGCTCTTTATAGGAATAAAATGAGCACTCTTTGTAAGTCTATCCACTATCACCCAAATGCTCATATTTCCCTTCCTTGGTTGTGGTAATCCATCGATGAAATCCATAGAGAGGATCTCCCACTTCCACTGCGGGATATCCAAGGGCTGAAGCAATCCGCCAGGTTTCTTTTGTTTAGCCTTAACTCTTTGGCAAGTCATGCATCGAGCTACAAACTCTAAAACATCTTTTTTCATACCAGTCCAAAAGAAAACCCTCTTCATGTCTCGATACATTTTGTCACCGCCTGGATGGATAGTCATCCGAGAATGATGAGCATTTTCAAGTACTGCTTTAAGAAATTCCCCAATCGTAGTGACACATAGCCTTCTGTCTAGTCTTAGCCACCCCCTATCGTCCATGACATATCTAGCAAGGTGACTGGAAGTCTCTTCTCTACTTAGCTTGTCCAGGATGTCTAAAATATATGGGTCCTCTTGTTTCTTAGATCCAATTTGCTCCAATATAGTAGGTCGCACCTCCAAAGATGCCAACAATCCAGCTGTGATATCCGTAGAAGGCCTAAAATTAAAGGTTGAGATATACTCCAAGCTCTGCCTTTCTATGAATAGAGGACACAAATTCATCCTCTGCTTACTCAGTACGTCTGCTACAACATCACCCTTGCCACAAGTATAAGCTATCTCGAAGCCGTAGGACGCTAGGAACTCCATCCACCTTTGCTGCCTCAAGTTGAGATCCTTTTATGAGAACAAGTATTTGAGTGACTTATGATCTGTATGTAACTCAAACTTTTATCCAAGTAGATAATGTCGCCAAGACTTCAATGCGAACACTATAGCCGCCAACTCTAGATTGTCGGTTGGGTAGTTTTTTTCATGAATTCTCAACTATCTGCTTCCATAGCACGCTACCCTTCCTTTTTGCATCAAGACGACGACAAGCCCTGTGCCACAAGCATTGGTGTAAAACGTACACATCTTGCTTCCGTCTGAGAGAGTTAGAACTGGGCTGTTGTCAGAGTCCTCTTTAACCTCTAAAAAGCATCCTCATAATCAACAGTCCGTGAGAAAGCCAAGTTATTCTTCATCAATCGGGTAAGCGGGGCAGATACTCTTGTGAAATCTCTGATAAACTTTCTATAGTAGTCCGCCAACCCTAGGAAACTTCTCACTTCCATTGCATTCTCTGGAGATCTCCAATCATGAACTGCAACAACTTTCCCAGGATCCATGGTTATCCCGTCCTTGGAGATCACATGCCCAAGGAACCTCACTTCCTTTCTCCAAAAGCGACACTTAGAAAACTTCGCCTTGAGCTGATGTGATTGGGGGGTACGTAGAACCTCGCCTAAGTGTTGGGCATGCTCCTCCTCGTTCTTTGAGAAGATCAGGATGTCATCGATAAAGACCACAACAAACTTGTTTAGAAACTCCCTAAACACCATAATCATTAAATCCACAAAATGGGCGGGTGCATTAGTCAGCTCAAAAGGCATAACCAACCATTCGAAAAAGCCATCTAGAGTTCTGAATGTAGTCTTATCAATGCTGTCTTCTACCACTCTTAACTGATGAAATCCTATGACCAGATTCATCTATGAGAAAACTGACATGCCAATCAGCTGATCATACAGGTCATCGATCCTCGGTAGTGGGTGCCTATTGTTCTTAGTGAGTTTATTCATCTCCCTATAATCCACACATAGATGAAGTGATCCATTTGCCTTAGTTGCGATGACAACTGGAGCTCCCCATTCTGAAATGCTTCGCCTAATAAAACCCTTCTTGAATAGCTCTCATACTTGCTTACTGAGCTCCCTCCTTTCCCTTGGAGCCATGTGACGCACAGGTAGAGCAACTAGCTATGCATTCTCCACCAAGTGAGTTCGGAAGTCTATTTACTGAACCTCCTCGAACACATCTGGAAAGTCTCTAACTATGGGCACAGATCGCAAGTCATCAATAGAAGTGTCAACTGATTCTAGAGAGCTGAGCATTACCGACCCTCGTGGGTCGTAGGAAATTTCGAGAGTCCTACCATGACAAGAAATAAGTCTAACCACTCTTTTTTCGCAATCAAGGATGACACCATACATGGCTAGACCATCCATGCCTAGAGTCAAACAATAGCTCATACAGCCCAGTACATATGTGTTGCATTCAAGTTTGACGCCCAAGATAGAAACTCTCAAAACCCTACACATCATAGATAAATGAGTCGATCCTCCTATGGGGTTTGAGACTATTATAGGTTCAGAGACTATATTAGTATTTAGGTGTAGACCATGAACTAAAGAACTGGATACAAATGAGTGTGAAGCACCAGATTCAAACAGGGTTCGAACAGGATAGTCAGAAAGGGAAATCAAACCTTCAACTATGACTTTCCTATCTCGACTAGGTCTACTTTCTTCCAAAACATGCACTTGTCCAGAAGTTCCTACTCCTTGCCCTTTCTTATTAGGGCATTTCTTGGTGAAGTTTCCCATCTATCCACAATTAAAGCAAGCTCCTTTGGTCTTTCTGCAGTTTTTTACAAAATGACCCATATCACTGCTATCATGACACTTTACCTCCTTTTTTATTTGGGCTTTGTCGGTTTTTCCACCTTTCTTTTGTTTCTTTGCTTTCTTGGGCCACTATTTCTACTTTTCGCCCTTGGATTGAGTTTCCTCAGTCTGGTTTTCCTTCTTTTCTTCCTTACCATCTTCATGCATGAGTTTCATATCAACTATCCTTTCAAAAGTTGCAGTATGTGAGACAAAGAAAGTCCTTGGGGAGGCTAATTCAATCCTCTCGCAAACCTAAAAGCCTTCTGGTGGTTCGTGTTCACCAAATCCAGTCCAAACCTTGCTAGTTGATTAAACTTATTCACATATTCCTTTACTAGCATGTCTCCTTGTTTTAGAGCTAAAAACCTTTCCATTTGGAGTCCCTCCTCAGCCTGAGATAAGAATTTCGTCTCAAACTTTTGCCTGAAACTATCCTTTCTCACCACTGGTTGTCCAGCTTGCGTTACTTCCCACCAGTAGGAAGCCTCATCTTTAAGTTGCCATGCAACCAGTTGTATTTTCCTTCGGTCATCGACCTCAAAAAGTTCGAACAAGTTCTCTGTCTTTCGTAGCCAATTCCATGCTTCAACAAAGCTTTCTGTTCAATGGAATGGTTTTCCTTCCATAGCACAGAATTCCTTGCATATCCTAGAAAAATTATCTACTCGCAAAAGTGCAGGAACATCGGCTGCAGCTGGGGGAAGGGCATCTCCTTGACCTCCGGCAGGTGCCATAGCCTCAAGATATCTATGGAACCAAGCCAGTATCTGAACTCCCTTGGGAAGATTGGGTTCCCCAGACATGCTGAAAAAAGGTAAAAAAAGGATTCAACAAGAGATCGAGAGATTATTGGTTATAGGATGAGGGGATATGTTTTTGAAAAACAGATTTTTCCTTGAAAATACTTTGCCTTTAAAACCAATTTTTAAATTTCTTTTTCTGATCTTGTAACCTTCAGCTCTGATACCAAATGTGACACCCCACGTCTGTTAACGTCACTTATAAGAGAATGCGTTAACTTCCGTGAAGTGTAATAGGAAATCATTACAGAGAATATATAAGACAGATAAAATAAGTAGCAGTAAATTTTTAAACTTTATTATAATAGAAGTAAAGTATAGTTTCGGAAATATGTTAAAACCGGTTACAACCAACAAACTGTTTCAAATCCGTCTTTCAAGCCAATACAGAAAATAAAATACCAAAGTACACAAAGTCGTATCCCATAGCATAAGCCAAACTAAAGTGGAAAGCAGATCAAAGAGATACATTTCAAGTCAAGTCTAAGCTTCAGTGATATCCTAGTTACTGCTGAGTACCACCACCCTGGGAACCTGGGGGAGGAAGAAAGAGGCAAAAGAAAAAGGTCAGACATAAAGTCTGGTGAGTTCCAGTGATTTACAAATATGCATGAATTAGAAATGAAAAGACTAGTAAATAAAAATTAATAAGAATGGTATAGTTTTACAACAGATATTCTAAACAGAATAGTAGGACGGATAGGAGAACATAAATAAACTTATGATCGGTTAAAGGTTCACTTTTATATCTAAAACCATATATGTATGAACATAAATGTTTCATATTCCAAATCCTATTCTACACCAATACTAATATAACGAGTTTGAAACGATTATGTATTAACATGATTACCATCAGGTATAACAGCAAGAATAACAGTAGGAATAACAACAGGATTATGTGTACCCTAATTGTATAACAGGATTAGGGGTTAACCTAATTACATAACAACAGGATTAGGTGTACCCTAATTACTACCTAAGCGATTGGCTCTCTATTACCCGAATATCCTGTGTTAGCTCTGGCAGTAGGGTTTATCACTCCCTAACCCAGCGACTTGTAGAACACAACAATACTCATAGGTGTTATAGCGTCTTATTTCCCTAGTCGGACTCATGCACACTCATGACTCTGCCAGAATGCGCATGTAACCACCCACATGTGAACCTCTTACTATCAAGTTCAGTAAAGCGTGCCCTGACCCCTACTTAATACGAGGCCCCTTCTAATAAGCTGCTAAACAAGTATATTGATTGATATGGGTTCGAAGCAATAGATTGACACAATCCAAAACCCCCTAAGCTTATGTCCCCAAATTTAGGATTTAAGAGTCCCAAAAACCCGATACCTCCACAGACGGGGGACCTTTTTGCTTATTAATACTTATATTCAACTAAATATGTTCAGGTTTTCTTAATTATCATGGTTGTAATGTTAGGTGTATACAACACTATTCTTAACATGTCCTGTATTTAATGTCCGTTTAAGTCAAAGTTAACTTATTTATTTCTTATGCCTACTATTTATTAAATACATCCCCAAGTTATAGGTTCATGCATAAGATCTATTTACAACAAGTGTCTATAACAAGTCTACACATGTATACTTATCATTTTTCCCCAATTTATAGTATACACAAGTTTACCAAGTTATAGCGTATACACATTGCTGCAAGCCTAACTTGTGTATATTCAATCATTCCTAATTAATCAATATTCCTATCTTCCCTTTTATTTCATTCATTATTGCCCTAATTATATGTATACCCTATTTGGGTATAGCCTAGGCTTCCAAAGGCCAAGGCTTGGCGTAAAATAAAAAGGAAATAGAGAGAGAAGGAGTAGAATCACGTAGGCATATAAGACCAGAAATAAACATAGAAAATGGGAAAAGGAAGATAGATACATTTTACTTGTTATTTATCCAACATCACAGGCATGTGTATAACTTGTCTAATTAACATTACAGGCATGTATATAACTTATTTAAACATCACAGGCATGTATGACTTGTTTTATTAACATCACAAGCATGTATTTAAATTGCAAAATTACAGGCATGTGTATAGTTTGTTTAACTAACAATAATAGAGACATGTAATAGATTACAATGGCACTGATTATAATGGTGAATTAGACATATTTATTTTACAGTAAATCCTAGCCAGTTTCGTTTACATGTCATGTTCAAGGCCTAAAAGTAAGATCTTTAAATAATTGTAACTCATAGTGAGTTTTGGTGAAGATAAATATGTATATAACACAAGGCCACAACAATTCCAGTCCAAATCAGATCCAAGTTGTATGCAAGTCTTAATTAATGTTGGTTCTGTTTAGTCCAGTCTCTAGCAGCATTCCCCCATTATGCATATATTTTTCAAAATAATTTAGAGGAAGAGTTAGAGGTGAAGAATTTGGGTGTATTGGCTATGAAGGAGGTTGTTTATTTATAGAGTTATAGCATCAATACCAACCTTTAGGTCTAGGTTTTAAATCTGAACCGTGCATGTCATGCTGAGTCAGCATGAACAGAGACACAAAATCATCCAGGTACAGAGCTTAGAATACGGTCGGATCTATTATGGGTCGATCCGCCGCCTACCACTGGGTTGACCCTAGGGTCGACCCTAACCCTATTGGGTCGACCCAGGCCAATGTGGGTCGACCCATAATGGGTCTCCCTACCGCTTCTTTTTCCCTCTCGCTCATTTGAATTGTTTAGACTTAGTCTGGTTTAAATAGGTCCTATATGTATACAAACTTTTAGAGCCCACAACTTCTTCATACATTGTTCGTTTTACGCAAACTTAGGGTCTATCTAAACCAGAATTTGGAGAAGAATGCAACGGTAATGCCAAATTCATTTAATTCTGAATATTTATTATAGTTATAATGTATTATATTTTAGGGTGTAATATTTCCCCTTAGAAATATCATGGATTAATGATGAGAAAAATTAGGTCAAAATAGTATTCTCCGGGATCTTCAGAACTATCTCCTCTATCATAAAGCACTTCCGAACATCGTCTTCTTCTACATACATGTGATTGAAATATCACAAATTACAACACTCCACCTTGATACGAATCACATTATCAAGCAAACTTCCAACAATCAACAAACAAGTCACCTAACTCTTTCAACAACCATCTACTCTCAGTTAAACCATTACAAACACAACCACTTCGTGCAAAAGATGTGTGTTCCCCCTGAGATGCACCACAAAAAACAAACGGTCTAAAAACATTTGTAATACCACAAGGATCTTCATCTTGTGGATTTTCCAAATCGACACCTGTCTACCACTTGATTAAAGCTCCTTACTTGATCTCCACCGATCCCTCGAGCACTATCAACATGAAAACTCAATTCTAGAATATAATCCTCAATCCTAGGATTGTCGGCAGTAACCACATAAACCACTTCACCTTGTTGTGGACTAGGTTCTTCAACTGTCACTCGCCTTCCACAGTCGACCACAGATCCGACCAGTCTATAAAGGTTTCTCTCCTTCAAGAAACTTCTTAGCATAACACGACCACCATTCTTCACTCTCAAAACTCCACCTTGAGTATCAAAAGAGCAACAATCGTGATCTAATTAGCCGAGTGAAACGAGGTTATGCGAACAAATAGGAACATATCTAACTCTGGAGACTTCCCTCACCACACATTGACATTCTTCTCATAAGAAGAAAAACACTTCACATCCTTACAAATGTGAGAACTGGGTCTAGAATCCATCTTCTAAGGATTAGCTTCACTAAATAGGACATCACAAGAAGCATCGCTACTAGTACCTTTGGAAAAACCTACCTGTGCATTATCACTACAATCACTATCCGCTACCTTCTTCTTATCCTTCTTATAGGCACAACAATTTCTACGTATATGGCCACCCTTACCACAATAATGACAAGTGATAACACCTTTACCATTAGCCCTCTTCTTCGTCAATCTTGAATCATTCTTCGAGTCCCTTACTACCATATCTTTACCTTGAACTAATTTTAAAACCGACCCTGTTCTCCTTAATTCCTCATTCAAAAGCATGCTTCGTGCAACTTCCAAAGAGATACTTCCACTAGCATTGGAATTACTCAATGAAACAACCAAAGTCTCCCTACTTTCTGAAAGCGAACTCATCAACAAAAGTATCTACAACTCATCATCAAAATTAACCTTTAAGTTTGCCAATTGATTGATCACATCTTGAAATTCGTCCAAATGCTCTACAACAGACTTTTCCTCACCCAATTGAAGTTGCACCAACTTTCGGACAAGAAAATCCTTACTTGTAGCACTCCTCGACTCATATAAAGAAACCAACCAATCCCACAAATCCTTCGCGGATTCACAAATAGCCACATGATGGAATACATAATCATCAAGGTATTGCCGAATCAAGGTAATTACCTTCTTATCCATCTTCTTGCACTTTCCCTCATCCACATCTGAGGGCCTCTTCCCATCTCCATCAATCGGATCATGAAGATCATTGAAGTAAAGCATGTAACACCCGACATTTTTAACTCAAGATAATAAAATAAGAATAACTTAATTAAATTTTCAGAATTAAGTGTTGCATTCAACTCGGAATTCTGGTCAAAATAGACACCTGGTTTGCGTAAAACGGATAACGTAAGAAGAAGTTATGAGCATTAGAAGTTTGTATACATATAACGAGCATATATGTATAAATATTAAATAAAAATTTATCCAGAAGATTAAAATTTCAGAAGCGGGAATTTTTCCCGTTGGGGGTGGACCCATTAACAGGGGGGTCGACCCATCTAAAGAGGGTCGACCCCAGGGTCGACCCCACGGCGGATCTGGACATTCTTTTCTAACGTGGTCGGTTCTGATGTTTTTATTTTAAATCTAAGGGACTAGTTTTCTCTGATACACCTATAAATAAGTCTGTAGAGCTAACCGTAAACCTCATATTCTGTGGCTATGCGGAGGCTTTTACATTCTTCCCTCTTCTCAATTCTATTCAGAAAATTTAGATTATTAGTTTAGGAAAAAATTCTGAATCCAGATCTTAAGAAAAGGAACGAATATTTGTAAGTAGGTGTTCAGATCTCTTATCGAAGTAAGGTAACTTTCTAGATCCGATCTATTCAAATTTCCTCCTCTTTCTTTCCTCTCTCTTTTAATAAAAATAGTTAATCTATGGTTTTTAGATTCTGAATCAAATTAAGGGAAAACCATGGAAGATTAGATTTGGACCAGATCCAGGATCTGGAAGCTTACAAGGTGAGTGGATTTAAGCTATAGCATTTTAGATAATAATATGTTATCGTTTAAAACATTCCCCTTTATTATATGTGAATTTTCCAGAATAACCGAGAATTACTGTTATAACAAGTTGTGATGTTAATATGAATAATTCATCTGTTGAATCAGTTAAAATGTTGGAATGATTACATGTTAAAAAAACAAACCTATTAGAATATGGGTAATGACTTTTGTTGTTATAATTACATGATTCAGTTGGGGCATATTATTGAGTGAATTACATGTTAACCTGTTAGATTTGAACAACTACCCGATTAAATGTTTACATGTCAAAAATAGAATTAAACACATGTTAAAAAAGACAAGCGCCATAATATAGACATAATTTGATGACATGTAAATTAGATTATAGTAAAAAGGATAACATGCCTAAAATTTACAGTAAATAAGAAACTGTAACGCGCTTAGACACAAGGTTGGATTACACTTGTGGTAGAATTCTGCCCAGACCCGCCCGGCATATCCCGCATCCACAAGTGGTAAATCTAATGTGAGGGGTCTAAGTGCATAAATAAATTATGTAATGGTGCTAAGACATGAGATTAAGTCAACTTGTGGTAGATGTCTGCCCGGACCCGGTCGGAAAATCCAATGTCCATAAGTGTAGGCTTAATGTGAGAGGTCTAGTGCATATATATATATAACAAGATATAAATAAATGGCAATGATAGTAATTAAATGTCTAACTCAACAAATAAGAAAGGAAGGGATGTAATGGACTGAGTTAGTGCGATGCGAAGGAAAAGTGATGTATTTCCCTAAATGACCTATTTCTGAGAACGTGGTTGCAAGTAAGCCACAGTAAATAAAGTAAGAAAAAGGAAAAAAATTACTTGCTACCACAGATTTAGATGGGAATACATTATGAAAATGAATCACTGATTCCTTTGATAAATCAAACTGATAAGGTGCATGAAGTGTTTTCCTTAATAAAATAAAGTACATATATTACAGTGAATAAGAATAATGGGTTACAAAAGTTAATGGTTAAACGGGGAATGATAATAACCTATTATAAATAAATTACATTAATGAGAATGTTGTATAATAGGTTGACTTATCCTAGGGACAAGTGAAGATTTTCACTTAGGTTATAATAAACTAGTAAGGGAATGAGATAACTGGAGAAATGAGATAAGGGACACTTAATTGTAAATTAAATAATCAGTAAATGTTGAAAACTTGAAACCAGTTGAGAAAGGGGGAAAATTTATGAAATATAAGATGTTGTACTTAATTATAAATTAAGTAATTTGTAAACTTGGAAGTATGAAACCCGCTGATAAGAATGACATGTTTAGACTTTTCCTAGGGACAAGAGGAAATTATAACATAAGTTATAATAAATGGGTAGAGAAACTTATTAATGGGCCTTAGTTAAGAGAAATAATTTAATAAGTAAACAACGATAAGTTGTAGTGACGGTGTAAAATGGAATTATGATTAAATGAGAAAGAATGAGAAAAACTTATGAAATGAAATAAGTTATATTTAATCATAAATAACGACCGACATGTTAAAAAGAAAACATGTGAATTGAGATATACTTAATTACATATTAAGTGGAACATGTTATTGTAACGATGAAATTAAACGAGAATATAAAGGGATTGTGGATTACAGACCTTGGATCACAATCTAGAGAATAACATGGTGTGGGCTTATTAATAAACTTAAATGGGTTACGTTATATGATCGAAATTAAGAAGCAAGAGAAACTTGGTAACTTGAATAAGAAGTCAATGTGAACGGGGATAACCAAGCTAAATGGAAACCTAGTGAGGAAAGCAAGCGCGTAAAAGAATGTTTAAACATAAGGTCTAATAACATATTAAAATGAGGCGCTTGGACCAGTCCGTACGTTTGAGGGTGAGTAACCCAATGGGGTAGATCATCGTGGTGTTATAAGGCACAAGGGGAGCGCACGTTCATATGATTATTTTGTCGGCCCCGAAAGACTGGAAGAGGAAGCACGCGGCTTCCTGAGATACGTAAGGTGCTTCTGCTAGTCCTCTGTGCGATGGCAGATGTTTAGGCTATGCTCGCAGAGGTTGGGTCTGCGCGTAACTACTAGGTCGGTGGGCCTTGACTGCAAAAGTAGCTTTGTAGTCAGAATGCTGTGACGTGATGACACCAGGGTGATTCGGCGGTCGCCTTAACGGGGAGGCATAGGGTCACGACCAACCAAGATAGTAGATCGTCGGATACCCGTCATCGGCAGCCAGTGGGATGCGGAAAGACTCGAGCTAAAACCAATAGACCATTCACCTTTCACTATCGATGTACGTTGGTTGAGGGAAGATGCCAACTGGATGTTTAGATTGTTTATTTGCGGCTAGGTGTTTAACTCTTGTAGTCTTTACTAATTGAGTGAGGGGCTGAGGTGGGGCCATAACCACCATGAAAAACAAACCCTAGCAATATCTGTATATAGAGGCTCTTGAAGACGTGCTTGTACAGATACGGAAAAGCTCCCAACCAAGTTCCGTTTTTCTTGTATAGCCCACCACGGAACTCGGTGCACATTAGAGGACGTGCGATTAAGGCATCGAGCTACACTTGCCGATACATATGTGGGGGCAGTCTAGATACATGCATGTCGGCTCTGGGTGGTGTATCGTAGACTTGTGGGCATTACTCCGGTATGAAACCTGATTCGATCGACGAAGGTGTAATTATCCAGAATTTTGAACCAATTTGAATTTGTAATTTTTAATACTTAATTTAAATTTTCTGAACATAAAATAAGTTTGAGAACATTTAATAATTTTGATACGTTAAACAATAGGTTTTATTTGAATTATAACATTTATAAATGGAAATGATTATTAATAAGTTTGGATTTACTGATATTATTTGTCATTCGATCGGATTTGTCAAAAGATAACATAAATTAATAGCATTAATATTATGCTTTGCTCTTTGTTTTCATAACGTTTAAGGTAAATGCTACAAAAACACATTCCTCCTTTTTACAAGCGTTAAGACACTTGTAATTTTGCATGCAACATTCCATGCATAAAATACACATGTCCTATGATGTGTCACTCTCTCCTTACTCCACTTTTCCTATAAATACCACCCTTTCCTTCCACATTTTCATTCATTCCCACTTCTTTTCTTTCTCTCTTCTTCTTAAAGCTTATGTCCATGGTTTCCATGGCATAATCCTTCCTCTTTTCCACCACCAACTTGCCAAAGTTCGTCATTCTCCTCCTCCTCCTCTTATAATATAAAGAGAGATTAGTGTATATTATACTATATTTTTTTTTTTGTGAAGAAGACGTTGCGATGAAATACTGTCCGACGGTTCGCTTAGCTAGGCTCGCCTATCGTGAAGATTTGGAAAGCTGTTAGGTGAGAACTCTTTAACCACAGTTTATATATTTTATTAGTAGCTAGACTAATTTAAATATAGTGATGAATTATTATTGGTTAATGATGATTGATATTTGTTGTGATGGATGATCGATGCGAAGTTTAGAACACACACTATTAAGCATTAGTGTTATAACACTTGTGCACAATTATGATTTATTGAATCATGTTGATGATGGTTGCTATGGATGTTTAAATGGTTGTTGATGTTATTTTGCACACACTATGCCATAACAATTTTGGTATCACATTGGTGATCGAAAAATCTCCTTCATAATTAAAAGCAATATCATTATTGAAATTAAAGGTTAATAATTGGAAAAGACCATATGTATGAATTCACATATATTGTTAAAGTCCTTTAAATGAATAAATAAAGACCGGAACATTCTAGGATGACACAGAGGATAGTGTCTAGGCTTGTGTTAGGAAATGAAGTTTCCTGCTCTCCCTGGCTATCCCTAACTGATCCGACGAATGGGAAGGTTAATTTGAAGTTATTTGAATTTAGAAATGAATTGGAATTTAGGAAAGTCGAATTTTAGATCCAAAATAATTTGAAAAGTAAATTTAAATGATTTTAAAAGGGTTATATAAGGATATAATAGTTTTCTAAGATATTTTGAAGTATCATAGAACAATGGTTATTATGGTCAAAATAGAGTTTGTTGTATAATAGCAATTTACGTATTTTAGATGCAAACTTTAAACGCTTATAACTTTTGCAATCTAAATCGGATTTCCATAAAATGAAAAACGTTTGATTTCCAATAACAAGAACTTTCAAATGAGTAAAAACAGATTTTAAATTCGAGTTATAATTTTCAAGTTATGTTTGATACCGTTTTGGAAAAGATCGATGTAAGAACACTTGTTGACCATAACTACAAACGGCTATTTTTAAATGTTTTAAAAAAAGGAATTTTTTTGTAAAATCATAATAAATTATGTAAAAGTGTTTTGAATTGTAAATTTTAAGTTTTGGCTAAGATAAACGAAATTTTGATCAAAATAGTTAAGATAACTGCTTTGTAACGCTTTTGTAACACTTTTGATGCACTATTGTAACGCTTTCTTTGAAAACAACCTATTTTGAAGTATTTAAACCACGAAATGTTTTCCGAACTATAAGTAATCATTTGTAAATGATTTTTTGAATGTTTTCAAAGGTTTAAAAGTATTGAAAATAATTTATTTGGAATTTAAATCGATTTATTTAATAATTAAAATGTGTTTTTCAATTTTAAATAATTGGATATGGTTGGAGATAATTCTTCGGATGGTTGATATTAATTCGATAGATGATAATTCTTACTATTTGAGGAATTTAAAAGGTAGTTCACCACTATTCCGCTTATAGTGTGAATTGGCTATCGAGATTAATATTAAGTATAAGTTGATGGTATTTCTATCCAGATCTAATGTCAAAGATTTGAATAAATCTTTTAATTAAGATATGAGTTTACTAAGTTGACTGGGATAACTTGGATAGAAATAATCTTCAGATATTTGATATGAAATTATTTGGTGTAAATGTATATATTTGAGGAATTTGGAAGATATTATTATATTGTTATTCCATTTATAGTATTCGTTGATTATGAGAATGGATATCGAATACAAGTAGATACAATTTCTGTGTAACTTAAGTTCAATATCAATTGATTTGGATTTTTTCGTGAATCATATCTTCAATAATATCATTCTTGAAACCCCATGAGATTGGGTTATGGAAATTCATATCGTAATTTGAGGATTTAATCAGATCTTTGATTTGAGGAAATTAAAAGTGAGGAATTGGAAAGAAAGTATAATCTTTTAGTTAAGATTAAAAAATGGAATGTTGGAAAATCAATTTAATTGGAAACTATGGTTGAAATGTGGATTAAGGGTTTTCAAAGGAAACTAGATTTTGATAACGAGTTATCAAAAGGAAAATTAACTAAGGCTTTTAGGCTAAATCATCTTTGATTTAAAGGATGTGTTTTAAAAGAGAAAGGTTAAATATGGATTATGTAATAACTTGAGAATGGGTTTAAATAAGTTTAATTTTGACAAAATCCAAGATGGAAGGAGATTGGTAGAAGCCTGTGTGTTCTATAATTGTTTTTTTTTAAACTGCACTTATTATTTAGGAAGATCGGGGTCGGATGTATGTCTGAAAACCATTCCAAGTAATAATACGATGTTTTGAAGCAATTGAAGACATTGGAGACGACATTGATGACCGGGATCCTTCATGTTGTAAGGACGACTTGCTGAATATCTCGAATGGGCTGCTCCCATTTGCAGATGGATTTTATATCAGTTAATTTGCAAGAAGGCCAAACGCATGTGAAGGAATTCCGGATTGTGGTTTCGTTCAGACCCAGGACGGACTTGTATGGATTGTGTGTCTGAGATTGTTATTGACTGCGTAGCACTGATCTTTGTTAAATATATATCTGTTTGGTGGTGGAGAATTTATTCTCTTGCTTAACACCCTTCTCTAAGACGTATGAGCTTAGAGGTTATATGTTGATGAAAATCAGCGATGCGTAGTGAATGGACAATGTGGTATACTTAAGTTACGAGATGAGCTATGGATGATCATAGCATGGCTTATTTAAGCGTAGCTTTGTGTATATCGTGACCTCGACGAACCTCACACCCGGATTGATGGTAAACTGGTTGTCAGAATTTTATGTTTGTTTCGTATGTTTGGTGCACCGGGATATGATGATGAAAGGGTACTACGAATTCCCTAGTCTGGAACGCTGTTTGTTGGGTACTCTGATTCATGTATGGTGGGTTAGTACAATGGAGTCCGAGTCTGGACGTTATCCAGGAGTAGCGGGATGATGTGCGCAAGAATGTTTGTGAGCCCACGAATGATCTTTCGTACCAGGAATCATCAAGTTAGAAACCCAATCTACACTACGAGCCCGTACGGTTTTGATTGTATAGCCTGCTGGTTACCGGCATGATTGTCAGTATAATGGGATGGGGCATTATGCTTGCTAGGATTATAAATTTATTTGTGAAAAGGTTTTTCACACTAGATATAATAGTAAAAGAGGATTTTCACGTATGAATGCATTTTTGGTTATCATAAGGCAAAACTCGCCCATCTGGTGTGCGCTTGCATTGTGTGATGTGGGACGAGCTTATGATAGCTTCATTTTTCAAAAAGTCATTGCGGATTACTATGCACTGGTATCCGCATGGAGTAAAACTATTTCGCATTAGTGGCGTGGTCCGGTGAAGTACCTAACTTTAAAATAAACCCTAAAAACAACTGTTTTGACCAGTCCTTGTTTGGCATAAGGCAACGTGATAGGGGGTTCTTGCTCCTGGTTTGGTGGCGGGCAGGAGACTCTTACCTCTACACGTCCCAAGAGGGGCTAGTTAGGCATGAGGTCGCGACAGTCGAGAGGCTGGCCGTAAAACAAGGTGCTGGGTACCATCATAATGCCACGACGAAGTATTAGTTGCTATCCGATGGTTGAAAAAGACTAGACCGTTACATTTTTGGTATCATAGCTTTGGTTTATACAAAGCAATGGGGTACGACACATTTGAACAAAAGGAAGGACCCATCAGAGTTATATATCTCACTTGAGATAGGGTTAGTAATGCCCTAGAATGAGATTTTGGAGTATTATATTTGAGAGAGCGTACTTGAAAATATGAAATGAGTTTTGAAAAGTTATATTTTAAGAAAGAAGCATATTTTAGAAATATATGGTTAATTATAACCTGGATACTTAATCAAATGATTAAGGTTAAGTTTACATTTTGTGATTATAATTACACATAAAATAATTCTTATGGCATGGTAATTAAGCTCCTTCCACTGATCTGGAAAATGATCCAAGTACAAATGCCTTTTGGATTTAATTTCACTATTGGGTAACATTTCGAAATATTGATAAACTTGGGTCAAATTTGTTAAGGTAACTAATCAATATGGTTATAAATTAAAAATTAGAATTTGAGTATTTTATTTGATGTTGAGGTTGGACTATCGAGTATAAGAAGATTTTGCATATATGTCTGATCAACGTGTATACGAAGTCTGAAGTATACTAGATAGATATAGAATCACACTCTAGTCGCTTGAAGATGATTCTGTTGATGACTGCAGCATCATCAATATGTATTTTCGAGTTTCGAAAGTGAGATGACTATATGATTCCAATTAAAATATCAATATATACTTAAACCAATTTAGACAAGTGTTTGAAATTGTTTGGTAAATTGATATGAAATTAAATAGAAAAGTGAAAATTTGATAAGTTGTAAGAATTATATCAGGCAAACCTGTCATAAGGATAAGCCAGCAAAGAGCATATGAGAAAGTGCATTTGTGATATATATATATATATATATACACATATATTGAAAATTGGTACTCTATATTGCTATACCAAAACAAAAACCTCCTTTTTATGCCTTGCTAAAACCCTGTAATCCCTATCCTAGATGGGTACCTTACAGGGAAAAAGAGCACATATAAATTTGGTGAATACAAATTCTATAATTCGAAGAAATCACAAAGAAAACATACAAACAACCACAGTTAAAACAAGTAATCTCCACGGCTATAACTCGCTAGGCACCCAAGCATTGAAGAAAACACAGAAACACTCAACTACTTCAAAACTGTATTAACCTGTACCAACAAGTTCAATACCCCATCTACTCAGTATCGCTTCATTCTCTACTATTCTATTTGATTTGCTCCCGTTCCCTTTAACTAGATGCACTACTTCTCTTTCAATAATCTTCAGTTTGATTTCTTTGCTGATAGAATTGCTACCAAAGTGCCTCACATTCCTCTCCAGCCATATGTGATATACTGAACAAGTGAATGATGCACACGCTAAATCTGTCATTTGGTTTTTGCCTTTAAATTTCTTCATTAGTGAAACTGCTTCATCTTCAATTGAACCAACCCCATTTGATATAATACCAAGCTTTCCTTTCAACGATCTCCATATATAATTTGAATAAGAACATTGAAAAAATAAATGTCTAACCGATTCCACATGAATACCACATAGCAAACATACATTATCATGAACCACCCCATAATTAACCAATTTGTCTTTTGTGCTTAATCTCTTCACAACATCGAAATATGTAACAAAAGATATCCTTTTTGAATTTTTTCCATGCAAAATTACTTTAAAGGTTTGCTTAACAGGTTGTTTCACTCTCGCATAATCCCAAGCATTATGGAATGAAAAGACTTCATCTTCTCCCTATGCATACACATCAGACTGAATATTCAGATTCAATTTAACTCCATCCACTTCTTGTTGCACCTCTCTTGTAGACGTATGAAGACAACTATCAATCCTTCCTTCACGAATTATAGCAGCAGCAAGCTCTTCCTTATTACCCAATAAATGAAACCTAGAAAATCCCAACAAATCCACCAAACACTTACCATTAATCCATGTTTCAAATCACATTAATGTATTAGCTCCCGAACTAAGAACCTTCTTGAAAAGTTGTTTGCTACTCTTTCTAAGCCTTAATATGGATTTCCAAGTACAAGATGAATTGTTATCTATGTCCATGTGCTAAAACAACTTATTTTTGCAATATTTGGCCTTCATCCAATTGCTCCATAGAGATGATTCATTAAGGAACTTCCACAACAACTTTATGCAAGAGGCTTTGTTCAACACCTTGAAAGATTTGAGGCCAATGCCACCTTCATTCTTTGGATTACACGTAACATCCCATTTAACCTTATGCTTTGAACCACCCCATAGAAAATACACACACGAAATATTCATCTTATCATTTGTAAATTAAGGTAATTGATATACCGAGAGCCAGTATACCACTGTAGGGGTTATAAGCATTTTTGATATATATATATATATATATATATATATATATATATATATATAAAGGTTTTGAAAAGATGTACAACAAAATTTTGAGTAAGAATTTGCAGTTACTTGGGAATTGATTTTGAAAGAATATATTTTGAATATAAAGGAAAAAGATTTTTGAAAATATTTGAAAATTAAAAACTTGAGCACAGACATCTTGTGATTGGAACTTCTCAGTTGATTAAAAGACATCTACGTAAAGTTGTAATTTACATAAGCAATCCAAGTAGTTTGGGAAACGATTTAAAGGCTAAGTTGGAATCAATTACTCATGATATTTTATATTAGTCCTCCCCAACTAATTAAATTTAAAATGCAAATAACTTGAGAATTCAATATGACAATATGATATTTGATGATATTTTGGTTAAGGACTACAATGGTTAAAGCTGTTTCTCTAAAGTTTAAAGGAAATAAGTTTTGTAATCTTGAATTTAGAATAATTAATGAGGATAGCCAAACTTAAACAATATAAGGAATTAAAATTTGGAATTATCGGCGAATTTGGACAGTCGGTAAGTTTCAAAGTATATTGTGACAACAAAAGGAACTGTTTAAGTGAGCATGAATACCTTGTGAATTAAATTTCACAATTTGATTAAAGGAAAGCTGGAAAATGGGAATATTAAGGAGATATTACCTAAACTAAAACGTTTAGATAAGATGAAATCTGACATGATCGAGTTTTCCATGTAAAGAATAATAGTAATTTTGGAGAACTGAAAAGGAATAAGTTTCATAACATTTATATTTGCAAGATAAGATCTAAGAGAATAAATTTATAACTCTTATTTTTTTTGAAAGAAGTAAATGGTTGAGCATAAGCAATTGGCCCAGTAAATGATGAATCAAATATAATGGGTAACTGGAGGTTATCGTCGGAGGACATGTAGATATGTTTATCCGTAAATATGTGTTTTATAATATTTTACCTGGTATATCCATTATAAGAACAGGGAGTTTTGGTATAAAGAATCTTAAACTTGAATTTGTTGAATGAGTAGTTACGATTCCCTTTCCTTTTCGAGGACTAAAAGTTTTAAGGGAGGAGGGGTGAATGTAATGATCCAGAATTTTGAACCAAATTGAAATTGGAATTTTTAATACTTAATTAAATTTTATGAACATAAAATAAGTTTGAGAACATTTAATAATTTTGATAGGTTAAACAAGGCGAGCGTTCAGTGGAAGCCAAAACAGTGCAGCACCCCTAAATACCCCCTGATTTCCACCACATATCTCGTTTCTCTCTCCCTCCACTCATTCTCTCACCTACCACTCACTTATTATAATATAAATGATTGGATTATATAGGAGAAAAATGGGGTGCTCACTATTTGGGGTGCCATTGAACGCTCCTCGTTAAACAATAGGTTTTATTTGAATTATAACATTTATAAATGGAAGTGATTATTAATAAGTTTGCTTTTACTGATATTATTTGTCGTTCTATCGGATTTGTCAAAAGATAACATAAATTAATATCATTAGTATTATGCGTTGCTCTTTGTTTTCATAACGTTTAAGGTAAATGCTACCAAAAACACATTCCTTCTCCTTTTTATAAGTGCTAAGACACTCGTAATTTTGCCTGCAACATTCCAAGCATAAAATACACATGTCCTATGGTGTGTTACTCTCTCCTTACTCCTCTTTTCCTATAAATACCACCCTTTTCTTCCACTTTTTCATTCATTCTCACTTCTTTTCTTTCTCTCTTCTTCTTAAAGCTTATGGCCATGGTTTCCATGGCATAAGTCTTCCTCTTTTCCACCACCACCTTGCCAAAGTTCGTCATTCTCCTCCTCCTCCTCTTATAATATAAAGAGAGATTAGTGTATATTATATTATATATATTTTTTGGTGAAGAAGACGTTGCGCTGAAATACTGTCCGACGGTTCGCTTAGCTAGGCTCGCCTATCGTGAAGATTTGGAAAGCTGTTAGGTGAGAACTCTTTAACCACAGTTTATATATTTTATTAGTAGCTAGACTAATTTAAATATAGTGATGAATTATTATTGGTTAATGATGATTGATATTTGTTGTGATGGATGATCGATGCGAAGTTTAGAACACACACTATTAAGCGTTAGTGTTATAACGCTTGTGCACAATCATGATTTATTGAATCATGTTGATGATGGTTGCTATGGATGTTTAAATGGTTGTTGATGTTGTTTTGCACACACTATGACATAACAATTATGGTATCACATTGGTGATCGAAAAATCTCCTTCATAATTAAAAGCAATATCATTATTGAAATTGAAGGTTAATAATTGGAAAAGACCATATGTACGAATTCAAATATATTGTTAAAGTCCTTTAAATGAATAAATAAAGACCGGAACATTCTAGGATGACACAGAGGATAGTGTCTAGGCTTATGTTTGGAAATGAAGTTTCCTGCTCTCCCTGGCTATCCCTAACTGATCCGACGAATGGGAAGGTTAATTTGAAGTTATTTGAATTTAGAAATGAATTGGAATTTATGAAAGTTGAATTTTAGATCCAAAATAATTTGAAAAGTAAATTTAAATGATTTTAAAAGGGTTACATAAGGATATAATAGTTTTCTAAGATATTTTGAAGTATCATAGAACAATGGTTATTATGGTCAAAATAGAGCTTGTCGCATTATAGCAATTTACACATTTTAGATGCAAACTTTAAATGCTTATAACTTTTGCAATCTAAATCGGATTTCCATAAAATGAAAAACGTTTGATTTCCATTAACAAGAACTTTCAAATGAGTAAAAACAGATTTTAAATTCGATATATAATTTTCAAGTTATGTTTGAAACCGTTTTGGAAAAGATCGATGTAAGAACACTTGTTGACCATAACTATAAACAGCTATTTTTAAATGTTTTAAAAAAAAGGAAATTTTTTGTAAAATCATAATAAATTATGTAAAAGTGTTTTGAATTGTAAATTTTAAGTTTTGGCTAAGATAAACAATATTTTGATCAAAATAGTTAATATAACTGTTTTGCAACGCTTTTGTAACACTTTTGAAGCACTATTGTAACGCTTTCTTTGAAAACAACCTATTTTGAAGTATTTAAACCGCGAAATGTTTTCCGACTATAAGTAATCATTTGTAAATGATTTTTTGAATGTTTTCAAAGGTTTAAAAGTATTGAAAATAATTTATTTGGAATTGAAATCGATTTATTTAATAATTAAAATGTGTTTTTCAATTTTAAATTTTAAATAATTGGATATGGTTGGAGATAATTCTTCGGATGATTGATATTAATTCGATAAATGATAATTCTTACTATTTGAGGAATTTAAAAGGTAGTTCACCATTATTCCGCTTATAGTGTGAATTGGATATCGAGATTAATATTAAGTATAAGTTGATGGTATTTCTATCCAGATCTAATGTCAAAGAGTTGAATAAATCTTTTAATTAAGATATGAGTTTCCTAAGTTGCCTAGGATAACTTGGATAGAAATAATCTTCAGATATTTGATATGAAATTATTTGGTGAAAATGTATATATTTGAGGAATTTGGAAGATATTATTATATCGTTATTCCATTTATAGTATTCGTTGATTATGAGAATGGATATTGAATATAAGAAGATACAATTTCTGTGTAACTTAAGTTCAATATCAATTGATTTGGCTTTTATCGTGAATCATATCTTCAATAATATCATTCTTGAAACCCCATGAGATTGGGTTATGGAAATTCATATAGTAATTTGAGGATTTAATCAGATCTTTGATTTGAGGAAATTAAAAGTGAGGAATTAGAAAGAAAGTATAATCATTTAGTTAAGATTAAATATGGAATGTTGGAAAATCAATTTAATTGGAAACTATGGTTGAAATGTGGATTAAGGGTTTTCAAAGGAAACTAGATTTTGATAACGAGTTATCAAAAGGAAAATTAATTAAGGCTTTTAGGCTAAATCATCTTTGATTTAAAGGATGTGTTTTAAAAGAGAAAGTATAAATATGGATTATGTAATAACTTGAAAATGGGTTTAAAGAAGTTTAATTTTGACAAAATCCAAGATGGAAGGAGATTGGTAGAAGCCTGTGTGTTCTATAATTGGTTTTTTTTAACTGCACTTATTATTTGGGAAGATCGGGGTCGGATGTATGTCTGAAAACCATTCCAAGTAATAATACGACATTGTGGAGCAATTGAAGACATTGGAGACGACATTGATGACTGGGATCCTTCATGTTGTAAGGACGACTTGCTGAATGTCTCGAATGGGCCGCTCCCATTTGTTGATGGATTTTATATTAGTTAAGTGGCAAGAAGGCCGAATGTATGTGAAGGAATTCCAGATTGTGGTTTCATTCAGACCCAGAACGGACTTATATGGATTGTGTGTCTGACATTGTAATTGACTGCGTAGCACTGATCTTTGTTAAATATATATTTGCTTGGTGGCGGAGAATTTATTCTCTTACTTAACACCCTTCTCTAAGACGTATGAGCTTAGAGGTTATATATTGATGAAAATCAGTTATGCGTAGTGAATGGACAATGTGGCATACTTAAGTTATGAGATGAGCTTTGGATGATCAAAGCGTGGCTTATTTAAGCGTAGCTTTGTGTATATCGTGACCTCGTCGAACCTCACCCCCCAGATTGATGGCAAACTGGTGGTCAGATTTTTATGTTCCTTTCGTATGTTCGGTGCACCGGGATGTGATGATGAAAGGGTACTACGAAGTCCCTAGTCTGGGACACTATTTGTTGGGTACTCTGATTCATGTATGGTGGGTTAGTATAATGGAGTCCGAATCTGGACGTTATCCACGAGTACTGGGATGATGCGCGCAAGAAAGTTTGTGAGCCCACGAATGATCTTTCGTACCAGGAACCATCATGTTCGAAACCCAATCTCCACTACGAGCCCGTACAGTTTTGATTGTATAGCCTGCTGGTTACCAGCAGGAATGTCTTTATAATGGGATGGGACATTATGTTGGCTATGATTAATACATTTATTTGCGAAAAGGTTTTTCACACTAAATATAATAGTAAAAGTGGATTTTTACGTACGAATGCATTTTTGGTTATCATAAGGCAAAACTCGCCCATCTGGTGTGCGCTTGCATTGTGTGGTGTGGGACGAGCTTATGATAGCTTCATTTTTCAAAAAGTCATTGTAGATTTCTGTGCACTGGTATCCAGATGGAGTTAACCCGTTCCGCATTAGCGGTGTGGTCCGCAGAATTACCTAACTTTAAAATAAACCCTAAAAACAACTGTTTTGAGTTCTCACACCAGTCCCATGAATGACCTGGAGTTTATTGTTCCCTCACCTAAACTCTAAGTGCCCATAATTTTTACACGGGCAACCTAATTGTTTGGTTCACAGATTTAGCCTTGGAGCTAGTTGAAGTAGGATTCTGGTTTTAGCTGAAGCTATATGTTTTGGAGCATTCACAATCTTCCGATAAATTAGTATTTCTTCCGCTGTGAAATCGATGTACTCTGATGTATTCCTTGTAACTCTGATATTATATTATGGTAATCAAATTAAAAGTTCTATTATTTTTTTGCAAATATGTAAGTAACCGTAACAATCCGTCTTTATAAACGGTTTAAGTTGGTTTAATTAACAGCGAAAACCGAGAAAAAAGCCGGGTCGTTACAGAAGGCAGTCTGTCCACTTACGTAGCGTAGTAATGACAGATATATGCGGAACGTAATATTGTTATGTAGACATCCGTACGCCACTCAGGCGTAGGACGAGGGAATGCGTTCATTTATGTGGCATTACGGTGGAGACTATGCTCGTGGGGTACCATGGGGTGTACCTCAGGATTGAGGGGTAGCTACATATATACTATATTAGGTTAATCCGTTTGGAAGTAAATGGGTATGACATGTGTGTAAGCCTTGAGTGTTGTTACCCAAGTAACCTAGTAAATTAGAAAATGTGATTGAACGGTATATGTGGGATTATCCAAAGTGTATAATTTAAATCAAGTCACCAAAACTTGTGTACTGACCCCCTCCTCATCACATACTCGCATGTTAGATTTGTAGCAGAGACATGATAGCCTTGGATACTGGTTAGGCAGCATTATTAATACGGTAAGGTTGGATTTTTGTTATATTATATTTTATCCATTCCGTTGTGAGATACTTTCTGAGCTCTGACATATTTTATGTCTCTGTCTTTTCTGTAGGATACCAGAGCAAACCAACCCGAGTTTTGATAGATTGGAATTTTGAAAAAAAATCGATCTGTCGGAATTCGGGTTGTTACATCTGGTATCAAAGCTAGGTTTAGGATTCCTGTATAAATAGTGATTGAACGTATTTGTATTTTTTAAGATATAACTATTATATATATACCTAGATCCATAGAGGAACCCACTAAATAGAAAGAGTATAATATGGTAAGAATTGGGATGATTGTTTTCTAAACTAAAGGAATGAATGTGGAAATTTGAGACCCTTAGGAAATTTAGGTGGGAAAGTATACAAATAAAGAAAGGAGGATCCCATATGTAAGTGCTTCGGATTAGTGGGCTTGGCAGTAAAACCTTATAAAATTGGAAAAGGTTAAAAAGAGAAAAATGGATTAGGAATCTATATAGTTGAGAGAATTGACTTTGTAGGAGTGCCTAGGAAAGCCTAGAAAAATTGGAAACCTGTATTGAGTCTGACCCCGTTGTTAACTTTTAAGAACTTGAAATAATAAAAGTTTTGGGAAAATGGTTTATGGTGTTTTCAGGTTTTAATCTTAAAAGTTATAGTTTTAAATATGTAAAGTATACATATTGAGTTTTAAAGTAAAATGGAGCATATTTTGCAAATAGTGATTTCTTGCGAAAATTTTGTCTAAGATAAAATTCTCTCAATAAAAGGTGCATATTATAGAGCATGCATAGCTCGCTAGTTTCCTTGTTATATTTTATACAAGAATCTTTAATAAAGGAAGTTTTGAAGTCTCTGTTCTTTTGACAATCATTTTTTTTTTGATAAATTGTTTTAAAAGAGAAAATTTTGTTGGGTGGACAAAATAAGTTGTAGAAATTAAGAATAGAGTGGACGTTTGCACCTTGTAGTAAGAGACTGAGCCGACCTTATATAGGTAAGAACAAGTTATAAACCTGACTCAAAAATAGTTGTCCGTATCTACTCCAGTTTTTTTGGTTTGAAAAAAAAATTGATGATTTACATTTCTTTTAGACTACATGATTTTTTGGTTTAGCAAAATCAAGTCTTAATGGGGAAAATAAAGTTTTTGAAACATTTAAATTTCTGGAAGAAAATTTAAATAAAAAGGCCAAACCGCGTTTTAAAAAGGATGGAGTAGGTAAGGGTTAGAGCTTAGGGAAGATAGGAAGAGTTTTGAGGCTATGAAGTAAATAGCGAGAATTATCTTGGAATAATAGTAAGTTCCCGTAGAATGCGTAAGCATTGAAAAGCCTAGGGTTTTGCTTAAAACAATTGTTGGTACACAGCAAGAATTAGTAGTGACTACTAGATAGTAAAGGGCAAGTAAGTGTTTAGATCTTGTTGCTAATTTCCATGTTAGGGGTAAAACCCATTACTACATTTCTGTTGGGATCTTTCCATTATTTTGTTCTTGTTGGGAAGTTAGGGTAACACCTAAACTGTTGTGGATCCCATAGTTTGGACTTTTCTGTCTAAGGGGGATATTGTCCCGAGATTCTGGGCCCTTAGTAGTAGTTGTGTAGGGTGTCTATTCTACTGTTTTAGTTGAAAAGACTAGAAGCTTATTTAAATTTAAACAAAGATCAGATGATTGAATAAGCTAAGAAAAGAGAAATGGTACAACTAAAAAGGAAACAACAAATTCAGTAAAGCAACAAACATGATAAATTATGAGAAAAGATGGATAAAGATAAAAATTTCCAAGATAAGATGAAAGAAAATCAGTAACAAAAGAAAATTTTCTAATGTGGGCTGTGATTGGATAGGAAAATAGGGAATCTTTATAAATAGTTTCATAAAATCCAAGTACGGTTGGAAAAAGGTCGAAAAAGAAAAACAGAAGATGTGAAATTTCCGTTTTCCACCATTTTGTAACATAAGAAATCGAATTTAGAAAATTAGTTTTTTCTGAAATTCGAAAAATAAAGTTGGTTATTAGGATTATGGATGCAATAATTGGATGAACTATGCTTTTGCTCAGTAAGAGTGCGGAAAAATTTGGATGAAAAAGATTTTTTTTTATTTTTAAAATATTGTATTCATGTAGAACTGCCAGTATATTTAGGATGTGAGCATCATATTTTAAAAGGATTTTTCAAAAATTTGCATAAACATAGGAGGTACCGCTTAGGTATACATGCATTATTATGTTATATTTCACTTTGCACAAGTGCATAATGGTTGCAAAAATTGGAAGCACACATGGTGGTTGGATATTATGTGAGTGGTTATTTGATTTTTACCCTTATCAAATTTCGGGGACAAAATTTCCTAAGGGTGGGAGAATGTAACACCCCGCATTTTTAACTCAAGATAATAAAATAAGAATAACTTGATTAAATATTTAGAATTAAGGGAAACAGACTACACCACTGCGTTCATCTCGGAATTCTAGTCAAAATAGACACCTGTTTTACGTAAAACGGATAACGTATGAAGAAGTTATGAGCATTAGAAGTTTGTATACATATAAGGAGCTTATATGTATATATATTAAATAAAAATTTATCCAGAAAATCAAAATTTCAGAAGCGGGAAAAAGAAGCGGGAATTTTGCCTATTGGGGTTCAACACATCAATAGGGGGGCCGACACCAGGGTCGACCCCACCGCGGATCTGGACATTCTTTTCTAACGTGGTCGGTTCTTATGTTTTTAGTTTAAATCTAAGGGACTAGGTTTCTCTGATACACCTATAAATAAGTCTGTAAAGCTAACCTTAAACCTCATATTTCTGTGGCTATGCAGAGGCACTGCAATTCTTCCCCCTTCTCAAATCTATTCAGAAATTTTCGATTATTAGTTTAGAAAAAATTCTGAATCTAGATCTGAAGAAAAGGAACGATTATTTGTAAGTAGATGTTTAGATCTCATATTGAAGTAAGTTAACTTTCTAGATCCGATCTATTCAAAATTCCTCCTCTTTCTTTTAATAAAAATTGTCAATCCATGGTTATTAGGTTCTGAATCTAATTAGGTGAAAACCATGGAAGATTAGATCTGGACCAGATCCAGGATTCAGAAAGCTTACAAGGTGAGTGGATTTAAGCTATAGCATTTTAGATAATAGTATATTATCATTTAAAACATTCCCTGTTATTATATATGATTTTGCTAGAATAATTAAGAATTACTGTTATAACAAGTTGAGATGTTAATATGAATAATTCATGTGTTGAATCAGTTAAAGTGTTGGAACGATTACATGTTGAATAAAAAACCTATTAGAATATGGGTAATGACTACTGTTGTTATAATTACATGATTCACTCGGGGATATTATTGAGTAAATGACATGTTAACCTATTAAATTTGAACAATTACCCGATTAAATGTTTACATGTCAAAAATATAATTAAACACATGTTATAAAGGACATGCGCCATAATATAGGCATAATTTGATGACATGTAAATTAGATTACAATAAAAAGGATAACATGCCTAAAATTTACAGTGAATAAGAAACTGTAACGCGCTTAGACACGAGGTTGGATTACACTTGTGGTAGAAGTCTGCCCAAACCCGCCCGGCATATCCCGCATCCACAAGTGGTAAATCTAATGTGAGGGGTCTAAGTGCATAAATAAAACATGTAATGGTGCTAAGACATGAGGTTAAGTCAACTTGTGGTAGAAGTCTGCCCGGACCCGGCCGGCAAATCCAACATCCACAAGTGTAGGCTTAATGTGAGAGGTCTAGTACATATATATATATATATACGTATATATGTATGTATGTATGTATGTATGTATATAACAATATATAAATAAATGGCAATGATAGTAATTAAATGTCTAACTTAGAAAATAAGAAAGGAAGGGATGTAATGGACTGAGTTAGTGCGATGCGAAGGAAACGTGATGTATTTCCCAAAATGACCTATTTCTGAGAACGTGGTTGCAAGTAAGCTACAGTAAATAAAGTAAGAAAAAGGAAAGAAATTACTTGCCACCAAGGATTTAGATGGGAATACGTTGTGAAAATAAATCACTGATTCCTTCTGTATATCAAACAGATAATGTGCATGAAGTGTTTTCCTTAATAAAATAAGGAACATATATTATAGTGAATGAAGAATAATGGGTTACAACTGTAATTGTTTTAAACGGGGAATGATAATAACCTATTATAAATAAATTACACTAATGAGAATGTTGTATAATAGGTAGACTTGTCCTAGGGACAAGTGAAGATTATAGGTTAGGTTATAATAAACTAGTAAGGAAATGGGATAACCAGTGAAATGAGATAAATGACACTTAATTGTAAATTAATTAATCAGTAAATGGGGAAAACCTGAAACCGGTTGAGAAAAGGGTTAAAATTTATGAAATATAAAAGGTTGTACTAAATTATAAATTATGTAGTCTGTAAACTTGGAAGTATGAAAACCACTAATAAGAATGACATGTTTAGGCTTGTCCTAGGGACCAAAGGAAATTATAACATAGGATATAGTAAATGGGTAGAGAAACTTATTAATGGACCTTAGTTAAGAGAACTAAGTTAATAAGTAACAACGATAAGTTGTAGTGACTATGCAAAATGGAATTATGATTAAATGAGAGAGAATGAGGAAAACTTATAAAATGAAATATGTTATATTTAATCATGAATAATGACTGACAGGTTAAAAAAAAAACATGTGAATTGATATAATTAATTACATATTAAGTGGAACATGTTATTGTAATGATGAAATCAAACGGGAATATAAAGGGATTGTGGATTACTGACCTTGGGTCACAATCTAGAGAATAACATGTTGTAGGCTTATTAATGAGCTTAAATTGGTTAAGTTATATGACTGAAATTAATAAGCAAGAGAAAATTGGTAATTGAATAAGAAGTCAATGTGAACGGGGATAACCAAGTTAAATGGAAACATGGTGAGGAAAGCAAGCTCGTAAAAGAATGTTTAGACATAGGGTCTAATGACACATTAAAATGAGGTTCTTGGACCAGTCTGTACGTTTGAAGGATGAATAACCCAACGGGGTAGATCATCGCGGTGTTACAAGGAACGAAGGGAGTGCACGTTCATCTAATTATTCTGTCGGCTCCAAAGGACCGGAAGGGGAAGCACGCGACTTCCTGAGTTACTTAAGGTGCTCCTGGTAGTCCTCTATGCGGTGGCAGATGTTTAGGCTGTGCACGCAGAGGTTGGATCTCTATGCGTAACTACTAGGTGGGTGGGCCTTGACTGCAAAAATAGCTTTGCAATCAAAATGCTATGACGTGGTGACACCTGGGTGATTCGGAGGTCACCTCAACGAGGAGGCATAGAGTCATGACTAACCAGGATAGTAGATCGTCGGATACCCGTCATCGGCAGCCAATGGGATGCAAGAAGACTAGAGCTAAAACCAATAGACCATTCACCTTTTACTATCAAGGTACGGTGGTTGAGGGAAGATGCCAACTGGATGTTTAGATTGTTTGTTAGGGGCCAGTCGTTTAGCTCTTGTAGTCTTTACTAGTTGAGGGAGGGGCTGAGGTGGGGCTATAGCCACCATGAAAAACAGACCCTAGGAATATCTGTATATAGTCGCTCTTAAAGACGGGCCTGTACAGATATGGAAAAGCTCCCGACCAAGTTCCGTGTTTCTTGTATTGCCTGCCACGGAACTCAGTGAACATTAGAGGAAGTGCGATTAAGGCATCAAGCTACAATTGACGATACGTATATGTGACAGTCTAGATATATGCATTTCGTCTCTGGGTGGTGTATCGTAGACTTGAGGGCACTACTCCGGTATGAAACCTGATTCGATCAACGATGGCAGTCCGTACACTTACGTAGCGTAGTAATGATAGATATATGTGGAACGTAATATTGTTACGTAGAGATCCGTACGTCACTCCGGCATAGGATGAGGAACTACGTTCTTTTCTGTGGCATTACGGTAGAGACCGTGCGAGTGGGGTACCATGGGGTGTACCTCAGTATTGAGGGGTAGCTACATATATACTATATTAGGTTAATCCACTGGGAAGTAAATGGGTATGACGTGTGTATAAGCCTTGAGTATTGTTAACCCAAGTAGCCTAATAAATTAGAAAATGTGATTAAACGGTATATGCGGGATTATCCAAAGTGTATAATTCAAATCCAGTCACCAGAACTTGTGTTCTGACCCCCTCCTCATCACATACTCGCAGGTTAGATTTGTGGCAGAGACATGATAGCCTTTTATTATGGTTAGGTAGTATTATTAATACGGCAAGGCTGGATTTTGATTACGTTATATTTTATCCATTGCGCTGTGAGATACTTTCTGAGCTCTGACTTATTTTATGTCTCTGTCTTTTCTGTAGGATACCAAAGCAAATCAACCCGAGTTTCGATATATTGGAATTTTGAAAAAAAAATTGGTCTATCGGAATTCGGGTTATTACAAAGCACATCCTCCATCTTAGGATTCCAAATCCCCTAATTTCTTCTGTCAAAAATAACCATCTTCAAAACCGTTATCATATCCGACATAACACCAATCAATTTTTTATTGATTCACAAAAAAATATTTTTTTCCAATCCAAATTCAGTCCAAGATTTACGATGATTTCGCTCTGATACTAACTGTTAGGAAAATTATGCCTTTAGCGGAAGCGACTAAGATCTTGTTCACCCAATTACTTAAAGATGATTCGATAGAAAAACAACACAGATATGAAATTACATGCACAAACCCAAATTCCACCAGCCACCCTCTTTACTGATTCAAAAAAACAAATTTTGTTTACACTTAATGGATTAAAAATCAAAAGTAAACAAACCAAAATTTAACCAATAACCTTACTGAGATAGGAAAAGAATATCTAAATGACTACAACTATTGTTGAAGAATGAGAACAATGAAGAACGACGGAAAATCCTTGGATCAACTATTTTGATCACAATCCCATCATCATAATCCAATCCTAGATGTTGCTTTTGTTGTATATAACAATATGATTTTTTTTTAATTATTATAAAAAACACATATATATATATTATTATAAATGTGTTTGTAATTGTACTTTTCTAGTTCATCACATACATAAATATATATTTATTTTGAATAAAATGCCATGGCACAGAAATTATAATTCAAACATTATTTTTATTCAATATAAATATTTTATTTCAACATTTGAATAGTACGAACTTCTAACACCACTATTGTACGTCTTAGTGGAATATATTACAGCCAATTCACATATACATTCAATTTCATATACATTGGCTCCTCACTACATTTCTCTTAGTCACCCATCCCACTTAGTTGTATATACATTCAAACTCATATACAGATTCTCACTCACACTCACTTGTCTTCAGTATGCTTCAGAATCAGTCTAGTCACCTGCATACCTATCACAGAAACACACATTAAACTAGATTGATATATATATATATACATATATATATATATATATACACACATCTAGTTGTATCTAGACTGCTTGAAATATTCACAGCGATACATTGCAAATACCACAAGGCAGACTGTATCTCCAGTGGTCTGCTGATGTAAATAAATATTATAATTGCGCATGCACGATACATGTATACACGTACATGTGTATGTGTACACACACATATAATGTTCAGGGGCAATATGGTCAAACATCGTGCACATAAGCATATAGCAATGTATACATGTATACAACATGGCAGTGAAATACATCATGGAACAATTCATCAACTTAAGTGAACAGTCAAGATGACATGGCCAGTGAAATTAGATTTTCAAACCAAGCAAGAATTACACAATTGAATTCAAGGATCAAGCCATATGTAGTGCAACATTTTAGTTCTTATTCAGGTCTAACAAATATAATGCATAGTTCATATTTCAATCTACAAGCACATTGCATACAATTTCCAATACATACATGCACAAATACGCAATGCATGCAACAATAATAGAGATAGGTCAAAAACACAAGTTCAAATATGTGGAACATGCCAGTAAGTCAAGCTCAACAATGACAAGGGTCGACTCAAATCATTAGAATACACAAGCACACATATAAGACATGAACAAGCATGTATGGGTTCAAGCTCAGAGGCCAAGTATACATATTTACAGCAAGTTCAAAGACAATGCCATGCAACATACAAACAACTCGTGCAAATACAAGATAATGGACAAGAACAAATGGATAGAGCAATGTCAAAGATCAAGGTAGAGCTAGTAAAGTAAGTGCACCAGCCAATTGTTCAAGTACAAGCTAAGCTAGTGAGAAAATGTACAGCAAGCCAAAACTGGCCAGAAGTGTAAACAAACATGGGGAAAATTCAGGTGCACATAAGCAAACTTGCACAAGAACAAGAAAGTCGATACATAGCATGACAATCAACACAACAGTGATACACGGAGCAACAGTGATACAAGGAGTTGTAGATAACACATGGACCAGGCAACCAATAAGGCCGGTAATGAGATGCATCATCCATACATGTACAATATAGAATTACACAAGCCAAATACATATGTAGCAGAGGCTAAACATGGTACAAGTTAACTCAAATGCACATAGGTCTAAAGGAAACAACCACTCAAGCAATAATGGATAAATGATTACATCAAATTTGCAAGACAATGGTTGCGTATACAAGGATGCCAAAACATAGTTATGGTCATGGAAGTTAGAAGAAATGCAGTTTTCAGATGCCAATAGTACATAAGACACAAAGGTTCAGGTTAAACTAGAAATGCGCAGGAAAGTGCACATGAATCAGGCCATGACTGCAACAAACATCCTTGTGCATCACAAATATACATATACACACATAATTGTGGGTGTGTGTGTGTGTATATATATATATATATATATATATGTGTGTGTGTGTGTGTAGAATCCAGTATGCGAAGTTATAATAAGATAGAGAGAAATTTAAATGCCAATACATGCAATTGCTATTCGAATGATCTCAAAATAAAAGGAAACTCTTTTTCAAACTTGTTTGGGTTCAGACAGAAGAAAGTAATTTAATTTGAATGGATGGCATATACATGTTTAGAAATTGAAATTTATCTCTACAAAATGGGCAGTGAAAAAAACTTGGCTAGACTCATCAAGAATCATCAGAACAGATTTAACCAACACAATCACAGGTGCGACTTTAGCAAGAATCAATTCACGATTCAAATTTTTTTAGAAATACGTAAGAGGCAAGGAAATCAATCTTATATTCCCAGAAAACAATTTTATGGCAAGAATTGAATTCACGTTTTAAATCATTCCAAAAATCAAGTCAACAATCACGCAAAACATAGATCAATTCAATCCCGTGAAATCAGAGAGATTTTTGGGTATTTATACTCTATAAAATCAACACCATATCATCATTTGCGAGCATCGAAAACCAAAGCCAAAAATTCGATAGCAAAGAAATCAAAATCAGAATTTCTCACAAGTTTCGATTGCAAGCCGTAGCCCAAATCTTCAACAAGCAACGATATTCGAAGCATCAGAAAATATTTTTTAGAGCAACCCGAGGAGTCTCGATCTGATTTGGGAAGCAAAACCCTAGGCCGCCATCAAAGAAAAAGGATAAGCCGACTTTCTTTTTCAAGTGTCAAAAAAAGGGGCCATTTTTTATTTAAACAAATATTGGGTTTTGTGTTGTATTATTTTAAAGTTTGTTTTAATTTTTGTAATCGATCAATAGTTTTCTAGTTTTCTCTAAACTAGGGTATACTAGCTATAGGATTTATAGTTAGGGTTTATAAGTTATGGTTTCGTAATTCGGGGAAAATCTGATCTTGGAGATAAAGACCAGTCCAGGTTTTGAGCGCAATATTAGAGTAGTAGTAGGATTTGCGAGTTTACATGGTTTTGTAAGCATGAATCTGTTTTAATACCTAGTGGAAATCTTGGGAATGCAACAGTAGGCATGATTTGCCAAAGCTGGGTAATATCTATGTAATTTACTTTCTGCTTTTATTTTCTTTGCTAGAATCTGTGTTGTGATATTTTTAATATCTCATAAAACTCCAACAAACCTTATTCACCCCCTCTAGGGTTAATCTAGATCCTACAAGTGGTATCAGGGCATGGTATTTTATTAACTCTAGAGTTATGGATTATTTTAATTGTCAGTCTAGAGAGAGTCAGTCCTGTAATATTTCAACTATTTTCAATGGAACAATTTTTTTAAATTGGGAATCAAAAATGAAAATTTATTTAAAATATGTTCATATTCAATATTAGAATATTATTATCAATGGAGAAGACATGTTAGATAAAAAGAGTAAAGTAATCAATACTTGTGCTATGGATATTATTTATTCTTTTCTTAGTATTGATCAATTTAAACTTGGTCTCCCATTGTTTAACTGCACAGGAAATATGCAAAACTCTCAATGAAAAGTTCGGACGAACTGACGACAACTGCTAAAAACCACAAAAAGTCTACTCAGATTCAGAATTATGCCTGATTGGATTTACAGAAGATGAGTTAGACGATGGAGACTCAACAGGCGATGAGACATGAGATTACTCATATGAAGATTTAATTCATTTTGTACTGCTTTAACTAAAGATGTTGATAGTCTCAAATCGAAAAATAAATCTTTGAAATCTGAAAAACATGAGTTGATCACCAAAAATAATATTTTGGAATTAAATTTGAAAATCTCAAAAATTTAGAAAACTCCTAATGCAAAAATTGTTTGAAATTGAAAACTAGTTTAGCTCATCCCAATGAAAATTTTCAAAAGCTTGAAAAAGAAATTATGGTTTTAAAAGATAAAGAGAACGAGCTAGTTTGTAAAAATAATCTTTTGCAAAAAGAATTGGAAGATTTTAACACGAATAAAAATTCCAAAAATAAAATTATTGTGGAGCAAAAGTTGCTAAAAACCGAATCCATTTTGAATAAGCTTGAGAAAGAAATTGAGAAATTCAAAATTTTTGAAAAACTTGAATGTGAAAAAAATTGCTTTGGAAATGAAATTTCCGAGTCTAAGGCCAAAATTGAAAAAATTGAAAATGAAAATTTGGTCTTAAAACAGAAAGATGCCGAGAAGGAAGAATTTTCCATGAATCAATATTCGAAGCTTGTAGATGACAATAACTTTCTGAAATCCAAAGTCAATGATTTTGAATTTATATTTAAGAAATTTTCAACTAGTTAAAACTCTTTGAATTCACTATTGAAAAATAATTCCACATTTGAAAATAAGAAAGGACTTGGATTTGAAAATTCATTCGAAAAACAAAATTCTAAGAAATTCTTGAATTCTTCAAATTGTTTGATTCAAGGAAAATCTAATCAAAGTAAACATTGGTTTAAAAACAATTTGTTTGAACAAATGAGGTTCCAGAAAATTACAAAATCATTTTTTACTAAATTCAAATGGATATGGGTTCATAAGGGTACAAAGATAAATTTAGATAGATTGTTACATAGACATGTTTGGCTACCAAAAGTTACATACACAACTAAGAGTGGTTTTATAAATTTTGTTAGACCAATCGATCCTCTAAATTCTAGGTTCCGGAGGATGCTGAGGAACCACTTTCCAATAGATCATGATGATTCTTGTTTCAAAGAATTCAGACTTATATTAGACCCTACACATTCATTTAAACTTATATTTGGGAAATCATTAACAATTACTATGTGACGAGCTCACATTAATCAAATATAATTAATTCATTCAACCTTCATTAAGTTTATAAGTTATATACCTATTTACTTATGTTTTCACATAACTAGTTAAACATTCAAATTCAACTCGGAAATATCGACGATCCAAAATCGTCGAACTTTCCATCAATAGAAGAAATCTACCAAGCATCATATCAACCGAGCAGTAAAATCATATAACTCTAGTAGATAGACTGTAGCGACCCGAAACTTCCCCGGTCTTCGAAGAGATGAGAAAGGACGAATTACTGTGAGAACAAGACAAAACAGAACGCAGACGGAAGAACATTTCATTGCTATTACAACAATTCCATCAGATACAAGAATATACAGAGTATAATGAATAAATTACATTCGATAAATATCAGAGGTTACAATAAATTACATAGCAGCGGAAAATAATACAAAGCACAACTGAAGGTGATATACGGATACAGAGCTTTCCGGATATCATTCCAGCTGTAAACCAGGATCCTGTGAATATAAATCTGCAAAACCAAAACTACTAGCTGTCCGTGCGGAAAATAGGGGCACCCAGAGTTTAGGTTAAAACAATAAACTCCAGGTCAGTCATGTGACTAGTGTGACAACTAAAACAGTTATTAATCTTTATTTTCAAAGTTAGGTAAATCAAGGGACCACGCCGTATAACACGGAACGGGTTTCCTCCCAAGAATACCAGTGCATAAAACAACAGCGCAATGCTAAATAAAGAAAAATGAAGCTGTTATAAGACCCAGGTCCTATCACACAATGCAACGCAAGCCGGGGGATAGGGTTTTCCCTTATAACAGCCAAAGCATGCTTGATACGTTTAAAACAAATCATTTGATACTATAATAAGTGTATAGTGTCAAAACATTTCAATCATAAATATCAATCATAGGCGGCATAGCTACCATCTACTATGTCGCCATACTAGTTCTACAATTAAAACCGAAATATCTCGTATTGGAAATTGGATTCCATCATGAGTCGAGGCAAGGAGCAAGCTCCTCTCCGCGTTCGAGACACTCTAGCAAATGTCCCAGGGTTACGCACTCTGGGCAACCCTTGGATGCTTCAGGGCCGGTCCTCACTTACGTTAGAGGATTAATTATGCCTGAACACACGTTTCCCGGTCCTTACAGACCTATAATCGAGGCGCCTTGCATTCCAACAACCACAAAGGTGAAAAGTATATAAATGTCAGGGCTGGTAAGTCACTGACACCACCAAAGCTACAAAGAAATGTCGTGCTCTCCCTGCAGTCCGTATCCCGTTTTTGACTCATACCGAGGTGTGAGGCTCGCGAATTCACGTTATACACAAAGCTGCCACGTAGGCCGTGCTTTGATCATCAACCACAAGACTTTGCTTTTCAACAGAAGCCTTGATCAATGCAACTCAGCGTGCCACACAGGCAATTCATGCCATGCGATTGATATCTATCGATATATAACCTCTAAGCTCGTACGTCTCAGAGAAGGGCGTTAAGCAAGAGAATAAATTCTCCGCCACCAAACAGATATATATTTAACAGAAATCAATCAACACGGAATAAAATCCAATGTCATACACACAATCCATTTACAAGTTCGTTCTGGGTCTGAACGAAACCGGAGGCACTTTCCTCGCATATCCATCCATCTCCAAGTACGTCTGGACGACCACCAACTATTTCCATCCTCTTGGGTGTATAGCCCAATCAGGATCGTCAGTAATTATCCAAACGATGTGAAGACTTCCGGTCTTCGACCACCGTCTTCATCTTCGACTTATCGTCGAATCGGTTATTCAGAATGGGTATAAACCCGGACTTTCCGAACAACCCGCGTATATTAAAAACGAATGTTACACAAACACAACATACGCCTCATTCCAACTCAGAATATTCTTTTATTCATAAAATCGCATTTTTATGGAAAGGTTCCCATTAATTTTATCCAAGATAAATTCTTTAAAATTTATCCTTTAATCTTCCTTTGGATGACATTTCAAACCAGATTATGGTTTTCTAAACTAGTCGAGATTAGCGAACCACACCGAAGTAATTATTTATTTTATTTCCCAATCCCAACCTATTCATCCCATGAAGCAAAACTGGTAACACTCCATATCTAATACTATGGTGTTATCGGTAAGATTAATTACCATTTCACGTTCAAATCTAATTAAAGATTTAACTATCGCTTTGGAGCAAAACTGGCGATACTCCATTCTCGCTCATTTCTAAATTTGATAATTTAGATTATAGATTCACATTTCAACCTAATTGCAGATTCGTTAAAACTCCTTTTATTGGGTTAAAGAACTAGTGTTCTTTAAAACACAGTTCACGATAAACCCATTTCAAATCCAATCAAATATATTAGAAATTTCGATTATTTAAAACCCCTTTTTAAATCTAATTTATTTATTTAAAAATAATTGGGTTTTAAATTTAGTTCAAACTAGTTCATTTTGATAAAAATCTATTTTTATCTTTTCAAATATGGAGTTTTTCATCCCAACTTTTCCCAAATCATTTCTTATGATTTTACACAAATTATTACTATTTTTAATAATTTTATTAAGGCCCGTACAATCGATTTCCAACAATGGCCATCGAACTGCACTTACAACGACCTTTTCCAAATTTGATTTGGACGTATCTCCAAATCCAACCGTTAGATTTTGAATTTCTAATATTCGTTAGAAAGCTCTTTTCGATACGAACCCAACAGTTCCGGTTTTAGGAGAATCCGACGGTCGGATCTCCTTTAATGTCCGTTTGAAATAAATGGTCAAAATTCACGAACTGCCGCGACGCGGCGCGTTCTATTCAGGCCATTATATTATATATATAATATATATTTCGTCGATTTCTATTTAAAACGAATTATATAAATAGTTTTAAATTCGTTTCAAAAACAATTTCAACTTCCATTTCAATCCAAAGCAAAATTGAATTCTTCTTTATAAATTCGTTTTAAAATTCATTTCTATTCAATTCAAATTTCAATTCAATTTGAATTCGTTTTCAATTCAATTCAGTTTCAAAGTCGTTTGCTATTCGATTCAATTCAAATTGGTTTTCTATTCGATTCAATCCAAATTGGTTTTCTATTCGATTCAATTCAAATTGGTTTTCTATTTGATTCAATTCAAATTGGTTTTCTATTCGATTCAATTCAAATTGGTTTTCTATTCGATTCAATTCAAATTGGTTTTCTATTCGATTCAAATTCAAATTGGTTTTCTATTCAATTCAAATTCAAATTGGTTTTCTATTCGATTCAATTCAAATTCGTTTCGAAATCGTTTTCAATTCAATTCATTTCGAAATCGTTTTCAATTCAATTCATTTCGAAATCGTTTTCAATATTCATTTCAAATGAATAAAATCGATATAAATATCGTTCACGTCAAAATGGCGTCAATCTAATCAACACGGCTTCATATATTTCTATTTCCAAATATTATGTTTCAAATATTCTATTTTAAATATTCTATTTCAAATATTCTATTTTAAATATTCTATTTGTCAACACACGACTAATCTCAACGAATGAGTACCGTCCACGTGTGACTATTTTTGTTAAAATATTATATAAAAATTAAGGTATCTATCGTTTGATATTGAATCAGACTCCAACCGTAATTTAGTGAGAGAACGATTCCCTAAATATTAACCCCGAAGGCCGAAACCAACATCAGATCAATACCCAGGAGACCACTCATCTCATCTATTTTCCAGTTGATTTCTAATTCTATATATGATAAAGATGTAAATTTTATTGTTAAAATATTTCATTCAACACATGACTAATCTCAATGGATGAGTACAGTCAACACATGAACCTTTATTTTATAAAGATAAAAATATAAATTTTATTGTTAAAATATTTCGTTCAACACATGACTAATCTCAACGGATGAGTACAGTCAACACATGAACCTTTATTTTATAATATTCTTTATTTTCTAAATTGGAATGAGGCCCAAACAATCACCATATAATGTTAATTATATGGATTTTAATACATCACACGTATATAATAGCATTGAAAAATAATCAACCATCAACCAAAGTGCACTACACTGTATAAGCATCAAATATAGATATCTAACGCTTATAACAGCCTGTCAATCAATCGATCAACATATTTAATCAATCAGGATGAGTGAACTTCAAATTTCATCCCAACACCCGTGTGGGGTTTCAAACAATCAAACACATATTTTATTTGTGCAGTTGAGCGATGTGTAAAATTTTATCGTCCCAATCAATGTCCTTCAAATAGGTGTGCATAAACAAACCGTCCGGTTTGTAAATGAATATTTTATTTTATTCACTTCCACGTTAAAAATTATATTTTTAACGATAAAACATTTTATTTTAACATTTGAATTTCTATTCAGTTCATTCTTTAAATAAAATGATAATTTTATTTTCTAACTTATTTTTGAAAATTTCGGAGGGATAACGGCACGATACTAGAAACGGGACGAGGCCTAGCCTTATCCCCGGTCTAGTGAAGGCCCACGCCATTCACACATCAATCTTATCCATTCATTTCACCAAACAATTCAATTTCAATCAAATAATCTAACTAATTTTTGCAATCAAACAAACAAGTCCATGGTCTGTGGACGATTGTGTCGGGTGCTACTAAACACCATCTGCATCCTAGTATATATATATATATATATATAACTAGAAAAAGAAATTGAAAGGTGAGAAATTCTCACCTATAGCTATCCAATACCACGACTCTTCATTGATAGAAATCTTCATCGTCCTCGCATTTTTTCATCTTCGTTGCTGTAGCAACTACATATGTAAAAATTGAATTTTTACTTCGCTATTCAATATATAAAAATCGAATTTTTATTACTATGCTACTATATAGATAAAAATTATATTTTTATCACGCTATTTTTCATATAAAGATTTCGCCTTTTCAAATATATCATTATTAAAATCACATTTTTATTTTTCTACACATATAAAGATTATATTTTTAATATTCCTATCATGTAAAAATTATATTTATACTTCTCTACATAAACAAAAATCATATTTTTACATCCTTTATATAGTAAAGATTATATTTTTAATACTTTAAAAATATAAAAATCATATTTTTAATACTTTAAAAATATAAAAATCATATTAAAAAGATCACATATTTAATCAATCACTTTCTACATGATAAAATCCCATTTCATATTATGTATCGATGTAAAGATCACTTCTTTATATATTGATACATATACTAAAAAGCCATTCTTTAAGCCAATTAAAAACCAAAACTTTATATGCCTAAAAAATATATTTTTACATGAATAAAATTCTATATTTTCAGTTTTTTCTCTTTTTTCCATGCTAATTATATACATAAATTAAAAACTGAAAAGAAAACTAAAATTAAAAGGGATAGAACTCACCTTTTCTTTCATCGTTGAAATCAGATTTTTAGAAGGAGGGAGGGGGTTTGCGTCTTCAGCAGAAAAGGGGGAGGAGTGGTCGGAGGGGAGGGGCTCGAATCGGGTTTGGGGGTGGGGGGGGAGAGGGGCGATGTGGTCGATTTTTTTTGGTGGCAGGGGCTTCGCGGAAGGTCGCAGGAGGAAGGGAAGGTGGCGACGGGGAGGGGCTGTCGCGAGGTAGATGGAGGGAGGGGGAGGGCGGATCCGCGCCAGAGGCGGCGCGATGGTCGATGCGGGGGGGGGGGGGGGGCTGCGCTCCTCCCCGTTTCGTCTTTCTTTTTCCTTTTTTTTATTTTGTTTTGATTCTGAATCGAATGAAAAAGGGGGGGCAGGAGGATTTAAGGAGGAGAGAAAGAATTTTAATTTTATTATTTTAATTTCTAAAAAGTACCTTTTATTTTCGACCTCAAAACGAGGCCCACCGCCTGTCGTCCATAGCTAATTACCCCCATTCCGAACACAATGGGATATGTACCGCAAGCTGATTTGATCGTTTCGATCAGTTTTCGTCAAAATCAACATATAACTCTATATATTGAATTTGAACGCGCATTTCAATTTACTGGGGTCACATACTAACTAGAAAAATTGCCGAAAAATATTTTCTAGCTTCGTATTGACGATATGGTCCTAACAAAACTAGTTTCGTCAAATTCTGAGATCGTTTGAAAAATGGCCATTTTCCAGTCGATTAAAATCAACTGAAACTGGTCAAACGCGTTTTCCTTTGCCACGCTCACATATTGAATCGAAAAATTATGAAATTTGGAATCTAGCAATAATTTGACATCACGGACCCAAAAAAAGTGGTTTCGTCGAAATCCGAGGTCGTTTGCAAAATTCCCTTTTTTAAGGGACTGAATTCCATAGCGACTATTCAGAATTTTCAACTGGACATATCTTTTGATTCCTGCTATGAAATTTCGATTTTTCGTATTCGTTGGAAAGATATCATCAATTAGATCCTAATGTTTTTGGTTTCACTAAAATCCGGGTTGTTTTGCACCCGGTACATTCAATTGAAGTTTGAAATCGAATTATCGAACTACCGCGTCATTTTCAATTCTATTTATAATTATATATAATTATTTATATTGTAACGACGACGCGTATAAATATATACGTTCTAATTATATTCAAAATAAATTTCTCGTCGATTTTATTTAAAATAATCTATTTTAAATATTCAAAATTCGCTAAAATTGCCAAAATAAAAATTTTAAACTGGCCCAGATTTTCCGGGTTATTACAATCTCCCACACTTAAAACTTTTCATCCCCGAAAAGGAACAAAGTCGAAAGTGGTTTGATTAATCAGCTCTACGCTCGATCTGGCTTCCATTCTCCAACTTTTCAGTTTCTGAGAATTTTCAAATTCTTCAAAAATTTGGCTAACACCCTAAATTTTCGAAAAATTTGGCCATAACCTCCCCTGCACCGGGAGCCACGGGAAAATCCCGAAATTGCCATATAGGCCTTCTGATCTCAAAAAGAAAACGAAAAAGCCAAGCGGCTAGCTAATAGGCTCATAAAATCATCATCACCCAAACAAAACAGTAAATTATGTAGTAAACATGTACCTATTTGTCGGGCAAACAAATTTTATTCTCTGCTCTAGCCTCCTTGCTATGACCTGTTCAATGTAAGTATTTGTACATGCAAGCAAATGCGACCAATTTTCAATATAATTCAATATTTGGTTCTATTAGGCATAATGGTTCAAAATTATCAAACAAATAAACAGACAACACAAACATCAATCAATTAGTGGATTAGAGTTTCAAATTCATAATTTTGATACTTATACAGAAAATCATGTTTTGGTGCCAATTCACAACAATGTGTTCTAGCTATATAAGTTTTGGTTCTCACACCAGTCTAATGGAAATATATAGATATCACACCTTCGTCATTTGAAAATAAATACTGGTGATGGTATACTTCATCATCAGGACCATGTCCGGGCGACTAGAGTGTGACTCTATATCTATCTAATATATTAAAACTTCGAATATACGTTCATGACGCGTATATACAAAACCTTTATATACTAGATTGTCCAAATTCAAAATAAATAAATATTCATATACGCATAAAATGGTTTAAATTTTCAAAACAAAATTGTTTTCATTTGAAAAATATACTCTTCACACTCGTTCTAGGATACTACCGATCCTATCTCTAACGAGTCATTCTAATTGGATATTACTAATCCAATATATGGTGAATTCTTTCGTATGGTTCTAATGTGTCTTGTTCTCGAGCTCTGTAAACCAAAGCTCTGATACCAAATGTAGCGACCCGAAACTTCCCCGGTCTCCTAAGAGATGAGAAAGGACGAATTACTGTGAGGACAAGACAAAACAGAACGCAGACGGAAGAACATTTCATTGCTATTACAACAATTCCATCAGATACAAGAATATACAGAGTATAATGAACAAATTACATTCGATAAATATCAGAGGTTACAATAAATTACATAGCAGCGGAAAATAATACAAAGCACAACTGAAGGTGATATACGGATACAGAGCTTTCCGGATATCATTCCAGCTGAAAACCAGGATCCTGTGAATATAAATCTGCAAAACCAAAACTACTAGCTGCCCATGCGGAAAATAGGGGCACCCAGAGTTTAGGTTAAAACAATAAACTTCAGGTCAGTCATAAGACTGGTGTGAGAACTAAAACAGTTATTAATCTTTATTTTCAAAGTTAGGTAAATCAAGGGACCACGCCGTATAACACGGAACGGGTTTCCTCCCAAGAATACCAGTGCATAAAACAACAGCGCAATGCTAAATAAAGAAAAATGAAGCTGTTATAAGTCCCAGGTCCTATCACACAATGCAACGCAAGCCGGGGGATAGGGTTTTCCCTTATAACAGCCAAAGCATGCTTGATACGTTTAAAACAACTCATTTGATACTATAATAAGTGTATAGTGTCAAAACATTTCAATCATAAATATCAATCATAGGCGGCATAGCTACCATCTACTATGTCGCCATACTAGTTCTACAATTAAAACCGAAATATCTCGTATTGGAAATTGGATTCCATCATGAGTCGAGGCAAGGGGCAAGCTCCTCTCCGCGTTCGAGACACTCTAGCAAATGTCCCAGGGTTACGCACTCTGGGCAACCCTTGGACGCTTCAGGGCCGGTCCTCACTTACGTTAGAGGATTAATTATGCCTGAACACACGTTTCCCGGTCCTTACAGACCTATAATCGAGGCGCCTCGCATTCCAACAACCACAAAGGTGAAAAGTATATAAATGTCAGGGCTGGTAAGTCACTGACACCACCAAAGCTAGAAAGAAACGTCGTGCTCTCCCTGCAGTCCGTATCCCGTTTTTGACTTATACCGAGGTGTGAGGCTCGCGAATTCACGTTATACACAAAGCTTGTAACAACCCGTAAAATGCGAGCCAGTTTGAAATTTTTATTTTGGCAATTTTAGCGAATTTTGAATATTTAAAATGAATTATTTTAAATGGTATCGACGAGAAAATTTATTTTGAATATAATTCGAACGTATATATTATACGCGTCGTCGTTAGAATACAAATATTTATATATAATTATAAATAGAATTGAAAATGGCGCGGTAGTTCGATAATTCGATTTCAAACTTCATTTGAATGTACCGGGTGCAAAACAATCCGGATTTTAGTGAAACCAAAAATAATGGAATCTAATAGTGAATATCTTTCCAACGAATCCGACAAATCAAGATTTCATATCGGGAATCAAAAGATATGTCCAGTTGAAAATTCTGAATAGTCGCTATGGAATTCAGGCCCTTAAAAATGGACATTTTGCAAATGACCTCGGAATTCGACGAAACCAGTTTTGTTGGGTCCGTGATGTCAAGTTATCGCTAGGTTTCAAATTTCATAATTTTTCGAGTCAATATGTGAGCGTGGCAAAGGAAAATGCGTTTGACCATTTTCAGTTGATTTTAATCGACTGGAAATTGGCCATTTTTCAAACGGTCTCAGAATTCGACGAAACTAGTTTTGTTAGGACCGTATCGTCAATACGAAGCTAGAAAATATTTTTCAGGAATTTTTAAAGTTCGTTTGTGACCACTGTAATTTGAAATTTACGTATAAAATTCGATATAGTGATTTAAATGCAAATTAAACGGAAACTGATTCAAATAGTCGAATCAGCTTGCGGTACATATCCCATTGTGTTCGGAATGGGGGTAGAACGCTATGGGCGACAGGCGGTGGGCCTCGTTTTGATGACGTATGTAAAAGTCAACTTTTAAAAATAATAAAATAATAAATAATAAATAAAATAAATAAAAAAAAAACCCCTTTCTCCCCTATACGTTCTGGCCCCCCCCCCTTCTTCATTTCGATTGCAGATAAGAAAAAAAAAAGAAAAAAAAAAAAGCCCCGATCTAATCGCCCGCCACCCATCGACATCGCGCCCTAACCCTTCCGACGCCGTCGCGACCAGCCGGAGCCCCCCTCGCGTCGCCGGCGAGCAAACCCCCCCCCCCTCTCGCTCCTCCCTCTCTCTCCTGGCTCCCTCCCCCTTCTATGCGACGCCAAGAACCCAAACCCCCCCTGAAACCCGACGCAACCTTCCACCGCTCCTTCAGGGCCCCACCGACGCGCCAGTGAGCAACCGCAGCCCGTCCTCCTCCTGGAGCGCGAGCAAGCCCCCCCCCTTCATACGCAGTAAGCATTTTTACTTTTATTTTATTTTTATTTTAGAGATTAAAAACTAATTTTGATTTTTAGTGATTTTTAAAAAACTGATTTAAGTATTAAAACTGAATTTGATTTTTGTTTAAAACTGAATTTGATTTTTGTTTAAACTGAATCTGATTTTTGTTTAATGTTAAAAACTGAAATTTTATAAAGTATTTTAAAACTGAATTTTAAAGTATTTTAAAACTGAAATGATTTTTTTTTTTTAAGTATAAAGCCTGATTTTATAAAAGTAAAACTGGATTTTAAAAAAGTGTTAAAACTGATTTTATTAAAAGAGTAAAAACTGTTTTTTTAAAGTATAGAACTTTTTTTTTAAGGATTTAAACTGATTTTGTTTTTTTTTAGAAATAAAACTGATTTTGTTTTGTTTTTTGAAATAAAACTGATTTTGTTTTTAAGAAAAATAAAAACTGAATTTTTAAGAAAAAAAAAAAAAAAAACTGAATTTTGTGAAATGATTTTAAACCTGATTTTAAAATGATTTATAAACTAAAAGGAGATCAGAAATTTAAAAGTAAAAATTCGATTTTTATATATTGAACTTCATAGGAAAAATTCGATTTTTATATATTGAACTTCATAGGAAAAATATGATTTTTATATATTGAACTTCATAGGAAAAATTCGATTTTTATATATGGAACTTTGAAATAAAAATTCAATTTTTATATATTGAACTTTGAAGGAAAAATTCGATTTTTATATATGGAACTTTGAAATAAAAATTCAATTTTTATATATTGAACTTTGAAATAAAAATTCGATTTTTATATATGGAACTTTGAAATAAAAATTCAAATTTTATATATTGAACTTTGAAATAAAAATTCGATTTTTATATATTGAATAACATAGTAAAAATTCGATTTTTACATATGTAGAGAATACGGGCGGAGGTAACAAAAAGGCGAAACGACGAAGACTTCTGCAAAAGAAGAGTCAAGATGATTGGATAGCTATAAGTGAGAATTTCTCACCTCTCAATTTCTTTTCTAGTTTTATATATATACTAGGATGCAGACGGTGCTTAGTAGCACCCGACACAATCGTCCACAGACCATGGACTTGTTTGTTTGGTTGCATAGATTAGTTGAATTATTTGTTTGAATTGAATTGTTTGGTGAGATGAAATTGATGTGATTGATGTGTGAATGGCGTGGGCCTTCACTAGACCGGGGATTAGGCTAGGCCTTGTCCCGTTTCTAGTATCGTGCCGTTATGCCGCCGAAATTTTCTAAAATATGTTAGAAAAATAAAAATATCATTTTTATTGAATAAATGAATTGAATAGAAATTCATATGTTGGAATAAAATGTTTTATCGTTAAAAATATAATTTTTAACGTGAATGTGAATAAATAAATATTCATTTACAAACCAGACGGTTTGTTTATGAACACTTATTTGAATGACATTGATTGGGACGATAAATTTTACACATCGCCCAACTGCACGAATAAAATATTGGTTTGATTGTTTGAAACCCCACACGGGTGTTGGGATGAAACTTGAAGTTCACTCATCCTGATTGATTAAACGTGTCGATCGATTGATTGACAGGCTGTTATAAGCGTTGAATATCTATATTTGATGCTTATACAGTGTAGTGCACTTTGGTTGATGGTTGATTATTTTTCAATGTAATTATATACATGTGTTGTATGAAAATCCATATAATTAACTTTATATGGTAATTGATTGGGCCTCATTTCAATTCGAAAAATAAAGAATATTATAAAATAAAAGTTCATGTGTTGACAGTACTCATTCATTGAGATTGGTCATGTGTTGAACGAAATATTTTGATAATAACAACTATTTTGAAAAAGAAATATTTGAAATAGAATATTTGAAAATAGAAATTTATGAAGCCGTGCTGATTAGATTGACGCCATTTTGACGTGAACGATATTTATATCGATTTTATTCATCTTAAAAATGAATATTGAAAAGTGATTTCGAAATCGAATATTTTGAAATGAATTGAAAACGATTTCGAAATGAATTGAATTGAAAACGATTTCGAAATGAATTGAATTGAAAACGATTTCGAAATGAATTGAATTGAAAACGATTTCGAAATGAATTGAATTGAAAACGATTTCGAAATGAATTGAATTGAAAACGATTTCGAAATGAATTGAATTGAAAACGAATTGAAATGAATTCAAATTGAATTGAAATTTGAATTGAATAGAAATGAATTTTGAAACGAATTTATAAAGAAGAATTCAATTTTGATTTGAATTGAAAAGGAGGTTGAAATTGCTTTTGAAACGAATTTAAAATTATTTATATAATTCGTTTTAAATAGAAATCGACGAAGTATATATTATATATATTATATATATATAATATAATGGCCTGAATAGAACGCGCCGCGCCGCGGCAGTTCGTGAATTTCGACCATTTATTTCAAACGGACATTGCGGGAGATCCGACCGTCGGATTCTCCTAAAACCGGAACCGTTGGGTTCGTATCGAAAAGAGCTTTCTAATGAGTGTTAGAAATTTGAAATCTAACGGTTGGATTTGGAGATACGTCCAAATCAAATTCGAAAAAGGTCGCTGTAAGTGCAGTTCGATGGCCGTTGTTGGAAATCGACTGTACGGGCCTTGATAAAATTATTAAAAATAGTAATAATTTGTGTAAAATCATAAGAAATGATTTGTGAAAGTTTGGGATGAAAAACTCCATATTTGAAAAGATAAAAATAGATTTTTATCGAAATGAACTAGTTTTGAACTAGAATTATAATTCTATTTATTTTTAAATAAATAAATTGAATTTGAAATGGTTTTGAAAATAACCAAAATTTCCAATGATTGCATTGGAGTGGATTTGAATCGAAATTGTCTTCGGAATATTTCGATGTTGGAATTCGTGATATTACAGGTGTTGTTATGGAAATTTGAAAGATATATATTTGTATCGTTATTTCCAATACGACATTTGTTAGTCGTAGAATTCGATATTGAATATAAGCCGATATATTTTCTATTCAGAGCCTTGTATTGAATATCGAATGTGATTTGGGTTTGTCGTGAATGGTGTCTTCACTAACACTGTTCTTGAACCCAGTTGAGAAAAGATTAAATCTTTTTATTTAGATTTAATGAAGTGTACCAATTAAATGATATTTAATTGGAATTGAATTGGTATTGATTTTTGGGTTTATCGTGAACAGTGTTTTAAATAACACTTGTTCTTTAACCCGATAATTAATGGAATGTGATTTGGGTTTGTCGTGAATGGTGTCTTCACTAACACTGTTCTTGAACCCAGTTGAGAAAAGATTTAAATCTTTTATTTAGATTTAATGAAGTGTACCAATTAAATGATATTTAATTGGAATTGAATTGGTATTGATTTTTGGGTTTATCGTGAACAGTGTTTTAAATAACACTTGTTCTTTAACCCGACAATTAATGGAATGTGATTTTGGGTTTATCGTGAATCGTGTTTTTAAATGACACTGATTCTTTAACCCAGATAATGATTAAAACTAAGTGGAGTTTTAATGAATCTTTAATTAGATTGAAAAGATCGAGAATGGAGTATCACCAGTTTTGCTCCAGGCGATAGTTAAATCTTTAATTAGATTTGAACGTGAAATGGTAATTGAATTTACCGATAACACTGTGGTGTTAGATATGAAGTATTACCAGTTTTACTTCATGGGATGAATAGGTTGGGATTGGGAAATTAAAACAAATGATTACTTCGGTAAGGTTCGCTAATCCCGACTAGTTTGAATTGATATTCAAAAATGGACTAAAGAATAAATTCAAGGAATTTATCTTTGATAAAATTAATGGGAATCTTTCCCTATGAATGTGAAATTTAGAAACTAACTGTCGGTTAGCCAAGCAGAATGGTTTTCTGGATATTGATCTGATGTTGGTTTCGGCCTTCGGGGTTAATATTTGGGAAATTATTCTCTTGATTAATTTACGGTTAGTGACTAATGAATTGGAATGAGGCGTATGTTGTGTTTGAGTAACACTTACTTAAAATATACGCGAGTTATTCGGAAAGACCGGGTTTATCCCATTCTGAATAACTGATACGACGATAAGTCGAAGACGATGGTCGAAGACCGGAAGTCTTCACGTCGTTTGGGTGATAACTGATGATCTTGATTGGGCTGTACACCCAAGAAGATGGAAACAGTTAGTGATCGTCCAGACGTACTTGGAGATCGATGGATATGCGGGGTACTAGGTGCCTCCGGTTTCGTTCAGACCCAGAACGGACTTGTAAATGGACTGTGTGTCTGACATCGGATTTCATTCTGTGTGACTGATATCGGTTGCATAGGATGGCTTGCCTGTGTGGCATGCTAAGATGCAAATGATCAAGGCTTCTGTTGAAAAGCAAAGTCTTGTGGTTGATGATCAAAGCACGGCCTTTGTGGCGTAGCTTTGTGTAACGTTTACCTCGCGTGTTTCACACCAGGTATGAACCAAAAACGGGAGAAAGGACCTCAGGGAGGGCCTGCGTTTCCTCCTAGCTAGAAGTGGCGTCAGTGGTTTTACACGCCCTGACGAGTTTGACTTATGTGGTTGTTGCTGTTGCGAGGCGCCTCGGATTGATCGGTCGTTCTCGAACCGATGGAGCCATTCGTTGGCTCGTTTACGCCCCAAAGGGCGGGGAAACGCAGTGTTCAGGCATTTTAATCCACATCGGTGGACCAGCCCTGTCGCTCCTAGGGTCACTCGAGCTCTGATCCTGAGACTCGGGCTGGGCAGTCTCGAATCGGTTGAGGACTATCTTTTGCCTCGGTTCATAGACGGAAATCCAATTTTCAAATACGTGACATTTGCGGTTTTAATTGTAAAACTAGTATGGCGACATGATATATGGTACCCATGCCGCCTATGATTGATACTTATGATTTGAAGTTGTTTTATACACTATGCACTTATTATAGTATCAAACGATTTGTTTTAACCGTATCAAGCATTCTTTGGCTGTTATAAGGGAAAACCCTATCCTCGACTGCGTTGCATTGTGTGATGGGACCTGGGTCTTATAACAGCTTCATCTTTCTTTATTTAGCATTGCGCTGTTTGTTTTAAGCACTGGTATTCTTGGGAGGAAACCCGTTCCGTGTTATGCGGCGTGGTCCCTTGATTTACCTAATGATTTAAAATAAAGATTAATAACTGTTTTAGTTCTCACACCAGTCACATGACTGACCTGGAGTTTATTGTTTTAACCTAAACTCTGGGTGCCCTTATTTTGACACGGGCAGCTAGTAGTTTTGGTTTTGCAGATTTATATTCACAGGATCCTGGTTTACAGCTGGAACGATATCCGGAAAGCTTTGTATCCGTATATCTCATTCTAGTTGTGTATTGTATTATTTTCCGCTGCTATGTATTTAAATGTAATTTAAATCTCTGATATTTCTGTGTAATATTCATTTATACTCTGTATATTCTTGTAATCTGATGCATTGTTGTAATATACAATGAAACGTTCTTTTATATGTGTTCTGTTGTGGTTTGTTCTCGAACTATCCGACGCTTTCCTTTACGGGGAAGTTACGGGTCTTCACAGTTGGTATCAGAGCTTTGGTTTACAAAGCTAGAGAACAAGACACATTAGAACCCTACGAAAGAATTCATCAGATATTGGATTAGTAATATCCAATTAGAATGACTCGTTAGAGATGGGATCAGTAGTATCCTAGAACGAGTGTGAAGAGTATATTTTTAAAGTGAAAACAAATTTTGTTTTGAAAATTTAAATCAATTATTCGTAGTTGATTATTTATTTATATTGATGTGGACAATCCAGTATATATAGATTTTAAGTATACGTCTGATCCACGTGTATTTGAAATTTTAATATATTGGATAGATATAGCATTACACTCTAGTCGCCCGAAGATGATATTGATGATAGCGATCGCATCATCAACATTTATGTTCGAGTTTCGAAGGTGTGATTTTCTATATATTTCCTATTGACTGGTGTGAGTACCAAAATTAGATAGGGCCTATGGTTATGATTTGGCATCAAGAATCTGATTTTTGTATATATATCAAAGTTATGAATTTGAAACTCTAATTCACTAATTGATTGATGTTTGTGTTGTTTGTTTAGTTGTTTGCTAATTTTTAACCATTAAGCCTAATTGGATCAAATATTGAATTATATTGAAATTTGGTCGCATCTGCTTGCATATACATATATATCTTTGAACAGGTCATAGCAAGGAGGCTAGAGCAGAGAATAAAATTTGTTTGCCCGACAAATAGGTACATGTTTACTACATAATTTCCTGTTTTGTTTGGGTGATGATGATTTTGTGAGCCTATTGGCTAGCCGCTTGGCTTTTTCTTTTTCTTTTTGAGATCTGAAGGACCGGGGAAGCTATTTGAAATTCCCCGATGCTCCCATTGCAGGGGAGGTTATGGCGAAATTTTTCGAAAATTTAGGGAGTTAGCCAAATTTTTGAAATTTTAGAAAATTCTCAGAAATTGAAAGGTTAGAGAATGGAAGCCTGATCGAGCGTAGAGTTGAATGATCAAACCACTTTCGACTTTGTTCCTTTTCGGGGACGAAAAGTTTTAAGTGGGGGAGATTGTAACAACCCGTTAAAATGCGAGCCAGTTTGAAATTTTTATTTTGGCAATTTTAGCGAATTTTGAATATTTAAAATGAATTATTTTAAATGGTATCGACGAGAAAATTTATTTTGAATATAATTCGAACGTATATATTATACGCGTCGTCGTTAGAATACAAATATTTATATATAATTATAAATAGAATTGAAAATGGCGCGGTAGTTCGATAATTCGATTTCAAACTTCATTTGAATGTACCGGGTGCAAAACAATCCGGATTTTAGTGAAACCAAAAATAATGGAATCTAATAGTGAATATCTTTCCAACGAATCCGACAAATCAAGATTTCATATCGGGAATCAAAAGATATGTCCAGTTGAAATTCTGAATAGTCGCTATGGAATTCAGGCCCTTAAAAATGGACATTTTGCAAATGACCTCGGAATTCGACGAAACCAGTTTTGTTGGGTCCGTGATGTCAAGTTATCGCTAGGTTTCAAATTTCATAATTTTTCGAGTCAATATGTGAGCGTGGCAAAGGAAAATGCGTTTGACCATTTTCAGTTGATTTTAATCGACTGGAAATTGGCCATTTTTCAAACGGTCTCAGAATTCGACGAAACTAGTTTTGTTAGGACCGTATCGTCAATACGAAGCTAGAAAATATTTTTCAGGAATTTTTAAAGTTCGTTTGTGACCACTGTAATTTGAAATTTACGTATAAAATTCGATATAGTGATTTAAATGCAAATTAAACGGAAACTGATTCAAATAGTCGAATCAGCTTGCGGTACATATCCCATTGTGTTCGGAATGGGGGTAGAACGCTATGGGCGACAGGCGGTGGGCCTCGTTTTGATGACGTATGTAAAAGTCAACTTTTAAAAATAATAAAATAATAAATAATAAATAAAATAAATAAAAAAAAAACCCCTTTCTCCCTATACGTTCTGGCCCCCCCCCTTCTTCATTTCGATTGCAGATAAGAAAAAAAAAAGAAAAAAAAAAGCCCCGATCTAATCGCCCGCCACCCATCGACATCGCGCCTAACCCTTCCGACGCCGTCGCGACCAGCCGGAGCCCCCCTCGCGTCGCCGGCGAGCAAACCCCCCCCCCCTCTCGCTCCTCCCTCTCTCTCCTGGCTCCCTCCCCCTTCTATGCGACGCCAAGAACCCAAACCCCCCTGAAACCCGACGCAACCTTCCACCGCTCCTTCAGGGCCCCACCGACGCGCCAGTGAGCAACCGCAGCCCGTCCTCCTCCTGGAGCGCGAGCAAGCCCCCCCCCCTTCATACGCAGTAAGCATTTTTACTTTTATTTTATTTTTATTTTAGAGATTAAAAACTAATTTTGATTTTTAGTGATTTTTAAAAAACTGATTTAAGTATTAAAACTGAATTTGATTTTTGTTTAAAACTGAATTTGATTTTTGTTTAAACTGAATCTGATTTTTGTTTAATGTTAAAAACTGAAATTTTATAAAGTATTTTAAAACTGAATTTTAAAGTATTTTAAAACTGAAATGATTTTTTTTTTTAAGTATAAAGCCTGATTTTATAAAAGTAAAACTGGATTTTAAAAAAGTGTCAAAACTGATTTTATTAAAAGAGTAAAAACTGTTTTTTTTAAGTATAGAACTTTTTTTTTAAGGATTTAAAACTGATTTTGTTTTTTTTTAGAAATAAAACTGATTTTGTTTTGTTTTTTGAAATAAAACTGATTTTGTTTTTAAGAAAAATAAAAACTGAATTTTTAAGAAAAAAAAAAAACTGAATTTTGTGAAATGATTTTAAACCTGATTTTAAAATGATTTATAAACTAAAAGGAGATCAGAAATTTAAAAGTAAAAATTCGATTTTTATATATTGAACTTCATAGGAAAAATTCGATTTTTATATATTGAACTTCATAGGAAAAATATGATTTTTATATATTGAACTTCATAGGAAAAATTCGATTTTTATATATGGAACTTTGAAATAAAAATTCAATTTTTATATATTGAACTTTGAAGGAAAAATTCGATTTTTATATATGGAACTTTGAAATAAAAATTCAATTTTTATATATTGAACTTTGAAATAAAAATTCGATTTTTATATATGGAACTTTGAAATAAAAATTCAAATTTTATATATTGAACTTTGAAATAAAAATTCGATTTTTATATATTGAATAACATAGTAAAAATTCGATTTTTACATATGTAGAGAATACGGGCGGAGGTAACAAAAAGGCGAAACGACGAAGACTTCTGCAAAAGAAGAGTCAAGATGATTGGATAGCTATAAGTGAGAATTTCTCACCTCTCAATTCTTTTCTAGTTTTATATATATACTAGGATGCAGACGGTGCTTAGTAGCACCCGACACAATCGTCCACAGACCATGGACTTGTTTGTTTGGTTGCATAGATTAGTTGAATTATTTGTTTGAATTGAATTGTTTGGTGAGATGAAATTGATGTGATTGATGTGTGAATGGCGTGGGCCTTCACTAGACCGGGGATTAGGCTAGGCCTTGTCCCGTTTCTAGTATCGTGCCGTTATGCCGCCGAAATTTCTAAAATATGTTAGAAAAATAAAAATATCATTTTTATTGAATAAATGAATTGAATAGAAATTCATATGTTGGAATAAAATGTTTTATCGTTAAAAATATAATTTTTAACGTGAATGTGAATAAATAAATATTCATTTACAAACCAGACGGTTTGTTTATGAACACTTATTTGAATGACATTGATTGGGACGATAAATTTTACACATCGCCCAACTGCACGAATAAAATATTGGTTTGATTGTTTGAAACCCCACACGGGTGTTGGGATGAAACTTGAAGTTCACTCATCCTGATTGATTAAACGTGTCGATCGATTGATTGACAGGCTGTTATAAGCGTTGAATATCTATATTTGATGCTTATACAGTGTAGTGCACTTTGGTTGATGGTTGATTATTTTTCAATGTAATTATATACATGTGTTGTATGAAAATCCATATAATTAACTTTATATGGTAATTGATTGGGCCTCATTTCAATTCGAAAAATAAAGAATATTATAAATAAAAGTTCATGTGTTGACAGTACTCATTCATTGAGATTGGTCATGTGTTGAACGAAATATTTTGATAATAACAACTATTTTGAAAAAGAAATATTTGAAATAGAATATTTGAAAATAGAAATTTATGAAGCCGTGCTGATTAGATTGACGCCATTTTGACGTGAACGATATTTATATCGATTTTATTCATCTTAAAAATGAATATTGAAAAGTGATTTCGAAATCGAATATTTTGAAATGAATTGAAAACGATTTCGAATGAATTGAATTGAAAACGATTTCGAAATGAATTGAATTGAAAACGATTTCGAAATGAATTGAATTGAAAACGATTTCGAAATGAATTGAATTGAAAACGATTTCGAAATGAATTGAATTGAAAACGATTTCGAAATGAATTGAATTGAAAACGATTTCGAAATGAATTGAATTGAAAACGAATTGAAATGAATTCAAATTGAATTGAAATTTGAATTGAATAGAAATGAATTTTGAAACGAATTTATAAAGAAGAATTCAATTTTGATTTGAATTGAAAAGGAGGTTGAAATTGCTTTTGAAACGAATTTAAAATTATTTATATAATTCGTTTTAAATAGAAATCGACGAAGTATATATTATATATATTATATATATATAATATAATGGCCTGAATAGAACGCGCCGCGCCGCGGCAGTTCGTGAATTTCGACCATTTATTTCAAACGGACATTGCGGGAGATCCGACCGTCGGATTCTCCTAAAACCGGAACCGTTGGGTTCGTATCGAAAAGAGCTTTCTAATGAGTGTTAGAAATTTGAAATCTAACGGTTGGATTTGGAGATACGTCCAAATCAAATTCGAAAAAGGTCGCTGTAAGTGCAGTTCGATGGCCGTTGTTGGAAATCGACT
>CM060922.1:62964142-63248427 GCA_030737875.1 Allium sativum | reverse complement strand
ATATACAAGCTTCTATATATAGTTTGGACTTGACTGCACAGAAAGCCATGAGCTTACCATTAGTAACAACTGTAAAACTTTAGTTTGGAAATATATAATTAATATAGACGAAGATGCAATGAAGCTTGGGTAATAATTATTGTAGTTCCTACATTCTTTACAGTGTTATGATATTGATATGATATAGAAACCATGCTCAAGTGTTAAGGCTAAAACATTTCCCAAATGGTTGTTGAAGCTCGTTGTTTATTGAAATAATTTGTTTCTCGATGGGCAATTGGTGTCAACTAAACTGGGTTAATCTCATTTATAGCTGGGTTTGGTATCCACATTCGAAAACTAGGAAGTATAGTTTTTTTTAACCCTTAAAACAAATTTTAACATAAAGTATACTTGATGTTAGGAAATTGGAGAATATTTAGCAAAACCATATTTTTTTGTGCAAGTTGAATTTTAGTTATAGTTTGACCTTTTTTAATTTAAAGGTTGCTAATAAGTTTAAATACCAACTTTTGATTATCAAACTGGTCTATGTTAATTTATTTTCTGAAAGTCCAAGTGCAGATGCTCTTTTTTTTAGAAGTTGTACAACATCCGATTATTTAAAAAGGGGATTTGGACCACATGCAGTTCATACTATCAGGTACATTAAGCATTATTGTTAATTTTTCTTCTTAAATCGTAGAGAACAATTTGTTCGATTCTTTTATATATGTGTGTGTGTGTGTGTGTTTTGTAGCTTCTGTATAGAATGCTAGTTATGTTTGATGCTAGTTATATTCTTATGCAACAGGCTTGATCACTGCAGTGAACTTGCACCAAAAAGATAAATGGCGTAAAGATTTTGTTGTCTTCGACTAGTGTACTCCCGTAGGATATGCATTTTTTTGTGGATAACTTGTGTTTGTACTAAGTTGCTTTGTAACGGTCAAGTATGTAATAATGCATGAAATGTTGTCTAAAACTTATTGTTTGTAATATTGAATATTTGAGTATATTAATAAATTAGTTTGCAAATAACTGCAATATATGATTTGCTTATGGAGTATTGCTATGTTTAGTGTATTGTTCTTTTCAGTTGCAAAAGGTGTCTATTTTTTTTAAAACCCAAATGTCAATCACAACGGTGCATAACAGTTGTAGTTGATATTATTACAACGGCGCATAACTATTGCAATAAAGTTTATTACAACGGTGGAAAAAAGTTGTAAAATATACATATTACAACGGTGTTGCAACGGTGCAAAAAAGTTGTAAAAGATTTTACTCTATTACAACTTCTTAATAGACGACGGTGGCTCCACCGTTGTAAAAATTCTTTTACAACTTTTTTCCACCGTTGTAATATGGTGTTTTTGTTGTAGTGTCCACCTCTTGTCTATATTAAAGAATGTTGTGGAGGAAGAGAGAGTTAGTGGAGAGAGTGAAAGTAATTATGTGGCGGAAAAGAGGAAGGCCAAAGGTGTGCTCTACTGTTTGAGGTGTCAATTAATCTGCCATATATATATATATATATATATATATAAACACTTGTGCAGAACGAATAATGTTAAAATACAATTTGTTTTGACTCTTTGCCTCATATGTCTTCGTTATAATTCATCTTACAACATTCGAATCAATCTCATCAAATTCAAAAGAAATCAAAATTTAACTATTATGAGAAAAAAATAAAAAAAGAAGTGATAATTTTTTTTTTGAATTTGAAGAACCATTCAAAAAGGTTGGTATTAGGGTTTTATAAAAGTTTGGAGGTTTTAACTGCACAGTCTGCGCGTTCACGCATGTACATGGCCATTTCATCCTGAGAGCTGTGGCTTTATACAAGACTGACTTCACCACTTCTTTTATACATATAAAATCCGGGTTATTAACCAAAAAAATTGTGACATGTAGCTTATATGAACATACATCAGATAAACTCTTGTAATCTTAAGCAGTAAGTTATAAAATATAAAATTTCAATGGCTTACGCTAAGTATTTTTGTGCATACTTATGGCTACGGAAAAAATATCATAACTACAAAGCTTATTCATGTTTTGAAGGTTGGGTGATGTTCATGTATTCCATGAATAATTCCATGGCCTTCCATGATGACCATCCTTCCTCCATGGCTTTATGAGCTTTTTCACCAAACTGCATGGCCCTCCTTCTCCTGTCATTGCCTTCTTTGCCTTTGTCCATCAATCTTAACACTGCATTTCACACCGCTTCACTTTTGATCGCCTCTTCTCCCTCCGTGAAGTAGCGAGAAGGATTTTGAACTCCTGTAGACACGCCTGTCTCTATGATCTCCACCACCAATTTCTCATTCATAAATTGATCTCCAAAATGAGGCCATGTTAGCATTGGAACTCCAGCACATAACACTTTTAAAGTTGAGTTCCATTCACAGTGTGTCATGAATCCTCCTACAGCAGGATGTGACAAAATCACAACCTGAGGTGCCCAACCCGTAATCACGATACCTCTATCTTTAGTTCTTTCCTCGAACCCTCCCAACATCCACTTATCAAATTCGGAAGTCCTCTCCACTTCCTTGAGCAACTAAACGAATGGTACATTCGATTTTTCTAACCCTATACCTATCTCGATAAGCTGTCGAGTCTTAGTACGAACCAAAGTACCAAGACTAACGTAAATAACCGATTTGGCCTCCCCAAGTCTACCCACTTCAAAACCCAAGTTCCATCCATGGAAGATTTCATACCTCGATAAGCTTTAGAAATCTCGAGGGTCACAAGAAATCTCGAGAGTCCTCCCATAGCAAGTCAAAAGTCTAACGACCCTCCTTTCACAGTCCAGAATGGCACCATACATGGTTAGTCAATCCATCCCTAGAATCAAACCATAGCCCATGGAACCAAGCAAATATGCGTCGCAATCAAACTCGATGCCTAACACAGATATTCTCAAACCCCGACAAATCATAGACATATAAGCCGTACCCCCAATGGGGTTCGAGATAACTACGTGATCCAAAACCGTACTAGTACTAAGGTGTAGGGACTCAATCACAGAATCAGATATGAATGTAAACTGCCCGAATCAAAAAGAGTTCTAATAGGATGATTAGAAAGAGAAATCAAACCTTCAACGGAAACTTTCCTACCTTTGTCTGGCGCATTGGCCACAAGAGCATGCACCTGCCCTCCCGAAGATCCTGCCATTTGACCTTGTCCTTGCTTCTTCGAGCACTCCTTAAAATAGTGTTCGACCTCTCCACAATTGAAGCAAGCATTCGTCTTTCTTTTGCATTCCTTGATCAAGTGACCCTCGCGTCCGCAATTATGGAACTTCCTCTTATCTCTAGTCTTGCCGTCCTTTCCGCCCTTCTTTTGTTGTTGTTGTTGTCCCTTCGTGGGCCACACTTTCTTGTTTTGTGTTTTCTCAACCTTAGCTTCTTTCTTTTCACCTTTATCTTCCTCATGCATCAACGCCATATCAACGAGCCTTTCAAAAGTTGCTTCCATCGGAATATAAGACATACCTAATCTATGGAGGGGTTCGTTCAATCCTCTAGCAAACCACAAAGCTTTCTTATGCGGGGTATCTACTAGCTCCAACCCAAACCTCGCCAGTTGATTGAACTTGTTAACATACTCTTTGACAGTCATGCCTCCTTGCTTGAGCACCAAAAACCTTTCCATTTGTATACTTTTCTCGGCTTGAGAAAGAAACTTCATTTCTAATCTCTGTCGGAAATCATCGCAAGTCTCCACTGGACACCCTGCTTGCGTCACTTCCCACCAAAATGATGCCTCATCTTTTAGCAGCCAAGCGGCCAACTGAATCTTTCTACGATCGTCAAGATCGAAAATTCCAAACAAATCCTCCGTCTCCTTAAGCCAATTCCCTGTCCCTACGAAAGTCTCAGTTCCACGGAATGGCTTTCCGCCCATAGCACATAAATCTTTGCATATCTTAGAGAAATTATCGGCACGCGGAGGAGGAGGAGGAACAACGAGTGCAGCTGGGGGACGAACGTCTGCTTGACCTCCAGCAGGCGCCGTGACCTCAAGATACCTATGGAACCAGCCTAGTAACGTGACGCCCTCAGAAATATTAGGTTCCCCAGACATGCTGAAAAGAAAAGGAAAAGGGATTCAAACAGAGAATCGAAAGATATTACATATGGCTTTGGGGAATATGTTTTTCAAATAGACTTTTCTTTTGAAAATGCTTTCTTTCAAAACCTTTTTGAAAACAATTTTCAAAATCTTCTATCTGATCTGGTAACCTTCAGCTATGATACCAAATGTGACATCCCACGTCCGTTAAAGTCACTCTTTAAGAGAATGCATTAAGTTTCGTGAAGCGTTATAGGTAAAAATAAATAGAAATATTACAAGACAGATATAAAATAGCAGTGGAATTTAAAACTTTATTTAAGCAGAAAACATCGTGGTTCAAAACAAAGTTATGTCATAAGTCTGAAATGCATAAAACCCAGTACGTCAATTTAAAACTTCTGTCTTGTACGAAAATCATTAGAGTACAATAAATATGAAAAGAGCATAATCCCCAAAAGCATAGCCATAGTAGAGAAGATATGAAATCAAGCAGTACATCTAAGCAGCTGTAAGTAGAACGAAAGCAGAATTCTGGTCAAACTTGAGTATTCGCACCCTGAGAACATGGGGGGGGGGGACGGAAGAGAAAATAGAGGAAACAAAATGGGTCATACATAAAATCTAGCGAGTCTAGTTAATTTTAGCATATAAATAAGTAAAAGCATCATGACAGGCATGTAAACCGGATAAGAGAGATAATAGCATATAAGGTAGGTATGACAAGGCAAACAGGATAAACTGAACAGAACATATATGTATAGCGCTTCTCTAATAAACTTCCTCTGCACCAATACTAGTATCATATGAACAAGATGATCCCCAAAAAATGGTAGACTTAGACGTACTTCTAGTGAGATATTTTACCCAATACAATAACAGGCAGCCCAACTGAACATACTGGTGTTACCCCTAAGCATATTAACGGGCTGCTAAACAAGCGAGACTAGACGTACCCTAATTACTACCCCAATTGATCGTCTCCCTAACTCCGTAGATACCCTGTGATGGCCCCATAGTAGGATGTATCACCTTCTAAAGTGGCAACCATTCGTTTCCCAGGATGTGCACAACCATATCTATTGATGCCCCATCGTCTTATTTTCCTGGACAGGCGGACCCATGCACGCACATGAGCCCGATGGAACGCGTTTTCAGACACCTTTTCCAAGTGACCTCTTATAATCAGCTCAGTAAGCGTGTCCCGACTCTGACCTAGTTCGGAGTACTCGTTTGATACCTATATATGAGTTACTGCCTAAAATGGATCCCACATACAATATGATACAAGCTTCCCTCTAGGCTTGCATCCCCACTACTAGGATTTCCACAGGTTATGCCATACAATGTAATAAGATTGGATAACCCCAACAGGTTAAGTTTGTGGGCCTATATATAAATATTACAAACCACCCCAAGATATACTTAACCCTCCCACTGTTTCAAGCAAGTTTACTTAACCCCTACTCAAGCAACATGTTCATGCAATCCCTATGGATTCAACCTGGTTAAATATTCTAGTTTATTACCATATATTCATTTATGGTTATAATGCGCTAGACCTCCCACATTAAGCCTACAACTTGTGGATGTTGGATATGTCGGGCGGGTCCGAGTAGACTTCTTCCACAAGTCAGACTTAACCTCGTGTCTTAGCACGTCACACGTTAATCCACTTAGACTCCTCACATTAGATTCACCACTTGTGGTCGCTGTATATGTCGGGCGGGTTCGGGCAGACTTCTACCATAAGTGTAATCTAACCTCGTGTCTAAGTGTAGTTACAATTTTTAGTTACTGTAAATCTAGGCACTTTCATTATTTAACAATTATTCCTATTTCATTATAGGTTTTTATGCCCCTTTCCCAAGTCATATTCATCATGTACTATATACCCCAATTTAAGATCTTTAATCACAATTTAATTTATACCCCAAATCCATATTCATGTATTCAATTCAAGTTATGCCCCAAATTTCCCAATACAAGTTATGCTCCAATTTTAACATTTTCCCCTAGTTCCCAATTTCACGCATTCGCATATTTCAGTGGTACGCCTAGGCTCGAAGGTAGCCTGGCTATAAAACAAAAAGGTAAAAGAAGAAGGGAAAAGAACAAAAATAAGCATAATATCATGATAGACATATGATGGTAAAAATAGGCATAGCAACTGAATAAGCATATAGTGATAGAATTGAGCATATAAGATCAAATTTGATGAACATGTGATAATAGAACTGAGTAGGCATAGTGACATGATTAAGCAAACTAACTCAATAGGGACATCATAAATAAGCCTGATGATATCTAAATAGTGAATTAGATATACAAATAATGGCAGATCTTATTTGATAAATAGGCATAGGCTTAGATCCAATTCATAAACATATCAGAATAACTTTTAGGTGTTTACATCTAAAAATAACATAGGCTACAGAGAATGGATCTAAGAAAACTGAGGAAAGCATGTTGATGTTGAATCAGCGATCTTTGAATACGTATGAATCGTTGTTGCTGAAGAAAAGGCTAATTTAGTCTGAGTTGGAGCAGCATCCCATTGCCATAATTGGTTTAGATGAATAAAACAATGGGTATAGGGCTTTATTTATAGCCATCAACCAACGAAAAAAGCCAAGAATCCAGTCCACGTTCAGAACCACAAATCTGCCCAGATCTGTATGGGGGTCGACCCCCCCTTAGTGTGTCGACCCAGTGGTCGACACATGGGTCGACACCCCTTGATGGGGTCGACCCATAGGTCGACACCCATAGCGCGAAATTTCCCGCTCCCCCCTCCGCTGTTCGATTTTGAATTTATTTGAATTCTTGATTTATTTTATTCATATATAAGTGGATTATATATTTATAAACTTCAAACCTTAGTATCTTCTTTATACGATGTCTGTTTTACGCAACCTCGGAGTCTATCTTAAGCAGAATTTCGAAATGAACGCAATAGCGTAGTCCATATCACTTAATTCCCAATATTTAATTAAGTATTCTTTAGTTTATTTTCTTAATATGTTATAAAATTATGGGGTGTTACACATCATCTCACTTCTTAGAACATTAACCCAAACTGCATTTGTATAAAACCATTGGCAAGATGCAGCATGAAACCTGGCACAAAACCCATATCCTAAAAGTAATCCATGGCGTTCTTCGCCTTCCCAAATATATACAGCTCCCCTCTTCAAAAGCATGACGTAATCAAACATTTGATACACCTGAGTGGATGGCTGATGCACTGACGTAATTGTCATTCTGCCCTTCCTCGCCATCCCATTCAAAGTGCTCACCAGCCTCCTTGTCGCCGTTGAGTCCAGTCTAGACGTCGGCTCGTCCAAAATCAACATACTAGGATTCGCCTGCATTTCGTGTGCGTCCGCCATGCGCTTCCTCTCCCCTCCCGACACACCTTTCAAAAATGCGTTTTCACTTTCACGCATTTCTCTAGGCGCAGCTCCCTGATGACGCTTTCAGTCGCCCGCGTCTTTTGTGTTGAATCACACTGTATAGCGTTTTGATTATGACAACTATACATGTACACATATATTATTATAAACTAATTTTGTTTTGCAGAAAGAAACTCAACAACAGATTCAAGAGCTCAAACTAAATATTATATGTGTTTAAAGTCTGTTAGTATTAGTATTTAATTGTTAAAATCTTCCTTGGTGATACACACACATGCACGTTTTCAATTTATAAGATTTTATACAAGACATACACAAGGCATAGGCATGAAGCAGAAAACAGACGTCTAAATTTTTTAAATCAGACGTCTGTCTGCTGAAAGAAAAATAAACTTATAACAATATTCAGACATCTGAATATTTTAATTCAGACATCTGAATTTTAATTCAGGCATCTGAATTAAAATATTCAGACATCTGAACATTGGCTAAAATAGCCTATTTCTTTGTTGTTTGAGTTTTGTTCAGAAACAGACATCTGAATTTTTTAATTCAGACATCTGAATTTTAATTTAGACATCTGAATTAAAAAATTCAGACATCTGAATCTGAACCAAATACACTATTTCCTTTCTGACTTGATTTTTAAAATAAACAGACATCTGAATTTTATTTTCAGACATCTGAATTCCGAAGAGTTGCATCCTTTAAGAAGAGACACAACTATTTAATCCATATCTCTTCATCAAAACTCTTCACGATCAGTTGTATCTTTTTATATATTATAAATAGAGAATTGATTAGATGATCTAATCATCGAATTTTATTCTAAGTCTCTCTATCTTATTCAAAGCTCTCTAAGTTCTAAAAAGCTATCTACTTTTATACTTGAGACTTTTAAACTTCCATATTCCTTCATGCACTTCACGATTATCATCAAGGAATGGTTATAGGAAGGGTGTACTTAATATTCGACAATCCGTGTTATCAAGAACACAAAAGAGTCAACAATTATTCTGTATTAGTGAAGACCTCTTCAGTGGTTGAGGCAAGAAATCCCGTTCAGTGGTTCGGGTAATTGTGAACCTATTCCTCCGGGTGAAGTGAGGGTTTTAGTGTTAGTGAAATAACAGAAGTGAGTCTGGTACTGGACGTAGGACAGTGGTCCGAACCAGTATAAATCGACTGTGTGATTTACTGCTTACTACTCTACCATATACAATATATCATATACGCCATACTACACGATCCTATACTGTTGCATATACACTTTCGTTTTGACTTGTGACTTGTAGTGTTCTCCGCAGTCTGAAATTGGAAGTGCTATCAAAATGGAGAAAACGGAGACTAGGATGCTGATAGAGAAGGAGGTGAAGGAACTTTTGGAGACCGCTTACCAAAACGCAAAGGAGATACTATTGGCTCACAACAAGGAGCTGCACGCGTTTTTGAATGCACTTTCGGAGAAGGAGACTTTGATTGGGGTGTAGATAAAGAGTTTGCTGGCGAAGGTGAGTGGGGACAGCAAGAGGAGGTGTTGGTCGATGTGGTGAAGAGTTTGGTGGCATCTTCCCTTCCGCATCCATCGGCCGCTGTGTATGCCGCGGCAGCTTCTGCTAAGGCAAAAGGAGTTGCTGCTGTGCAACCTGCTCATCTCATTTTTCTTTTTCCCTTTTTTCTCTCTTCTCTTTATCGTTTAATCAAGCTCTAATACCATGTTAAGATTTGATACAGAGATGAGAGAAATTTTATGGTAATCAAAAGAAGACTACATTGCTGATAACTTTATTTATTTGCTTGAACGAAAAATACATAAAATACAACTGTTTAATAGACTATAAAACTACTTATTTCTTGAATTACAAAATAGGAAACGTGCTAGTATATAACCACTACTACTTAGACTTATCCTTAAACATGTCTAACACACACACACACACACACACACACACATATATATATATATATATATATGTATGTATGTATGTATGTATGTATGTATGTATGTATGTATATGTATATACACACACACACACACTAAGTTGGAGCCCGTGCTTCGCACACGGGGAGTCAGTCGATTGTAATTTGAAAATAGAAGTGATGAATCAGTTTTAGCTATTTTAGGAAGATCAATCAAGTGTCGTCGAAGGTGGACATAAAATTTGAAATGTATTATACAGTGCATAAGAGATGTTCGATCATTGTGTACATTGTTTTATTTGGTACGTGTTATGTTATTTCTATGGTTTTGATGTGTTTGTCCAACTGTATGATAGAATACCGAATTCATGGTTTTATAGAAATCATAATTAAATTGTACGGGTGTAAATGTAATTTTGGGCATATGCTTAGAACATATATTAAAAGATGTGAGTATGAAATCTAAAATATTGCGTGTCCACACTTATGTGAGAAGATTTGTTATACAAATTTTTTTGCTATTGAAGTACATCTCATGTTATATACATTAAAATGCAAATACTGCTCTGATCATCGCATTCAAAGATTGGTTAAAGCAAACTATTCTACAGCTCACAAGTATACATATATATATATAAATATACATACACGGACACACATATATACATGTACATATATGCATAATATGTATTTATGCATATGTATATATGTATTAATATAGAGAAAACAAAAGGTGGCTTTAATTCAAAGTAGTTACAATAAGGTAGACGACCTATTCAACTTTTTCATGTGATAAATTATATCGTAAACTTATTTATATCTAAGAAATGGGTCATTTTATAAAATAATATGTAAAGCATCATACAACACAGATCATCTAACTATGTTCAAGAATAAGTCAGTATAAAATCATAAACTATTTTACGTGATTCTAAAAGCAAAAAATATTCACATCTCGATTAAATAGAAAAGCAACATTTAAAGCTCAAGTTTCTAATGGATCCATGGTGGTTCATTCGCAAGTGCTTATGCTCCCATTATGCCTACCGTACATCTTAATTCTATCCATACAAACAGGTCCAGTTAGATGACACAAGTTACCTAAGTGTCTGTTATAATAAATTGAACGTTACAACTAAAAGAACAACAATATGTTGATATAAATTTGTGAAAACCCGTAACTTCCCCGTAAAGGAAAGTGTCGGATAGTTCGAGAACAAGCCACAACAGAACGCATATAAAAGAACATTTCATTGTATATTACAACAATGCATCAGATTACAAGAATATACAGAGTATAAATGAATAAATATTACACAGAAATATTAGAGATTTAAATTACATTTAAATTCATAGCAGCGGAAAATAATACAATGCACAACTAGAAGAGATATACGGATACAAAGCTTTCCGGATATCATTCCAGCTGTAAACCAGGATCCTGTGAATATAAATCTGCAAAACCAAAACTACTAGCTGCCCATGTCGAAAATAGGGGCACCCAGAGTTTAGGTTAAAACAATAAACTCCAGGTCAGTCATGGGACTGGTGTGAGAACTAAAACAGTTATTAATCTTTATTTTAAATCATTAGGTAAATCAAGGGACCACGCCGTATAACACGGAACGGGTTTCCTCCCAAGAATACCAGTGCATAAAACAAACAGGAATGACCAAACTTGGATTAGCCAAAAACGTGGTGAAAGAGTGGATCGACCAAGGGTGCATGCATGGAAATTGAATGATTGGACGTGTGTAGGCATGGATCGGGCATTGGCCAAGATATGGATCAGACACTTGCTTTTTGGATGGATTGGTATGACTTCTTCTCCAAGAAATGATGGATCGGCACACATGGATATTGGATGGATCAAAAAAACAAAGTGATATGGGTCGGCAGTGCTTGTAAACGCTATGGATCGGTCACGTTATTCTGGGGATTGATCGGACAAAAACTGGATTGATCGGGCAAAAACTGGAGCATGGATTGACGTGTTATTTTCGAATGGATTGGTCATGCTCACTTCAATGGATCAGTGTGTTAAACATGGATCGGGCAACTTTGGACAGCATTTTGTAAACACTGTTAATGGATATATCAGGAAAAGATCGGTTGTATGGATCAGAAGGGTGCGCACGTGAGAAAAGTTGATCGGGCAAGGGGTGCACCGGTCAATCAAGAGGTCTGATGGATGACCGATCCATGATGGATCGAACAGAAGATAAGACAGCGTTTTATAAACACTGTGAATGAATTTTAAATGCTGTGGTTTATAATTCACAACAAAAGAGTGAAATGTTGTGAATCGAATATCGACCAAAAGATGTATGTTTTTGGCTCTATGATGGTCGTGGCTTCGAAGTGAACTCGAGGAATATTCGAAGTGTTATGAAGTGTTCGTTGATCATTGAAATGCAACGAATGTGCAGACGACTCAAGTCTGTTTTAAGCTCGTGGATAATGGTTGCTCATGTGTGTTTTGAGCTTGTGAATAGTCACCGGTGATGACGACTAGAGTTATGAAGGCCGAGGAATGATCGTTAATTGGAGGTTCTAGCGGACTCAAAGCTGGGGTATTGTGGGGACACCCATTAGGATTTGATTTGATAAAGATCGTATACCCTGGGCAGTCATGATGGGCCTAGTTGTCAAGAATGTAAAAAGACAAACATATGAGTCACAATGGCGTATGGAGTTTTGCTAGAACCGAGTTACCATTAGCCCTTGACAAATGGCTTGTCGTAGCCAATCATGCAATTAACGATGGTTTCAAGGCATGATTGGCGGTGATAGATAGAGTCATGGGTGTTGATTGTTTTGCATGTACCATCTTGCGTAGATTGTTCAACGTCAAAAGAGAAATCTCTTGGATGCTTGTCTGATGTTGGTTTAGGCCTTCGGGTCTTGTGTTTGGGGGATGTTGATCTCGATTAGGATGGTCTTTGTTGGATAACTAGTTGCTATGACTATTTGTTTCTATTTTATTATTTGTAAAAGCTATCACTGTCGGATGCGGAGGAGACGGGTTGGATTCTTCTTTGTTGATATGATTGGTTGATTAGATGGTTAATCTACCTATTTCTCATATACTTTGTTGAAGATGCTAGATAATTGTTTTATCGCTCATTAAGACTGTTGTCCGACTCAAGGTTGTATGTTTCCACTTATTACGTTGGGTTGTCCATCCATTGTATGGATGGGCAAACTAAGTATCAGGTGATAAGTAATTCATATTGATGAGGATGATGCTGCTGAGCGACGACGAGCATGAGGCTTACATATTACTTTCTTCTATCTTTTATTGGTTTCCACCGTTTGATGTATTCTCTAAGTGACCTATAGTGAGGCATTTTGTACAGACTCTTATGGTATTTTCCAGTGTTGTATGGATAATTCATGATGATATGAAAAGTTTAAGATTCTGCTCAATTCTGCTTTACTATTATTGTCTGTTGTATATGTTCTATTATATTTATTCTTGCGCTGTGAGCTATACGACAGGTTTTGCATATGTTATCTTACCCTGATGATCGTCGACCATAGCTTTCTGGCATGTCTTTCAACACATTATTCTTCTTGTTAAGTGCGGGAGTTATGGTTGGTCATCACAATCAGAGGTAGAGAAAAGAAAATTCTAAAACATAGTTGAAAGTCTCTGCCTGAGTATGACAGTAAAAGGTATTATGCAAGTTAAATAAAATCTGAAACTGAGAAATATTTTCTTAGTAAAATTGTGAAATATATTAAAGTTTTTTTAAAACGCAATGAAAGATTACATCATTAGCATTTGACAAGGGAAAGAAAAGGAATTACATGTAGACGAATCTTCTTAATTAGTAAGGCTTTCAATTTCGAAATATAAAAAAAGCAATTCAAAATAATGGAGACAATAAACAAAATTTACCAAGTTATTATAGTATTCATTTTAAACATGTAAATACATAAAAGCGAAAGACGAAGTGTCTCGATCTTTAGATGATAACACAAATATAATTATTATAACTTTAAAACATCACGTATAAATGAGTGGATTGGGCAAGGAAAACAAAACTTTAAACTTAGCTAATCATTCAAAATACAAGGATGAGAAAAGATAGAATTATATTCCCACCTCATATATATATATATATCATAATGCCAAACCGAAGAATTAGAGAGAAATGTAAATCCACATTCTCACTATATATTGTATAAGTCGGGTGTACATAAGTATAATAGGCCTAGCCTATTTATGTATTGCAACTTCTTTTCATACTGAAGCAATATAATAATACAAGTTACATTTGACACTTCTCTCAATATTCAAATCCTTATTCGGTATTTATGCACTTAATCTACAAAATCGAAACATCGTATTTCTATTTTGGTACCAGAGCCACGTGCATGCTTAACAGCATAAGATAGAAATTGTCTTGCTTGAAAACTCAGTCTTGATTTCATCATCGACAACAGGCGGCAAATTCTTGATCATCAAAGAATTTACAGTTTTCATTAGTTGATTTTTCGAATTTTGGTCAAACCTACTCTGTTTTCGAGATCAGTATCTGTTCTCACCAAGCTATCATTTTTTGGTCATTGTAGCACTACCAAAGACGCTATCAGTAATTGGTCATCCAACGGTCTTCTGGCTACATCAAGAACCGTGTTATTACTTCTTAAAACATCTAATCAATGCAGTTATTCACCATTGCAGAAGGAGATGTTGATAACTCCACCACCATTCCAACTTCAAGAAGTACTGATAAAATTGCCTCCCGGAAACCCCACTCCAGATCGGATCAAAGCCATAACCCCAGATCCAGCTGATCAAAATCCAATTAGATGAAGACAACTATCTACTTTCAGAACTTCAAATTGAAACTTCCATTTAAGGCTATGGTCTTGAGCAATATGTTCTTGGAGCAGTTATTACACCACCTAAAAATATTATCAAAGATGGAAAATTTGTTATCAATCAAGAATTCCTCACACATAAGAAGCAAGATTGTCTAATGTCAACCATTGGTGCAAACTTATTGCCACCATTAATAGGATGAAATAGGGTCAAGCATAGAGTAGATTTTTAGCAGATATTGTGGTGCAAAAGTAATGTTTTACAAAAGATAACTTTAGAACGTAAAGAAAAAAGAACTTTCAGTGAGAGAATATATATCTAAAGTCAAAATAATATGTGATCAATTGGCATCTGCTGGTCATAAAGCGATAGATATAGACCAAGCATTATACATTCCAAGTGGATTGGATGAAGAGTATGGAGCCATTGTTGTTGTGATCTCCTCAAGGGATATAACACCAACCATTTAGTTTGTTCACTATTTTCTTCTTTCTCATAAAGGAAGAGTAAAACAAAACAAAATTATTGTAAATGACTTCTCTGCCACCTACATCAGTAATAACAAAAACAAGAATCATGAAAGAAACAACAATAGCAGAAAACAAAGTTATGGATAGAGAAATGGCACTTCTATCAAAGGCAGAGGAAGGGGTGGAAGATTTTATAAGAATAATTGAATCAAATTTCAAATGCATGAAAAGTTTGGCCAAACTGCTAATAAATCTTATTTTATATTTGACACTTACTATGCACCATCTCAACAAAACAACAACAATACAAGAAACTATTAATCAAGTACAAATGTGATAAGTAATTCTCAAGAAAACAAAAATCAATCTGAGATTGGAAGAACGAAACTACAATAATAGAATAAATTCATGACGATGTGTGGTATCGAGACTCATATGCTACAAATCATGTCATAAAAAACTTAAGCAATCTGCACTTAAGCAGAAGTGAGTATAGAGGTACACAACTTTTAAATATGGGCAATGGTAAACACTTCAAAATCACACACTCAAGAAATGCAAGCTTTATGGGAAAAAGAAAAAAAATTTATCCTACTAATTAGCTTAGAGTACCCTTAATAAAAAATATATTAACTGTATCTATAACACCCCATAATTTTAATAACACTAATGAGAACAAACTAAAGAATAAATGATTTGCTATTCATAATTAAGGGAAACGGACTGCACTGTTGCGTCCGTCTCGAAATTCTGGTCAAGATAGACATTTGGTTTACGTAAAACGGACAGCGTATGAAGAAGTTATGAATGTTTGAAGTTTGTATACACGCAAGACAGTTATATATATATATATATATATATATATATATATAACAGTTCAAACCTATCCAGAAAACCAAATTTTAGTTCAAATGTCGAAAATCCCGTAAGCGGTAAAATTTCCACCCCAGGGGTGTCGACCCCATAGTAGGGGTGTCAACCCCATAAGGAGGGGAGACCCCTGGGTCGACCCCCCAGGGCTGAGGTGGCAGTCGAATTCTGGAGGTTGGAAGCTATAAATAAATACTCATTTCTCTTGTTTTCTACACTGAAAATCAATGGAGGCCAAATGCTACCAGTGCCTGAACTGAATCGAATCCTTTTTTCAACAATAATCAACTAGAGCTAATCAGTTAGAGATTCAAGTATAGATCTGAGATTCAACACCAACAATTTCTCTTCTATCTTCTAAAATCCAGACATTGTGAAATTAGTTACTTTTAGATTTAAACGATTAAAAGTAAAATGTGACACGACTGTGATTTGGATCTATTATAAATTGTGAATATATGATATTCTTGGATCTTAACCTTTATCATGCTAGATCTACCTTTACAGATCTAATTCACCTGTGGTTCATTTATCGTCACATTTGTGGATCTTAACCTTTATCTATATTTGTGGCTAATTTGGATCTGTCATTATTTGGATAGTTAAAACCTTGTTTAGATCTAATTCTCCATCTAGATCATCTTGTACCTATCATGTTGTGGTTAATTTAGATCTGTCATTAATTGGACATGTGAATCCTTATTTAGATCTATTCATGCCTATTAGGACATCCTTATTATGTTAGATCTAGTTTTATCATCATATGTTCACTAGATATGTTTTTATGTCCACCTTGTTACTATGCCAATTACATATCTATGTCACTTCTGTTAGAATAACCATTTTTTCATCTTCCCTTCACTCTTTCCCTTTTACTTTATATAGCCTGGCTACTTTAGAGCCTAGGCATGCTTCTAAATTCATGCGGATGTGTAAGATTGGGAATGAGGGAAAAACGTTATAATTTGGACATAATTGGGAAAAAGGGAAATTTGGCATAACTTGAATAATGTTTATGAACATGAATTTGGGCGTATAATTCATTATGAACATAATTGGGTAAATGGGCATGAACACCTATAAAGACATAGGTATAATTAATTTGTTAACAATTAAAATGCCTAGGATTATAGTAATTAGAAACTGTAACTGCACTTATGACACGGGGTTAGATTGAATTTGTGGTGGAAGTCTGCCCAGACCCGACCAACGTATCCAGCAACCGCAAACATCAAATCTAATGTGAGGGGTCTAAGTGCACAAATACGAGACGGGCTAAGACACGAGGTTAGGCCCAACTTGTGGAGGAAGTCTGCCTGGACCCGACCGACATATCCAGCATCCACAAATTGTAGGCCTAATATGGGAGGTCTAGCCCATTATAACCATAAATGGACATCGTAACGAATTGGAATACTTAACCTAGTTAAATCCATAGGGATTGTGTGAAAATAAACATGAATAGGGGTTAAGTAAACTTGGTTGAACAATGGGAGGATTAAGTTAAGTATATCTGGGTTGGGTGGGTAATATTTAGATATAAGCCCACAAAACTTAACCAATTGGGGGTTATGTATTAAAGACACCTTTTAGGGTAAGCATAACCTGTAGAAATCCTAGAGGGGATACAAGACAAGGGGGAGAGCTTGTATCATCTTGTGTGGGGGACCCATTTCAGTTATTAACCCATATAACAGTATCAAACGAGTACTCCGTCCTAGGTCGGAGTTGGGACACGCTTACTGGCTGGTTGTAAGAGATCCAAACGTGGAGGACGATATGGGCGGCACGAACCGACTGGGTCTGTGCGTGCATGGGCCGGGCAGAGGGGGATAAGACGACCGTGACACCTGTAGATATGGGGCTGTGCATATCAGCAAAAGGTTGCCACTTTAGGACGTGATACATCCTATGGTGGGGTCGGCACAGAGTATCTACGTGGATTAGGGAGCCGATCGATTAGAGTAGTAGTTAGGGTACATTTAGACGGATGCCTAAGTCTACCACCTTATAGTGGAAGGGATCGTATCCTTCTGGTTATACTAGTAATAGTGCAGAGTAATCATTAGGGAAGCGTATACATTCTATCATGTGGATGCATATACACACACATTAGGCACTAGATCGGCTCAGTCACTCTCATACTGCATATGGATGTATGTGCATGTTTCTTTGCTTTTAATTGGTGAAAATGGATGTATTATCAAATGAATGTTGTATTTGGATGAATGAGTGTGCACACATATAGAACTTACATGTTATAATAGGATTATTTGCATATATATTGGATTCATGGCACTAACATACATTGCATTGAGGAGGTCGACTGAATCAGTAGACCGCCTAATCTTCGCATTAGTATTGGGACATATACACACACCTTTGCATATGTTCATATAAGCATTAGAAGTCTTTAAGGACAATGGGTGCTTGTGATTGATGAATGAGTAAATGGGTGATGGATGGTAGGACATACATTCTTCTCAACTTAGAGATTTCGAGACGAAATCCTTTAAGTAGGGGGGAATGTAACACCCCGTAATTCTAACAACACTAAACAGAACAAATTAAAGAATAATTAATTTAATATTCAGAATTAAGGGAAATGGACTATGCCATTGCGTCCGTCTCGAAATTCTGGTCAAGATAGACATTTTGTAATGACCCGCATTTTCAGCGATATAATAATTAATTAATTTAATTATTTAAAAGGTGATTTAAAAGGATTTAATGGTCGCTGAATTAAATAATAGTGAATTTTTAATTAAAATAATATATTTAATTCTGAAATAATCAGAATTGGCTGAAATGGCGATATGGTGTGAATTGGGAAATTTCGAAATATGTAATTCAGTTTAGAATTGAATTACGATAACGAATATATTCAATCGACGACAGTTGAACGTATAGTTTATAATATAATTATAAACGAGCGCGTAACGGCGCGGCAGTTCGCTATTTGGCAATTTGAACTTCAACTGGATATACAGGGTCCGTTTTAAATCGGATTTCTGTGAAATAAGAAACGTTAGGAGCTGGTGAAGTATATTTTTCCAGTGGAAGAGAAAAATCGGGATTTCGTCGTATAGATTTTGATTTATGTCCAAATAAAATTTTAGAAAAGTCGCTGTGGAATTCCTTTATAATTTAATTATATTTTAAAAAGGAATTTCATTATAAATTGAATATCGATTTATATCGGGATTTGAAATATCGAGTTAGAAATTCATATAGGAATATTGTGGAGCTGAATAATATTCTGTGTGAATATATACGAGAATATTTATTTATAAATATTAAATTAAAATGTTTTTAAATATATTTATATATTTAAATGGGTCATCCAGAGCTTTAAAAATAGTCAGTTTTGCAAACGACCTCGGTTTTCGACGAAACTAATTTTGTTGGATCCGCAATATTAAATTATTGCTAGGTTTCAATTTCCGTGATTTTTAGAGTCAGTATGTGGCCATACGGGATTTTAATGTGAAAAACAGTCAGTATTTTGACTTTTAAAAATATGTTGTATGAGCAAACGGAGTCAGAATTCGACGAAACCAGTTTCGTTGGGACCGTAATGTCGAACTGTAGCTGCATGCCCGTTTTCATGATTTTTAGATATCATGTGTGTTCGTAGGGATTTTTAGAGTGCTGAAACGTATATAAAATAATGGAAATAAAATATCTAAAACCATTCTAAGGCCTAGGAAAGGCCACACATGCATCTTTTTCACCACACAAAGTGTTGACTCCCGTTATATAATCAGTTTTTAAGCCGTCGAATTCATTTTGATAGGAAACCCAAATTTTTGCAACTTAGAAAAATCAAAGAAACTCAAATAAAATGCTACAAATCCTCAAACATATATATTTGCATTCCTGGGATGATTCTCGTCAAGATTGTATCACTTCTAGGGGGTTTGATGTCGTTTTCTGTTATGCGACAGTGTTCAACGCCAGGGTCTGGTGTCTAGGGTTGATCGATTCGCGAAATAAATGCATCGATGAGTGGTTTAAGGTTCGTATTTGGTTTCAGCAGAGGAATTAGCACCTCATATGGTTTTTTGTGGATTTCCGTGAGTTTTTGTGTCGATCCCTGTAGCAGCCAACGGTGTTGAGCAAGGAACGTCGCGGTCGAGGAGGGGGTTTCGAATGGGAAGTGGTGATGTTGGGGAGGGTGCTCTCGAGTAGAGATGAATGCAGGAGCTAAGGGTTTTTGAATCGGTGAAGCAGAGAGGAAGAACGAGGCTTGGGATGGTTTGTTAATGGCGTGATTTGAAGGAGGAAGTCACGACAATTCTGTTTTGGGGAGGAACACTGTTCATGGTGGGTTTAAAAGGTACATGGGCCGTGGAGAAAAAGGTGGCAAGCCCAATTATAAATAAACCTTAGTTTAAATTTAATTTAAGTGTGTATTAACTTGTAACCTTTATATTTCGGTCATACGATATCAGATTGACGAACCGTAAGTTGCGTTGGAACCGTATGGACGAGAGCTTCACAATGAAGCTGACTGGAAGTGGATTGGGGCTCGTTTGAATTTATGGCGAAATAAATTGTTTGATTCATATCAAACAATAGTTTATCGTTATTAACGATGATCGTCCAAAGTGAGTAAAACTCACCAACTCTGAACAGTTCTATTTTTATAACGTATATTTCGAACTGATAAATGATGACCGATTGCTGTGTGTTAACTGTTTGGTTGAATTGTTTGTGTATTGATTGAAATCATAGATAACGATATATATATATATATATATATATATAACGTAAATCGAATATTGATTCTGTTTAACAGAATATTTTATATTCGTGTTGTTAACATCTATGATGCAGGGAAACAGGTTGGAGGGGTCCAACTGGACTCCTCAATATTTATGATACTGTTCTGTTCATATATTGTAATATATGATGTAATATATAATCTGTTTGATTTCTTGTGTTTAAATGATATCGATCTTTGTGGTTTGGTATTTTAAATACCGTAAGAAATAGCAGAATGATAAAAGGGAATTTTCAAAGTATATTTTGAAAATAAATTATTTACATAAAATCGATGGATTTTATATATAAAAGGAAAAAGGATTTTTTTAAAAGAAATTAATTATAAAATCAAAAGAGTTATTAAGGATTATTTATTTAGAAAATAAACAGAATAAAGGATTATTTATTAGGGAAATAAATAAAGGAGTTAATCGAATCGAGTTGATCGAAAGGAGTTAATCGAACATAGTTAATCAAAATGGAGTTAAACAAAAATTGGAAACTGACTAGAGATTAATAAGTTGAATGGTTTCCTGAGTATCGATCTGATGTTGGTTTCGGCCTTCGGGGTTTATACTTAGGAGGTTGTTCTCTTGTTAGTTTATAGTTAGAGTCTGATAGTTGTGGAAGAATAGTGATACGTAATTAAGCCATGGAAATGTTTTCCAGTGTTAATAACGTATATTTTCTAAACATAGAAATAAGGAAATATATATACATATATATAGTTAATGATGATTGGTCGATAAAATTTCCATCTGGAAATAATATCGTTGTTTGCACATGTGTTTTTCTTTGATAGTTAATTCATCGACCATCGAAGTTTTCGACCATTTTGACGTTGTTAATATGGAGAGACCGGTTGGATTATTATCCAAAGAACCACTCTATATTGGCATAAGCGTTGCCAATCATATATGCCAAAGATAATTGAAGATGGAGTAAAGTGCAAGGGCTGTTGTATAAATCTTAGATAACAGTGCCTAAGATGGATATACTGAATAGTGCCTTCGGTTTGTCCAGTCCCAGGAAAACTTGTATGGACGAAGGTCTTACATAGTATATCTGGTAGATCATGTAAGTTGATTGTTTCAAACGTTTTTACGTTGGTGGCGGAGGACTTCATTTCTCTTAGCTTTATACCCGTGCTATTTTTGGATAAGTCAATTTGTGATTTGGCTGGTATGACGTTGTGACATTCTAAGTGAATGAAGATGTGACATGTAAAAGATAAGCGTAGCTTCTAGCCTCACAACCGGGAAATGACATAAATCGGGCAGGCAGCATGACTATGTAGGTCGCACCTATTAGGGTGTATAATCACATGATCTAGAGTTTCGTTTACTTCTAAAAATCTATTGTTGATGCTGTCCCATTCGGGAAACGGTTGCTGATCTCAACCATTGGTGATATACATTCGATACACTCAAGCGAAATGAGTGGTCGGTCATGTGTGGTTGGGTTGCAAGATGTTCTTGTTGAACCCAGTGTATTCCTTTCTAGAGGTACACTAGCGAAAGGTGGTTCCATACCTTGTCATAGTTGGAAATCCATTACCCAATACGTGCTTAAGGTTTTGATTGTATACTATATATGTAGAACGTGAGATGAAAGCGTTTCTGATTACTATATTGTGGTTGATAGACATTATTATAATATCAAAAGGTTTTTGATATAAAGATATTTTGTATTCTCATAAGGGAAAAACCCGTTCCGTTATACGGCGTGGTCTTATGAGATCGTTTGCTTGTTCAAACTGTTTTAAACTGTTTTACTCACACCAGTCCCATGACTGACCCAGAGTTTATTTTGTTTGTTTTCCCTAAACTCTTGGGTGCCTAAATTTGTACGGGCAGTCAAGTAGTCGGGATTTTACAGATATACTTGGAGAGCTTGGAGCAGGAGGCTCCAGGATTATATAGCTATTGTTTATTTCTGTTGTTGTTGTAAGTGTTGTACCCTGCAATGTTACTGTATACATATACTGTTTGTATTTCAAAAGTTATGTTATATTTTATTCGTTCCGCTGTGAGATTCTTGTTTACTCTGATGATGATGTTCTTCTTCTATTCTATAAGTTCTATCTTATCTATTCTCACCCTCTATTTTCTTTCATTAACTTCCGGTTATTTTCGATCCTTGGATGTTCGATATGTGTTGTATATCGGATAACCAAGATCGCCTTTTTCCGGGTCGTTACACATTTGGTTTACGTAAAACAGACATTGTATAAAGAAGTTATGAAGGTTTGAAGTTTGTATACATGTAAGATAATTATATATATATATATAGAAGCTCAAACCTATCTACAAAACCAAATTTCAGTTCAAATTTCGATATCCCGTAGGCGGTAAAATTCCCGCCCCAGGGGTGTCGACCCCATAAGGGGGGTCGACCCCCTAGGGCTGAGGTGGCAGTCGAATTCTGGAGACTGGCAGCTATAAATAAAGGCTCATTTCTCTTGTTTTCTACACTAGAAATCAATGGAGGCCAATTGTTGCCGGTGCCTGAACTGTATCAAATCCTTTTCTTCAACAACAATCAACTAGAGCTAATCAGTTATAGATTCATGTATAGATCTGAGATTCAACACCTACAATTTCTCTTCAATCTTCTAAAATCCAAACACTGTGAGTTTAGTTACTTTTAGATTTAAACGATTAAAAGTAATATGTGATATGACTGTGATTTGGATCTGTTATAAATTGTGAATCTATGATATTCTTGGATCTTAACCTTTATCATGATAGATCTAATTCACTTGTGGTTAATTTATCGTGTCACGTTTGTGGATCTTAACTTTTATCTATGTTTGTGGCTAATTTGGATCTGTCATTATTTGGACAGTTTATACCTTATTTATATCTAATTATCCATCTAGATCATCTTGTACTTATCATGTTGTGGTTAATTTTGATCTGTCATTAATTGGACATATGAATCCTTATTTAGATCTATTCATGTCTATTAGGACATCCTTATTATGTTAGATCTAGTTTTATCATCACCTGTTCACTAGATCTGTTTTTATGTCCACTTTATTACTATGCTAATTACATGTCTATGTCACTTCTATTAGAATAACATTTTTGTCATCTTCCATTCACTCTTTCCCTTTTACTTTATATAGCCCGTCTACTTTGGAGCCTACGCATGCTTCTAAATTCATGTGAATGCGTTAGATTGGGAACGAGGGAAAAACATTATAATTTGGACATAATTGGGAAAAGGGAAATTTGGCATAACTTGAATAATGTTTATGAACATGAATTTGGGCATATAATTCATTATGAACATAATTAGATAAATGGGCATGAACACCTATAAAGGCATAGGTATAATTAATTTGTTAACAATTAAAATGCCTAGGATTACAGTAATTAGAAACTATAACTGCACTTATGACACGAGGTTAGATTGCATTTGTGGTGGAAGTCTGCCCGGACCCGACCGACATATCCATCAACCACAAATGTTGAATCTAATGTAAGAGGTCTAAGTGCACAAATACGAGATGGGCTAAAACACAAGGTTAGTCCCAGCTTGTGGAGGAAGTCTGCCCGAACCCGACCGACATATCCAGCATCCACAAGTTGTAGGCCTAATGTGGGAGGTCTAGCCCATTATAACCATAAATGGACATGGTAACGAATTGGAATACTTAACCTAGTTGAATCCATAGGGATTGTGTGAACATAAACATGAATTGGGGTTAAGTAAACTTGGATGAACAATGGGAGGGTTAAGTTAAGTATTTCTGGGTTGGGTGGGTAATATTTCGATATAGACCCACAAAACTTAACCAGTTGGGGTTTATGTATTAAAGACACCTTTTAGGGTAAGCATAACATGTGGAAATCCTAGTGGGGATGCAAGACATGGGGGAGATCTTGTATCATCTTGTGTGGGGGACATGTTTCAGTCAGTAATCCATATAGCAGTATCAAACGAGTACTCCGTCCTAGGTCGGAGTTGGGGCACGCTTACTGGGTTGATTTTAAGAGAACCAAACGTAGAGGACGGTGTGGGCAGTGCAAACCGACCGGGTCATGTGAGTGCATGGGCCGGGAAGAGGGGGGTAAAACGGACTTGACACCTGTAGATATAGGGCTGTGCGTATCAGCGAAAGGTTGCCACTTTAGGACGTGATACATCCTACGGTGGGGCCAGAACAGAGTATCTACGTGGATTAAGGAGCCGATGATTAGAGTAGTAGTTAGGGTACATTTGGACATATGCCTAAGTCTACCACCTTATAGTGGAAGGGATCCTCTCATTCTGGTTATACTATTAATAGTGCAGAGTAATCATTAGGGAAACATATACACTCAATTATGTACCTTGTCATAATTACCCTTTGTGATGTCATCTTTCTTATCCACTTTATGTCCTGTCATGCTACTTTTATTTATTTACTTGCTAAAAGTAATTGGACTCGCCAGACTTTATGTCTGACCATTTTTGTTTCCTCTTCTTTCTTCCGTTTCCTCCCCAGGTTCTCAGGGCAGGAACATTTAGGCTTGGCCGTGATCCTGCTTTTATCTTGCTAGGAGCTGCTCTTGAAGTATTGCTCAAGTTCTTATCTCTAATATGGCTTTGTCTTTTTTGGGAATTATGCTTTTTATGTACTCTGATGGAACAAGACAGAAAGTTTTATATATTTTTAATGGCTTTTACGTAGTTTCAGACTTGTGATATTTTGGACCACGATGTTATGATTTATGTTTGAAATAAAAATTTGAATTCTGCTGTTGCTTTTATATCTGTCTTGTAATGTTTTTATATCTGTTTACCTATAATGCTTCACGAAACTTAATGCATTCTCTTAATGATTGACATTAACGGACGTGCGGTGTCACACTTCGTATCAGAGCTGAAGGTTACCAGATTAGATAAAAGTTTTTGAAAATTATTTTCAAAAAGGTTTTAAAAGAAAGCATTTTCAAAAAGAAAAGTCTGTTTTGAAAAACATTCCCCAAAAATCCATAAGTAATATCTTTCGATCCCTTATTTGAATCTCTTTCCGTTCCTTTTTCAGCATGTCTGGGGAACCTAATATTCTAGAAGGCATTACAATACATGGCTGGTTCCGTAGGTATCTGGAGGCCATGACGCCTGCCGAAGGTCAAGGAAACGTTCCTCCCCCAGTTGCACCCGTTGTTCCTCCTCCACCTCCTCTTCCACGTGCAGAAAACTTTTCCAAGATCTGCAAAGATTTCCGTGCTATGGGAGGAAAGCCAATCCATGGAACCGAGACATTCGTAGAGGCAAGGAATTGGCTGAAGGAGACCGAGGACTTGTTTGTAATCTTTGAAGTGGAAGATCGAAGGAAGATTCAGTTAGCTGTCTGGCTACTGAAGGATGAAGCTTCGTTTTGGTGGTAAGTAACCCAAGCAGGCCATCCAGTGGAAACTTAGGATGATTTTAGATAGAGGTTTGAAATGAAGTTTCTTTCCCAAGCTGAGAAAAGCATGCAAATGGAGAGGTTCTTAGCACTCAAGCAAGGGAATATGAATGTTAAAGAGTATGTGAACAAGTTTAACCAGCTAGCAAAGTTCGAAATGGAACTGGTAGATACCCCGCATAAGAAAGCATTGCGGTTCGCTAAAGGGCCGAATGAACCCCTCCATGGGTTAGATATGTCTCATATCCCAATAGGGGCAACTTTTGAAAGACTTTTTGATATGGTCTTGATGCATGAGAAAGACAAGGGAGAAAATAAGGAGGTTAAAGATGAGGAAACAACACAAAACAAGAAGATATGGTCCAAGAAAGGATGATAACAACAACAACAGCAATAGAAGAAGGGTGGAAAGAATGACAAATCTAAGGATAAGAGGAAGTGTCACAGTTGTGGACGTGAGAGTCACTTGGTGAAGGACTAAAAAAGAAGGAAGAATTCTTGCTTCAATTATGGAGAGGTCGGACACTTTGTTAGGGAGTCCCTGAAGAAACAGGGACAAGGTCAAAGGTCAAGAACTTCTGGAGGGCAGGTGCATGCTCTCACGATCAGTGCTCTTGATAGAGGTAGAAAATTTCTGTGAAAGGTTTAATTTCTCTTTCAAATCATCCTATTAGAACACTTTTTTGATTCTGGCGCTTCACATTCATTTATATCTAGTTCTGTAGTTGAATCTCTGCACTTAAATACTAGTATGGTAGTGGATCCTGTAGTCGTCTCAAACCCCATTGGTGGTTTGGCTCATTTATCTATGATTTGTCGGGGTCTGAGGATATCTGTGTTAGGCGTCGAGTTTGAATGCGACGTGTATGTGCTCGGTTTTGTGGGCTATGGTTTGATTCTAGGGATGGATTGGTTAACCACGTATGGTGCCACTCTAAATTGTGAGAGGAGGGTCGTTAGATTTTTGACTTACTATGGGAGGACCCTCATGATTTCTTGCGACCCCCAAGGGTCTGTTATGCTTAGTTTCCTAGAGTGTCTTGATGCATCTATAGATGATTTGCGATCTGTTCCAGTAGTCCAAGATTATTCTGATGTTTTTGTGGAGGTCCGGGGCTTACCTCTGAGACGCAAGATTGATTTGCATATATATATATATATTTGGTGGACAATGCAAAGCCAGTTGCATTGCCTATGCGCCATATGGCTCCAAGGGAAAGAAGGAAGCTTAGAAAACAAGTAGGGAAGCTATGTGAAAAAGGGTTTATTAGGCGAAGCATATCTAAATGGGGTGCTCCAGTAATATTCGCGACTAAGGTGAATAGTTCGCTTCACTTGTGTGTAGACTATAGAGAATTGAATAAACTCGCTAAGAAGAACAGGCACCCACTTCCGAGGATAGATGACTTGTTTGACTAGCTTATTGGTGCCTCGGTATTCTCTCAGTTAGACTTGGCTACGGGGTTTCATCAGTTGAGGGTGACTGAGGACAGTATAGACAAGATTGCTTTTAGAACTCCAGATGGTTTCTTTGAATGGCTAGTTATGCCTTTTTTGTTGACGAATGCACCTGCCTATTTTGTTGATCTGATAAGGAGGGTGTTTCGGGAGTTTCTAAATAAATATCTCGTGGTTTTTTTTGATGATATCTTGATCTTCTCCAAAAGCAAAGAAGAACATGCCTAACATTTGAGAGAAGTTTTGAAAACTCTCCGTGCACATCAGCTTAAGGCAAAGTTCTCCAAATGCCATTTTTGGAAAAAAGAGGTGAGATTCTTAGAGCATGTGGTCTCCAAAGAAGGGATAACTATAGATCCCGCAAAGGCAGTTGCAGTGCAAGATTCGCAGATTCCGAAAATTGCAATAGAGATGAGAAGCTTTCTTGCACTGGTAGGCTATTATAAGAAGTTCATTAAGGGCTTGGCAAAGATATCAATCCCTCTCACCAGGCTGACGAAGAAGAACTTGGCATTTTCATGGGATAAAGATTGTGATGTTGCTTTCCAACGGCTGAAGAGGGCTCTGACAACAGCCCCCAGTTTTGACCTTTCCCGATAGGAGCAAAGTATTTACGGTTTACACTGATGCATGTGGTACAGGACTTGGTACGGTTCTGATGCAAGAAGGAAAAGTAGTGTGTTATAGGGGTAGACAGTTGAGAGTTCATGAGAAGAACTATCCTATCCATGATTTAGAGCTAGCTGCCATAGTATTCGCGCTTAAGACATGGCGTCATTATTTACTTGGAGAGAAGTTCAAATTATACAACTATCATAAATCTCTCAAGTACTTGTTCACGCAAAAGGATCTTTATTTAAGGCAACAAAGGTGGATGGATTTCCTCGTTTCTTTTGATTTTGAAATCGCTTATACCCCTAGCAATCGTAATGTGGTGGCCGACGCACTAAGTAGGCAAAGGATGGCCTTAAGTCCTTTATTTGTGGAAAAGAAGTGCTTGGAGTTCATATCTACTTTTGACTTTAGACCCTCAATCAAGATTTTGCCTGATTTATTTGCATCGCTAGAAATACGACCTACTCTTATGGATCGGATAGGAGCTTCGCAGCAAGGTGACCACAGATTTTAGACATCATGGATAAGCTCATAAAAGGGAGACTTCTATCACCTTAGTAGATATTCCACAGATGAAAAGGGGTGGTTGTGACGAGATGGAAGGCTTTGTGTTCCTCAAACTGGAAGCTTGATAAAGACAGTCCTAGAAGAAGCCCACCATTCTAAAATGACTATTCATCTAGGAGCAGATAAGATGTACAGAGACATGAAGAAGGTTTTCTTTTGGGCTGGGATGAAGAAAGATGTGGCAGCGTTTGTTTCTCAATGTTTGGTTTGTCAGCAAGTAAATCCTGAGAAAAAGAAGCCCGGTGGTCTACTTCATCCTTTGGAGGTTCCACAGTGGAAGTGGGAGAGCGTCTCCATGGATTTCATAGATGGTTTGCCTAGATCAAAGAAAGGCAACACCAATATCTCGGTTGTGGTGGATATACTTACTAAGAGCGCTCATTTAATTCCAGTTAAGAGTAAGAGGACGGTATCATGGTTGGCAGTAATTTATGTTCGTGGGATAGTCCGTCTTCATGGAGTACCTTCCAACATCGTAAGCGATCGTGACCCATCTTCACCAGTGAATTCTCAAGAAGCTTGCAAGATGCATTAGGTACCCAATTGTAATTGAGCACTGCTTATCATCCTCAGATTGATGGGAAGACGAAGAGGGTGAACGGAATTCTTGAGGATCTTTTAAGGCTGTGTATCCTAGACTTCAGAGGGACTTGGGAAGAACATCTTTCCTTAGTAGAGTTTGCCTACAACAATAGTTATCAAGCTAGCATTAGTATGGCACCCTTCGAAGCATTGTACGGACGGCCCTGTAGATCACCAACTTGTTGGTGGGAATCTACATAAAGATTATTACTTGGACTAGATATGGTTAGAGAAACGTCCGAGAAGATTGACCTTATTCGACGGCGAATGAAGACAACCCAAGATATGCAAAAATCTTACGCAGAAAAGAGAAGGACTGACATCGAATTTGAAGTAGGAGACTTAGCTTTTATTAAAGTATCACCTCTGAGGAATGTGGTTCGCTTCGGATCAGTAGGGAAGTTGGCACCCAGATTTGTGGGGCCATTTCCCATAACCGAAAGGATCGGCTAAATGGCCCATAGAGCAAAGTTACTAGAAAATCTTTCTGGCGTTCATGATGTTTTCCACGTTTCTCATCTGCGGAAGTGCTTGCATGACACCATGGATGTTGTTGAGCCAAGTATATTAGAGGAAGTAGAAGTAGAGCGGGAGGCGACAATCAGACGAGTCCCTACCCGTATTCTTGGATCAGAAGTTAAGAAGCTACGTAATAAAGAAATCAAGCTGATATGGGTTCAATGGGGAGATAACCTAGAGGATGCGACTTGGGAGACCGAGGACAAGATTCGTGCTTCGTACCCTTTCCTTTTCGAGGTTATGTCCTTAACTCCTTTTCCAAAGTTTTATCTATGCCTGTTTCTATCATTTGAGTATGTCCTATCAATAGTATTTTAGACCTTTAGATAGGAATCCTATGAATGTAAACATGCGTTTGAGACATGTTATGTTTGAAGGATGCAAGTGTTTACTAGTTGTTGCATGGGAACGAGGGAAAAAGTCTATAATTTGGACATAATTGGGAAAAGGAAAATTTGGCATAACTTGAATAATGTTTAAGAACATGAATTTGGGCAAATAATTCATTATGAACATAATTGGGTAAATGAGCATGAACACCTATAAAGGCATAGGTATAATTAATTTGTTAACAATTAAAATGCCTAGGATTATAGTAATTAGAAACTGTAACTGCACTTATGACACGAGGTTAGATTGCATTTGTGGTGGAAGTCTGCCCGGAACCGACCAGCATATCCATCAACCACAAATGTTGAATCTAATGTAAGGGGTCTAAGTGCACAAATACGAGATGTGCTAAGTCATGAGGTTAGGCCCAACTTGTGGAGGAAGCCTGCCCGAACCCGACCGACATATCCATCATCCATAAGTTGTAGGCCTAATGTGGGAGGTCTAGCCCATTATAACCATAAATGGACATGGTAATGAATTGGAATACTTAACCAAGTTGAATCCATAGGGATTGTGTTAACATAAACATGAATAGGGGTTAAGTAAACTTGGATGAACAATGGGAGGGTTAAGTATATATGGGTTGGGTGGGTAATATTTCGATATAGACCCACAAAACTTAACCAATTGGGGGTTATGTCTTAAAGAAACCTTTTAGGGTAAGCATAACATGTGGAAATCCTAGTGGGGATGCAATACATGGGGAGATCTTGTATCATCTTGTGTGGGGGACACGTTTCAGTCAGTAAGCCATATAACAGTATCAAACGTGTACTCCGTCCTAGGTCAGAGTTGGGGCACGCTTACTGGGTTGATTTTAAGAGAACCAAACGTGGAGGACGGTGTGGGCGGCGCAAACCGACCGGGTCATGTGCATGCATGGCCGGGCAGAGGGGGATAAGACGGTCGTGACACCTGTAGATATAGGACTGTGCATATCTGTGAAAGGTTGCCACTTTAGGACGTGATACATCCTACGGTGGGGCCGGAAAAGTGTATCTACGTGGATTAGGGAGCCGATCGATTAGAGTAATTGTTAGGGTACATTTGGACGTATGCCTAAGTCTACCACCTTATAGTGGAAGGGATCATCTCATTTTGGTTATACTAGTAATAGTGCAGAGTAATCATTAGGGAAACGTATACAATCAATTGTTTACCTTGTCATAATTACCTTTTGTGATGTTATCTTTCTTATCCACTTTATATCCTGTCATGCTACTTTTATTTATTTACTTGCTAAAAGTAACTGGACTCGCAAAACTTCATGTCTGACCCTTTTTGTTTCCTCTTCTTTCTTCCATTCCCCCCTTCAGGTTCTCAGGACGGGAACACTCAGTCTTGACCATGATTCTGCTTTTATCTTGCTAGGAGCTGCTCCTGAGGTATTGCTCAAGTTCTTATCTCTACTATGGCTTTGTCTCTTTTGGGGAATTATCCTTTTTATGTACTTTGATGGAACAAGACAGGAAGTTTTATATTTTTGTAATGGCTTTTATGTAGTTTCAGACTTGTGATATTTTGGATCACGATGTTATGATTTATGTTTGAAATAAAAATTTGAATTCCGCTGTTGCTTTTAATCTGTCTTGTAATGTTTATGTTTACCTATAACGCGTCACGAAACTTAATGCATTCTCTTAATCAGTGACATTAACGGACGTGGGGTGTCACAGTATCATATTTTCTAGAAATAATAATGTATTATCTGAATTTCATCCAAATCATTGTTTAGTAAAAGGTATTCTAACAAAAGAAATTTTATTCACTACAAAAAAAACAGTCTTTTATAGCAGCAAATTGCCATTATTAAATAATATTATAGGGATTTGGTAGACGTTGCATGTTATAAAAAAATCGCATATTTATAACACAAAAATATGTCATTATAAATAAGTGCAATTTTATAGCACAAAATTGCCCCTATGCCATATAAATACGATAGCTCATTGTTACCACTATAAAACATTTAGATTTTAACGCTATAAAATGCATGGGTACAATAGCGTCTATTTGTTGCTATCCTCTGACAGCGTCCTCCTACATTATATTACCTTTTTATAGCGCTTATGTTATATAGTTATAACGCTTTTTAGGAGCTATGATTTATTTTAATATGTATTTGATGCACTCCACTTTATATTACATTTGAATAATAGAAATAAAAATAAATCGTCTTTAAATAGATAACAATTTAAATGATGTAAGAAGAAGAAAAATATAATAATTAGCAAATATAACACATATTCACGATAACAAAATAAATCAACTAACAAAAGACAAGTTCAATACATGAGTTATAAAATTAAGTACATGAGTTATAATTTCATATTGATGTCAATTTGAGATAACATAAAACAAGACATGGTTCCTAGAAAAAGTTTACAAGTACCGGTTGCATCACTAAAAACTTCAACTGCTCAAAGTCTTTCTTCATGTATGTCTTTGGTTATTGGTAGTGCTTCCCGAAAATTCAAAATGATGGAAATAAATTAAAATTCAATAAACAGTCAACTTTCTACATAATTCACAATTCTAGTATAATTCACAAATTCTATGAGTTTACATCACCTCAAACTGCATATTCATCATTAAGCTGCAGAAAAGTATTGTATTGATGGTCGTTCATGCATCGACATGGTAATGTAGCAATGAAATGAACTACGGATCTAATAGGAAATTTTATAGGAAAGCCTATGTATGGTGTGGCATCCACAAAACCATATGATCTTTAGGTTAATATATATCCGATAAATATTCATTATCAGCATTATTGACTTAACTTTTACCATTGTGTATTTTGGATTGGCTATTGTTGCTTTATATGTATAATCGATTGGAGGAAATTTATTTAACTTGCTATTGACTCATAATAAATTAGTGCGCAATGCTAAAGATATTACAGGTAAAGTCAAATGGTAACTAAGAATCTGAACATACTGTATAACGACAATGACTATAAACAAAAAAATGCCGAAGTCTCCCATTTTGATAGGCCGGCAAACAAATTTTGAGATAATAAATGGAAAATTAGAATAATAATTATTATTATTATTACCGGTTAAAATTACATTTTTTTAATACTTAGTAATCAGCAATATAGAGCTTCTACTTCCATAATATAAATATTATGACATTTAGTTATACTTATCAAAATATATATTGAATATTGAAAAAAAGCCATATAAAAAGAGTTGTGTGATATATATATATATATATATATATATATATATGCTAAACCTTGGTGATATAAAATCACAATTATGTGGAATAAATATGCCAAATGGGAAGTAAATATTTGTTTAATATGGAAATGCATGAATTATTAATTGCATTTGCATGAGATGGAAAGAAATATATGCATGCATTAATTTCTTCCATATATGCCAAGTAAAAAGACTAATTTACTTCCTATGTTTGCTCCACTTGTTTCCTATGTAATTTACCTTCATTATTTATTACCATATCTTGGTAATCTAACAGATGACTCACATAAATTTCACTGGTTATATATTGAGGGTTAGACTTTACTGTAAAACCATCCTAGCATGGAACCAATGATCTCCAATGGTGTCTCTTATTGTTAAGCCTAATTTGAGGTTTGGATATGTAAACTCTTGATTTTGTAATCTCTTGTAATTATCTCATGTGGAATAAAATCTCTCTCCTTTGGGCTGGACGTACACTATCTCAATGGTAGTGAAACCAGTATAAATATCATGCTTCTCTTTGCATCTCTGTTATAGTTATTTACTATTTCTTTGATGTAATAGAATAATTGCTATCTGATTAAATTGATGTTCAATTGGCAAATCTAGATCTTATTATTATTCTTTCGCATTTGTGCAATTTTCACACAACAGATTGATACCAGAGCAAGGCGATTTGTTTTAAATTGTGCATCAATTATTTCTAAAAAGATTGGTAGATTCAGTTGTGATTATGCTATTACTATTTCGGGAGAAAAGGAGTTTTTGGTGGAGAAGATTATGTTGAGAGAGAAGAGTGTTCCAGGATTGGAACTTTGATGTATCTTGAGTTTTGAATTCTCATTAAGGTAGAGTTATATGTTTTTTAACGACCTGACCCAACCGTTGAAAAGAGACTCTTCGTAGAAAACAGTTTGAAGAAATTGCTTAGAGGTGGTAGCAATCAAAGACGAAACACTAGAGGTGTTAGAACCTTTCCAAGTGTTTGAGGACTCTGTATAACTTCAAGTTCAGTTGAGAAACGCTCGTATTTTATGAGATTTTGGTTATAAAGAGTTTAATGTGTTGAAGGGACCATTGGATTTAGAAACTATATCTGATGTAGCTGATTTTGGTGATGGATTTTGACGTCGTTGAGGCTTATCCACTTGTGATGCCGTCTTGGAGAGTTCAGTTCATTGAGCTGATTTTGGCGGATTTGGTGCCACTGTGATACATCGTCGATTTTGTGATGCCGTCTTAAAGAAGTGGTGCTACATGCTGGTATGTGGATGGAGAGAGATTTATCTTGCATACAGAGATCTGGATATTGGCTCTGTATTCGAATCAGTGTTAAAGAGAATTATATTTGGCCTTGGTGTTGTTGAGTCTACTTTGGAATCTGTCTTCTTTTGATTTTGGATATTTGCAACATTTTGTTGGCGGGCGGGGACATAGTCTGAGCTCGTTAACAAGGTGTGATGAGGGTTAGCTTTGCTAGAACCCATTAGATAAATATTCATTTTTGGTTTCTATCTCACTATTAGATTTTGGTTTGAGGTGGAGTTCTTTTTGAAGGTTTGTATGTTGATAAGAGAATTTGACTCGAGATGAGGTGTTGAAGATATGTGATTTTGCATCAAGGTTGAGCGTTAAATTTTGGTGATACAAAATCACAATTAGATGGAACAAATATGCCAAATGGGAAGTAATTATTTGTTTAATATGGAAATGCATTAATCATTATTTGCATTTGCGTGAGATGGAAAGAAATAAATGATGCATTAATTTCTTCCATCCATGCCAAGAAAAGAAATTGATTTACTTTCTACGTTTGCGCCACTTGTTTCTATGTAATTTATGTTCATTATTTATTACCATATCTTGGAAATTTAATTGATGACTCACATAAATTTCACTTGCTATATAATGAGGGTTATACTTTATTGTAAACCCATCCTGGCATGGAGCCAGTGATCTCCAATCGTGTCTCTTATTGTTAAGCCTAATTTGAGGTTTGGATATGTAAACTTTTGATTTTGTAATCTCTTATAATTCTCTTATGTGGAATAAAATCTCTCTCCTTTGGACTAGACATACAATATCTCGATTGTAGTGGAACCAGTATAAATATTGTGCGTCTCTTTGTTTCTCTGTTATAGTTATTTACTATTTGTTTGATGTAATAGAATAATTGTTATCATATTAGATTGATATTCAATTGGCAAATCTAGACCTTGTTATTTTTCTCCCGCATTTATGCAATTTTCGCACGACTATATATATATATATGTATATATATATATATATGTATATATATGTGTATATATATGTATATATATATATATGTATATATATGTGTGTGTATATATATATATATATATATATATATACGCATAGTAGCGTTCAACAACACCCAAAAAATGAAGCACCCCTTTAGGATTCTATTTTCATCACTCATTTACAGTAAAATAATTTAGTGGGGGGAGAGATAGTTAGTGAGAGAAGAGAGAAACCGGGATATCTGGTAGCCATATAAAAAGAATGTGTGCGTGTGTGTGCATGCGTGTGTGCACACGGACATAAGTATACATACATTTATGTATATCTATATGCATAAATATGTATGTATGTACAAAATAATACGATATGGAAAAGTAGATCACATGCTTACGTGTTCTTAGTAATGTGTATTTTTGAAAACAACATTAGCATTTCTTGCATTGTAGGTCTTTATTGTTGATCCACAACTTTCATCTCCTTATTAAACTATCTGTCGTCTTTAAAAACTTGCTTGCTCTTTACTTTAGGATCCAATTGCCACTAAACCCTGTCATCTTTAAAAACTATATGTCATCTTTCGTCTCCTTATTGTTGATCTATTGTTGATCCATAACTTTCATCTCCTTATTAAATTGTCTGTTGTTTTTAAAAACTTGCTAACTATGGTCTTAAACTCACATGCATGCAATTGGATATAAGAAAATATAGGACACAATAAAAAGCAGTATGCCCAAGAAAAATGCTGACGGAAATGAATCGCAGTTAAGAGGTAAATAGATAGTATCATTTAGCTATCACACTAGAGCCTAACCCAATTTCGGTTAAGCGGTAACATGCAACAAAGTTGGGAGGATATAGGGCAATGCTTTCTCAAAACCAATCTAACCAATGCTGATCAAATATCTTCCTTTGGGAGCTACAAGCCATTTTTGAGACTGAATTCACCATGGTTCGGTAAATCTACATTTTGCAATTGCTTGGAGACAATACCCTATAAAAAGTACAGTAATTTAGTATTTGCATGAAACTGTTGTTGGATTTTGGACCTCCTATTTGAAGCACATGCAGTTGTTTCTGAAACCTATGATCTGTTTTGTACCCACAATGTATAAAATAGATGCTGACTTCCTGTGCAAGCATGACAATTGTATCATGCAAATACAAACAAGAGAAATAGGTGAGATCATCTTTACATCAGACTTGTTTTATAAGGTGCATGGGAAATGCATGCATATTACAGAAAGCATGCTGTGTGTATTTTAAGACTAGTTTTCATTTTCCTCTTGGATGGTTTATTTATCATTCCAAGATTGATGTGTTAATCTTTATGGCTATTTCGTATGCCTCTAAATCAAATTAGAGAGAATTATTGTACTCACTGTTGATTGCGAAAGAGATTAAGTGGCTTCCGAGGCCCATGGTTTTTACTCCTTGCTTAAGGAGGTTTTCCACGCTAAAATTGCTTGTGTTGTTTTTGTTAATTTGCTTATATTGGTCGTTGCTTTACTCATATGATTTTTGAGACTTGCTTCCAGTGATTATCGCACTACTGCTGCAACACACACAACAAAAGTCTCACATCAAGTGGTATCAGAGCTAGTTGATTCAACATACAATGGAAGTTAACACAAGTAGAATAGTGAGTTTTAAAGGCTCTTCAAATTATCATGTCTGGAAGGGTAGGATGGAAGATTTACTCTATGTGAAGTGTAAGCATACTCCAGTTTCAACAGTGAGAAAACTAAAGGAAAAACTAATGAAGAATGGAACTTGTTGCATCGACAAGTTTGCAGGTACATATGCCAGTGGGTAGATGATAATGTGTTAAATCATATTATTGAAGTAAATCATGCTCGTAGTCTTTGGTCCAAACTTGAAGAGCGTTATGACAGGAAGACGGGAAACAACAAGCTGGTGTATCCTTTCAAGCAAACGATGACCTTGAGGTATCAATATGGTTCATCTATGACCGATCACTTGAGTCAGTTCCAAGGGTTGGTAAATCAGTTGGCTGCAATGAAGCTTAGTTTTGATGATGAAATACTTGGGCTATGGCTGCTTGGCACGTTACCAGATTCATGGGAAACTTTCAGGATGACTTTGTCTAATTCAGCTTCAGATGGTATCATCTCGATGAGCATGGCAAAAAACAGTGTGTTAAATGAAGAAACAAGAAGAAAAAATCAAGGTTCTGCATCACATTCTGAGGTATTGGTTGCTGAGTCGTGGGGGAGAAGTCAAAGTCGAGGTGCAAACAGGGTACATCCCGTGGAACTTCAAACAAATGGTCTAATGTTGAATGTCATCATTGCGGCTTGAAATGCCATATCGGAAAGTACTGCAGAAAGTTAAAAATGGAAAACAAGAAGAAAGTCAATGGTAGCATCACCAATCACCTTGACAACAATAAAAAGGAAGGTAACAATGATGATAATATCACTCTTATTAACGATTTCCTTATTGTTTGTGATAATGTTGACAGTATTAGTGTTTCTTGCGACGAAATGGACTGGGTTATGGACATGGCGCTACCACTCATGCTACCTCTAGGAGGGATTTGTTTCTACTTATTTGGCAAGAGATTTTGGCATTGTTCGAATGGGCAATGGTGGCTCATCGAAGATTGTACGAATTGGAGACATTTGTGTTCAAACCAGCACAGGCAGTAAACTGGTATTCAGAAATGTGAAACACATCCTTGATCTTCGCCTGAATATTTTGTTCATATTGAGATTATGCGACGACAACTATGACAGTAGCTTTTCAAAGGATATTTGGAAGTTGACAAAAGGTTCCATGATTATTGCTAAAGGAAAGAGGCAACCGAACTTATGCATTGTTCAATTTGCAGCCTCAAACTGTCAAATCAACATTTATGAAAATGACAGCTCCTCTGAGTTATGGCACAAACATTTGGCGCACATTAGTGAGAAAGAGTTGGCAATCTTGGCAAAGAAGATGGCACTGCATGGGGTTTAGAATACAAAATTGAAGAAATGTTCTCATTATCTTGCCGGTAGACAAAACAGAGTTTCATTCAGATTCTCTGCAACTGAAAATAAGCCAGAAGTTCTCGACTTGGTGCACTCTGATGTTTGTGGACCATTGAGGACTAGGTCTCTTGGAGGTGCATATTACTTTGTAACCTTTATCGATGATCACTCTCGAAAAATTTGGGCTTACACCTTGAAGACGAAAGACCAAGTGCTAGATATGTTCAAGACTTTTCAAGCATCAGCTGAGAGAGAGACCGGTAAAAAGTTGAAGTGTATTCACACAGATAATAGGGGAGAGTATATTGGACGGTTTGATGCATATTGTAGATCTCAAGGTGTTCGCCATCATAAATCGCCATCGAAGACACCACAATTAAATGGCTTGGCTGAAAGAACGAACAGAACCTTGGTTGAAAGAGTGAGATGTTTGCTTTTACAAGCAAAGTTGCCAAAATATTTTTGGGGTGAAGCATTGAATGCGGCAGTTCATGTGCTGAATCTGACACCATATGTTCCTTTGAAATTTAATGTGCCAAACCATGTTTGGACAGGCAAAGATGTTTCTTATGACCATCTTAAGGTTTTTGGATGCATGGCTTATGTGCACATTCCTAAAGATGAGAGATCAAAGTTGGATGACAAGACCAAGAAACGTGTATTTGTCGGTTAAGGTTTAGATGAATTTGGGTATCGATTTTATGATCCTGTAGATAGGAAGCTTATTCGTAGTCGAGATGTTGTGTTCATGGAACGCTATACAATTGAAGATATTGATAATGATCAAATGATGCTCCTACCTCAGTGAATGAAGCAATGATCGACACTGATCCTACTCCGATTGATCCAACACCAGCCTTTACTAATAATGATATCCTAACAAAAAATCAAGATATGGATTTACATTATGATAATCTTTCTGATATTCATGATTATGCTGACACTGACAACTGTGCCAAAGCTGATGCTGAACATGAAAATAATGATACCGAAGCTTCAACTGGTTCTCAAAACTTGAGAAGATCCACATGTGATCGGCTTCCCTTCTCCAAATATTCATCAAATGAGTATGTTTGTCTCACTGATGGGGGAGAGCCTAAAAGCTTTCAAGAAGCAATGGAAGATGATCACAAGAGTGAGTGGATGGAAGCCATGAAGGATGAGATGCAATCTCTTCATGAGAACAACACATTCGAGCTAGTGAAACTGCAAAAGGGCAAGAAAGCATTAAAAAATAGATGGGTATATCGCGTGAAACAAGAAGATCATACTTCTCAACCTCGATACATAGCTCAATTGGTGGTTAAAGGGTTTACCTAAAGGAAAGGCATTGACTTTGGAGAGATTTTTGCTCCCGTTGTGAAGATACAATCTATTCGACTAGTACTTGGGATAACAGCTTGTCTAGACTTGGAGGTTGAGCAAATGGACGTGAAGCCAGTCTTTCTTCATGGTGATTTGTATGAAGAAATTTACATCGAGCAACCAGAGGGTTTCGTTGAGAAGACAAAAGAGGGTTATGTTTGCAAATAGGTGAAGAGTTTATATGGTTTGAAACAAGCACCTCGATAATGGTATAGAAAGTTTAACTCGGTGATGATTAAGCATGGGTATCAAATGACCAAGCCCGATCATTGTGTATTTACGGGAAAAATCTCCGATGGTGATTTCATAATTCTCTTGCTCTATGTGGATGATATGCTGATTGTTGGAAAGAATATTTCAAGAAGTAATGAACTCAAAAGGATTTTGAGCGAGTCATTTGCTATGAAAGATTTGGAAGTAGCACAACAAATCCTTGGCATTCAAATTTCTCGTGACATAAGTGCGAAGAAGACATACTTATTTCAAGAAAACTATATTAATAAAGTTGTTAGACGGTTCAGCATGGATAAAGCTAAAGCAGTGAGCATTCCTCTTGCCTCTCATTTTAAGCTTAGTAAACTGCAATGTCCAACGACCACTGATGAGAAATCAAGTATGAAGAATATTCCATACTCTTCCGTGGTTGGTAGTTTGATATATGTTATGGTGTGTACAAGGCCAGACATCGCACATGATGTTGGTACGATGAGTCGTTATTTGTTGAATCCTAGAAGACACCATTGGGAAGTTGTGAAGTGGATTATGAGATACCTCCAGGAATAACGATTCTTAGATTAACTTTGGGATGTGAGAAGCCTGCTTTGGTTGGTTATACATATTCCGATTTGGCTGGATGCTTGGATGGTCGAAAATCCACTTCTGGGTACGTGGTGACTTTTGCTAGGGTAGTTGTGGCTTGGCAGTCTAAGTTGCAAAGGTGTGTAGCACTTTCTACTATAGAAGCCGAGTATATAGCAGCTGTAGAAGCAACAAAGGAGGTGTTATGGCTGAGAAATTTCATAATAGGGCTTGGGATAAAGCAAACCAGATATGTCCTTTATTGTGATAATCAAAGCGCCATACATCTTGCCAGGAACTCATCATTTCATTCATAGTCAAAGCATATAGATACTCATTATCATTGGATTCATGATATTTTAGACGCCAAGTTATTTGTACTTGAGAAGATTCATACTAATGATAATGGCTCAGACATGTTAACAAAAGTGTTGCCTAGAGGAAATTTTGAATTTTGTCGAAGTGTTGCTAAATTGTGTTCACCCTCCAACTAGTCGGTCGGGGTAGTTTGTTGGGTTTTGGACCTCCTATTTGGATCCCATGCAGCTATTTCCAAAACCCATGATCTGTTTTGTACACACAATGTATATAATAGATGTTGACTTACTGTGCAAGCATGAAAGTTGTATTAAGCAAATACAAACAAGAGAAGTATATGAGATCAGCTTTACATTAGACTTGTTTTATGCGGTGCATGGGAAATGCATGCATATTACAGAAAGCATGATGTGTGTATTTTTAGACTGGTTTTCGTTTTCTTCTTGTATGGTTCATTTATCATTCCAAGATTGATGTGTTAATCTTGATGGATATTTTGTATGCCTCTAAATCAAATTAGATAGAATTATTGTACTTGCTGTTGATAGTGAAAGAGATTAAGTGGCTTCTGAGTCCCGTGGTTTTTACTTCTTGCTTAAAGAGGTTTTCCATGCCAAAATTGCTTGTGTTGTTTTTGTTATATTTGCTTATATTGGTAGTTGCTTTACTCATATTGTAAAGACCCGGGGGATTTGCGATCTTGGTAATTGACATAAACTCAATGTCGACTATTCAAGCATCGGAAATACCAGATAGTTAATAGAAAGAAGTTAAAGGGTGAGAAATAGAAAGAAAATTAGAATAGAAGAAGAAGAACATAACAACAGAATCAGAGTAACACAATTCTCACAACGAAACAAATAAAATATATGATACAACAACCTTTGAAATACAAAACTATAACTTGTAATACATACCATTTTCAAAGTACCACATATAACATCAGAACGGAAATAACTCCACATATATATAATGTTGAAGTCGCCTGCTCCAAGCTCCTCCCAATGTATCTGTAAAATCCCAACTACTTGACTGCCCGTACAAAATTGGGCACCCAAGAGTTTAGGGAAAACAAAACAAAATAAAATCTGTGTCAGTCATGAGACTGGTGTGAGTAAACTCCAAACATTTGTTTAACTTTTAAAATCTCTTTAAAAGAAAGGATAATCGTAAGACCGATCCACTCATAAACATGGATGGTTTTTACCTTACGATATTCCAAAATATTCTTTATATCAAAATTCTTCTGATATTACAACTAAAAATCATTTAGCAGAACGCTTTCATCTCACGTCCTATATACGCAATATATAATCGAAAACCACGAGCGCTTATTGGGTAATGGATTCCAACTGGCAAGGTATGGGACCACCTTCTGACAGTGTATCTTTAGAGAGGAATACATCGGGTTCAACAAGAACATTTTGTAACCCAGGCTAAACATGACCGATCACTCATTTTGCTTGAGTGTACCGAATGTATTATCACCAACGGTTGGGATCAGCAACCGTTTCCCAAAAGGGACAACATCAGAATAGATTATAGAAGTAAATGGAATTTCTCTTGATCAGGTGACAATACACCCTAATTGAGAGCTACCCACTTAGCCATGTGACCTACCCGATTTATATCATTCCTCGGTCATGAGGCTAGAGGTCATAACGTACAGATTACACCGTTATTTACTTTGAATGTCACATTATCATACCCGCCAAATCACAAATTGATTTCCCTAAAAATACCACCAGTATACAGCTAAGAGAAACGAATTCCACCGTCACCATACGTAAATACATTTGAAGAGATCAACTTACGTGATCTATTAAATATACTCTGTCAGACATTCTTCCAAACAGGTTGTCCTGGGACTAGACAAACTGAAGGCACTATTCTGTAAATCCATCTTAGGCAATTTCTACCTAGGATTTTGCAAGAATAGCCCTTGCATAAACTCCGTCTTCAATTTCTTTATAATATTTGATTCGCAACGCTAATGCCCATACGGAGTGGTTTTCAGATAATAAATCCGATCCCGGTCTCTCCGTATTAACGACGGAAAAATGGCCAAAACTTTCATAGTCAGTTATTTAACTATCAAAGGGAAGCATCCATACAGACAGCGATCTTATCTCCAAATGGAGATTTTATCGATTAATCATCACTCATCATTTTTCCCTTTTAATTAATATATCATTAATTTATTCATTTCCCCATTTCCCGTTTTCATATATTCATAAACTTGTATTTTCTAAATGTATAAAATATATGTTATTAACATTGGAAAAACATTTCCATTTCTTATTCACGTATCACTATTTCCCCATATCCATCAGTCTCTAACTGTAAACTAGTAAGAGAACGATTCCCTGAATATCAACCTCGAAAGCCTAAACCAACATCAGATCGACACTCAAGAAACCATTCAACTTAACTAATCTCCAGTCAGTTTCTAATTTCCTTAACTCCATTTAAATTTTCTTCTCACGTTATTTCTTATGCAACTCTCGGGTTTAGTTTACGATTCCACTTCTTTTATAAAAAAACATAGGTTATAACGATAACGTTATAATCCCTACTTTCGAAATATCTAACTTCAAATATAACTTTTATTCCTTAATTTAATGAATAACTAAATAAACAATTTATTTATAAATCTTGATTAAAAATCAGAAAGAAAATAATACCTTCCCGAATTCGATATAATCGAATTCGACGTATAACTCTCCTTCGTATAATCTCTATTCGATTAACTTTCCTTCGAATAACTTGAATTCGATTCACTCTCTTTGAATAACTTACATTCGATTAACTCTCTTCGAATAACTTACATTCGATTAACTCTATTCGAATAACTTATATTCGATTAACTCTCTTCGAATAACTTATATTCGATTAACTCTCTTCAAATAACGTATATTCGATTAACTCTTTTCGAATAACTTATATTCGATTTACTCTCTTCGAATAACTTATATTCAATTATAAAATATCGGTTTCCAATCGAATGCTGATTATTTTGTCAAATCCCAATTTACTTTAATATATAATTTCTTCAAATAAATAATTTTATAACATCTAGCCTAGTCGAATTCTAACTACAAATCTTTATGGATTTTATTTGAATTCTATTCATATTTCGAACATCGAAATAAATTCCATTCTTTCCTCTTTAAAACAACTCCCAATTTCCTATTTTATATTCACTACTGAATTTACAATCCAAATTATCCACTGATAATTAATTTATATTTATTTATAAACATTGTTTATAGATCACACTTCTTGTTTTTATTATTAAACAAGTTATTTATTTCTATCCCATTCGAAATTTAATTTCTATTTAAATTCCTATTTCAAAACCTAATATCATTTATAAATGTTTTAATCTGCAAAATATTTACTTAAATCCTTTATTCACATTGAATGTGAATAATATTTCCTTTATATAATTAATTAAATTTGATTTCTCATTTTACAATAATATCCCATTCCCAAATTCTATTTATACTTTTATTTATTGAATTATTAATACGAAATCTCCTTTTTATTTCTAACACTAAAATCTCATTTATAATTCCCTTTATAAATGCTGAGTTCATATTCTATTAAAAAAACGGTGTTAAAACCTATTTCTACTTCTCTACATAAGTTCAGACTTATATATTCCATTTATCAAATGATAAATATTTTATTTAATTTATAAAACATTATTTATAAATTAATCTTCTTAATTTATCTGTTAAAACAGATTTCTATTTACAATCTACTTTAAATCCATATTTGATTTACAATATATATAAATCTATATCGATATTTCAACCACTTAATTAGCAAATAAATTCAAACAATCAACACACAGCAATCAACCATCTTTTATCAATTCAAAAAATACGTTATAAAAATATAACTGGGTAGAGTTAGTGATTTTTACTCACATTGGACGTTTATCGTTAAAAAACGAATAACAATCAATTGATCTGATCAAGCAATTTATTTCGCTACAAATTGTAACGAGCTCCAATTCACTCCGACTCAGTTCCATGGTGTAGCCCTCATCGATACAATCCCAATAGATCCTGTTTCGTTGAATTCCGATAAAGTATGAGCAAGTTATAATATTTTGAATTTTTGTACATATTTAATTATAACTTAACTTAAACATATATTATTACTAATTGGGCTCACCACTAAATTTCGGCCCAACACCCTTCAGCTACCCACTCCAAAAATACCTGTAACTGTAGCTCCAAACAAAATGTTCATTTTACCATTCCAACATTACCTCATGTAAGTAACAACAGCCATGTCGAAAAACTTGAACTCCACTTCTCCTTTGTTTACACGCACCGCTACAGTGAAGAACCACGCTATCCCATCCTCTCCGTATACTCGAACCCGTACTCCAGTATAACCCCGCCTTTGCCAAACCTTTGACAATAAGCTGCGCATCCTCCCATTTTCCTTCTCGACGCAACCAACATCCTCCAAACCGACACTCGCATGTGTATCTCCTTCCACCTGAACGCAAGCTTCAGCAAGACCCTCCAACCCTATTTTAATCAGTACCTCCTCCCCTAAAAATAACCCTGCTCCAGTGTTTTCTCCACCGTTATTCACGTGAGAACCCACTGTCCAAACCAAAACTCACATTATACAACACCTCTTTCCTCTTCTTAATATTTCTATTGCGCATTTCTGCATGCTTCAGTTACCCCAAAAGCTCTAACTACTTCTTCCTTCTCTTCACGACAATACATCCCAACACTTGTTCCAGGAAACCAATATGAAGAAATGTTCTTCATTAGTTTGCAAATGGGTTTCACCATTTTTCACCCCATCCCCTCACGAGCTCCGCACAACTAACGCCCTCCCTTTCAACTCGCACACCCCATATTATAGTACAACGCAAACAACTCCATCTTCTGTTCAAACATGCCAAAAGTTTACTGTACCCACACTTCAACTTTTCCCCAAACCATATTAACTCACACAAGCTCCATTGTGTTATTTTTATTTTTCGTTTGAAGAGAATTAGTTCAGTTAGAAGAGAAAAATAAAATGTCTTGTTTACTGGAGAAATGTTTTCATGCACTTCGAAAACAAGGAGAAATGAACGATCATCTGTATATATAGTTAGCTATACTTAATGGCCAAGGAAGTATTACTTAATGGCTAAGGAAGGAAGGACACTTAAATAAATGAAAATACAGGGAACACGCGAGGAAGGTTATTGTTGTTCTGCACTTGTATATACAGGCTATATAAATATATTTATATAATTTGTTCCTTTGATTTTTAACTTGTATAACTGACATATATATTGTAATGCATTTTATTTATTTCGTGTATTGGTCGATTGGATTTGTTTTTGACGTGGTAGCAGGTGTTTTCCTTTCATGTAGGGGACGGTGTAGCATTTCTTCATAGTGAAGGCATAAGGAAAAGTATATTTATAAATATACATATTCAAAGATTTCTTACTATACCATGCACGACATGATTTGATGTCAGTTACTAAGTGTTGATTTTCCCTTCAGGTCTTATGTAGTAAGCGATATTATATTTATACGTGTTTTGGCAATAAAATGTAATATAAGCTCGACTTCATACACGAATAAATATAAACTATTAATGTTTCCTTGTAAATTAGATAACGCGCACTGATGAATTATATTTGTATACCCCGCTACATAAAACTTCATTCATTTACGGACCTCCATCGACACAAATAAAAATACCTTTATGAAGAGCAATGTGCCCAGATCCCAAAAATATAATAATATAGACCTGTCATCTTATTCTGAGAAATTCCAAAAATACCGATATAGGGTGCGCATTACATCAAACGAAAAAGTTGCTTATTTTCCAAATTAAAAATTACAGTAAAATTCTAAAAATTAAATTATAACTATGCCTCAAATATCTTGTCCAAATTCGGAAAAAATAATTTATAATAAATAAATTATATTTATGGTTTATAAACGATTTTATAGCGACTATTCGAAAATTTGATTTGGACGTAACTCACAATCTACATGACGAGATCACGGTTTTTCTCTTCCATTAGAAAAATATACTTCACCAGCTCCGAATGTTTCTTGTTTCATAGAAATCCGACTTAAAATGGATTTTGTATATTCGTTTAAAGCTCGAATCGCCAAATTACGAAAAGTCGCTCCATTTCGGGCTCGATTATAATTATAATATAATTTATACGTTCAACTGTCATTTAAATAATATATTCGCTATTATAATTTAATTCTAAACTCTAACTCTAACTCGCCTTTCTAGGCCTTCTCCCATCCAAAAGAATATCAAATAGCCAACTAGCTTGCCAAATAGGCTCATAAATCTCATACCCAATATAAAATATAAACTGGTACGTTTTTGTCGGGCATATCATTCCATCTTTCCCTTTGCTATCGATTTAGCATATACCCATGCATTCCAATTGATCTCCCATCAATGTATCCTCAAGACAAACCATTTGCTTATAACCAAGCCAAATTCCATCTCAAACTCCAGTTCAAAATCAAATTCCAAACTCTTAACTTATCACTCAATTTCGTTAACAAATTATTCTCTAATCAAATCCAGTTTTATTTAACTTAGCTCAAGTTAAATTCCAATTTATTTATTTACTTTTACCATCTCATTCTATTTAACTTCATAAGTTAAATTTAAATTTCCAAGTTTAAATTCCTGGTTTTTATTTCAAATTAATTTGAAATCATAATAACAATTCAAAACCTTTGAATTTCTGAACAACTTGTTTCCTTAGAACAATTCAAAAACAAAATTTTTGGTCATAATCCGTCACTTAGAAAACTGAAAATGAACACCGATGATGTCCGTATCATCATCGGAATTATTTTCCAACGTCCGAAGTGAGTTCAATACTATATCACCTTTCAAAACCATATTTAAACATTTCCATTTTGAAATCATTTCAAAATACCATTCACAATGCTTGTAAAACAAATTTAAAACCTCCCAAGATTAAAATTCTCATATATTAAATCTAAGTCCATTTACAAATACCTTTCCAAATTTGCAGGGTTTTAATTTCAATTCAGATTTAATTCATTTCATTTCACTTATTTGAATTCTAGTTGGTTATGTACAAAACAATTTCACTTTTTATAATCTTATTTGATTATAATCACAACCAATATATCCAATTTCGTTTACCCTCTTTTCAAAACATACTGTGTCGATTCATTGTATTCAAGTGTTTAGAAACTCCTACCGATACAGTGGACCAAACTGATTGACCAGAACTCATAAACAGCTCAATCAATAAATCTCCACAATATAAAAGTAATTTTAAAATAAAATCTAAAAATACGCTCTCTCGTATATACACGCTCAACTCAATCTAGAGTATTGCTAACCCCATCTCTACTGAGACACGCCACAGAGCCAAGGTAATCGCTTAACCCTTAGCTCTGATACCACTATAATGACCCGAGGGATTTGCGATCTTGGTAATTGACATAAACTCAATGTAGACTATTCAAGCATCGGAAATACCGGATAGTTAATAGAAAGAAGTTAAAGGGTGAGAAATAGAAAGAAAGAAAATTAGAATAGGAGAAGAAGAACATAACAACAGAATCAGAGTAACACGAATCTCACAGCGAAACAAATAAAATATATTATACAACAACCTTTGAAATACAAAACTATAACTTGTAATACATACCATTTTCACAGCACCACATATAACATCACAGCGGAAATAACTATATATATATAATGTTGAAACCGCCTTCTGTAAGCTCCTCCCAATGTATCTGTAAAATCCCGACTACTTGACTGCCCGTACAAAATTGGGCAACCAAGAGTTTAGGGAAAACAAAACAAAATAAACTCTGGGTCAGTCATGAGACTGGTGTGAGTAAACTCCAACCATTTGTTCAACTTTTAAAATCTATTTAAAATAAAGGATAATCATAAGACCGATCCACACATAAACACGGATGGTTTTTACCTTACGATATTCCAAAATAGTCTTTATATCAAAATTCTCTGATATTACAATAGTTTCTATCAACCACAACTAAAAATCATTTAGCAAAATGCTTTCATCTCAAGTTCTACATACGTAATATATAATCAAAAACCGTGGGCGCTTATTGGATAATGGATTCCAACTGACAAGGTATGGGACCACCTTCCGACAGTGTATTACCCGGTTCAACAAGAACATTTTGTAACCCAGGCTAAACACGACCGGTCACTCATTGCGCTTGAGTGTACCGAATGTGTTATCACCAACGGTTGGGATCAGCAACCGTTTCCCGAAAGGGACAGCATCGAAATAGATTATAGAAGTAAATGGAATTTCTCTAGATCAAGTGACAATACACCCTAATTGGGAGCTACCCATTTAGCCGTGCGACCTACCCGATTTATACCATTCCTCGGTTGTGAAGCTAGAGGTCATAACGTACAGATCACACCTTTATTTTCTTTGAATGTCACACCATCATACACGCCAAATCACAAATTGATTTCCCTAAAAATACAACAGGTATACATGTAAGAGAAACGAATTCCTCCGCCACCAAACGTAAATACATTTGAAGAGATCAACTTACGCGATCTATTAAATATACTTTGTCAGACATCCTTCCATACAGGTTGTCCTAGGATTGGACAAAACGAAGGCACTATTCTATAAATCCATCTTAGGCAATTTCTACCTACGATTTTGCAAGGATAGCCCTTGCATAAACTCTGTCTTTAATTATCTTCATCATGTTTGATTCGCAACGCTAATGCCCATGCGGAGTGGTTTTTAGATAATAAGTCTGATCCCGGTCTCTCCGTATTGACGATGGAAAAATGGTCAAAACTTTGATAGTCGGTTATTTAACTATCAAAGGCAAGCATCCATACACACAACAATCTTATCTCCAAATGGAGATTGTACCGATTAATCATCACTCATCATTTTTCCCTTTTAATTAATATATCATTAATTTTTCATTTCCCCATTTCCCGTTTTCATATATTCATAAATTTTTATTTTCTAAATGTAGAAAATATACGTTATTAACATTGGAAAAACATTTTCATTTCTTATTCACGTATCACTATCTCCCCATAACCATCAGTCTCTAACTGTAAACTAGTAAGAGAATGATTCCCTGGATATCTGTCAAACCCCACATCCGTTAATGTCACTCACAAATGGAATGCATTAAGTTTCGTGAAGCATTATAGGTAAATAGAACGGAAATATTAAAAGACAGATATAAAAGCAACAGCGGAATTTAAATTTTATTTCAAACATAAATCATAGCATTGTGTACAAAATACCATAAGTCTGCAAAATACCATAAGTCTGCAAAATACATAAAACCCATTACAATAATATAACTTCTGCCTTGAGCCATCAGAGTACATAAATAATTAAAAGAAAACATAATTCCTCAGAAAGAGACAAAGCCATAGTAGAGATAAGAACTTGAGCCATACTTCGAAAGCAGCTCTTAGCAGAAGATAACAAAGTCCTGACTAAGCCTGACTGTTCCCACCCTGAGAACCTGGGGGGAGGGGGATCGAAGAAAGAAGGGGAAACAAAAAAGGGTCAGACATAAAGTTAGCCCCACAGAATCACAGGTACCCGACAGAAACAGACAGGACTAGATGTACCCTATTTACTACCCTAGTCGATCGGCTCCCTACTCCGTAGATACCCTGTGCTGGCCTCACAGTAGGGTGTATCATTCTCTAAAGTGGTAACCCTTCATTTCCCGGATGTGCACAACCATATCTACTGATGTCACATCGTCTTATCTTTCCGAGAAGGCGGAGTCATGCACGCACATGACCCCGTTGGAACGCACCGCCAATACCGCCTCTACGTTTGGGTCTCTTACAATTAGTCAGTAAGCGTGCCCCTTCTCCTCCTAGTATAGAGTACTTAGTTTGATACCTACTCCGGGTTACTGACTGAAATGGGTCCCACACAATATGATACAAGCTCTCCCCTTTGTCTTGTATCCCCCACTAGGTTGTTGCCGACTATGTATACCATTAGGTATCTTTAATTACATATCCCTATTCATTTCAATCAGTTATGCTTACCCTAAAAGGTGTCTTTAATTACATAACTTTATTATTCCCTCCGATTATGTATACCGCTAGGTGTCTTTAATTACATAACCTTTGTTGATGGCAAAAAATATCGTAAACACCGAAGATTCCTATTACTAGGAATAGTTAATTTGGTCGCAAGACTAAGTAAGAGAAAGCGATAAAAGACACGAGTATTTATAGTGGTTCGGCCGTGGATTAGGCCTACGTCCACTTTGGAAGGATGTTGCACTTTTATTAATCACTCAAGAATTACAAGGTAGAGCCTCGCTCTTTACATCTCATTACATTTGCTTGTAAGTTAGGTGATGTCATCATTCTCATGGATGACGTCATAATTGACATATATGAAAAAGAATATTTAATTCTCCTAATTCCTCAAATAGGAGAAGCCATTAATGAGGCTTATGAAGCTCTAGGGAGGTCTCACGTGAAGAAAATCCAACCCCTTTGAAGTGTGAGGCCATGGGCTATTTATAGGAATGGGAGTAGGTAAGAGTAGGTAGGATTAGGTGGAAAGGGGGACCATATGCAGGAAATTCGAGCCCAACACCCTCGCGCCTCGAAATTTCGAACCCGAGTACGGGTTCGAAATTTCGAGTCCTCTGGGTTCGAAATTTCGAATGCAGATGCGAGCGCGAAATCTCGCTCCCTGGGCTCGAGGTCTCGAACCCAATCGTGGGCGCGAGATTTCGCGCCTACTGGGCTCGAGATCTCGAGCCCAGCTGTAGGTGCGAGATTTCGCACCCGATGGGCTCGAGACCTCGCACCCACTGGGTTCGAAATTTCGAACCCAGGCGTGGGTTCGAAATTTCAAACCCAGGCATGGATGCGAGAATTTGCACCGAGCTGGGTGCGAATTTCGCGACATGCCCGGGTGCAGTTCTTCCGAGGGGCGCGAGGGTCCCGGGACCGGGTGGTCGAGGCTCGTAACACCTTCGGGGTCCGAGGCCTTGGTTTGCGGACGTCTTCTGCATGCCGTGAGGCCACAGACGATGTAATCCCTTATTGATCCTGTTTCCTTCACTCCTGTATGTTCTTTTTCGGCCTTAGCTTCACGAGGTACGTTGAGTTGAGCGTGTCTGATGCTCTCCTGGGAACTGGACCAAAAAGCCAGTTAACATTTGCCTCCTAAAGTACGTCTTGTCTTTGACATGATGTGTTTTGCATAGGTTGAGGGAGTGGTGAAGCTGTTAATCTTTCCTGTAATTCAAAAGGTAAAATAAGTGTTAGTAGTAAGGCCCATTCCTCTTGGCGTGCAGACAAGCCATCGTTGGAGGATGTATCGTGCTTGGACCGTTGAGCATTCATAGTGTGTAGCCTCTGTGGATGCGCGGGAGTTGGCATGCGCGTGTGCGGAGTACGTATGCGTGGTCGCGTGTCGCAGCCTTCTCGATCTTGGAGGTGCGGCCATCGTTACCGTTGTCACCATCATTCTTCTTTCCTTTTTGGGGGGTTCGAAAATTCTCGAAGCCCAAGGGGCCTCGGAATTTCAGTCCCTGGTAGGCTCAAAATTTTGAGCTGGGGCCTCGTAATTTCAAGTTCTTGGGGGTTCGAAATTTCGAACCCATAAGGTTCGAAATTTTGAACATGGGGGTTCGAAATTTCGAACCCAGTGGGCTCGAAATTTCGAGCCCGCAGTGGAGTGCGAAGGGCCATTTTTTCTTTTATAAATAGGGCCACTCCCCTCACTTTCTCCCTTCTATTTAACCTCTCTCTGGCCGCCATTGCTGATAGCTTCGAACCCACGAATTCGAACCCAAATTTTTTTGAACCTAACTAGGTGAGGCGTCGTATCGAGGAGTCGAGAAGGGGAAGAGGTCGAAGGGCCACGGCGGAGATCTAGGGAATTCGTGGGCTCGATTTTTTGAACCCAGCTAGTTTCGTATTTTCTAACCCAGTGGGTTCGAATTTTCGAACCTCAGTGGGTTCGAATTTTCGAACCCATCCGGTTTGGAGTCTCGAACCCTAACAGGTTCGAATTTTCGTACCCGGGGGGTTCGGAGCTTCGAACCTTTCTGGGTTCGAATTTCCGAACCCCGTGGGTTCGAATTCCCGATCCCTTATCTGGGTTCGAAATTTTGAACCCAGAGGGGCTCGAGTTTACGAACCCAGGTTGGTTCAGGACTCTGAACCCTTCCGGGTTCGAAATTTCGAGCCAACATGGTTCGGGACATGGCCGTTGCCGGGTTTCCAAGCTGTCACGCCGTTGGACTTTGACTTATGAACCTTCGTCTCTGGATTTGCATGCTTAGCGTTAATGCATATATTGTTAACCGCACGAGAGGGGCGTAGGACTATTCACATGGGGTAGAGCATACAACCGGACAGGGACTTGGACTGTTACCATTTCTTTATGCATCTCATCCTTGCATAGCATTACACGCACATATTAGTTGTCGCCGACGCGAAGGGTACATGTCAATATACTGCCCGTTCTAATATTGATGTTTCAAAGTATATCTAAAGATGCAAACCAGATCAAGGACCGGAAAGACTATGGAATCCGTGGATTCCCAGCCTGACTTGCGCACATCCGACCCTACCGCTAAAGGTGACTTGTCGGGCAGCGAGCTTGAGATCACCACCGAAGGATCGACTTCTTCTTATTCGACCGGCTCACCTGAAGCGTCTGAGCACAGGGAGCGATCTGAATGACAATATTCCCCGGTCGTGACTGAAGAGGCCGAGAATGTTGATATCATGGGCAATGATGAGCCCGCACCTCCGGTGGCTCCGGACATGCTGCCCGATGCGGTAATTTTGGAGAATCCTATCGACTCAGTGCAGTCGAGCCTGGATGATGCTGCTATCAGTAAGTTGCCTACCCGGTTTAAGATTCTGGTGGGCGATGCCCATGCCCTCGGGAAAGACGACAGAGCCCATATACCACCCGAGGGTCTTACTGCCTGGAACCGACAAGCTTGCCTGTCTGGGTGCGTGCCCCCAGCTAACAACTTCATTCGAGACATGTTGTTCTATTTCAGTCTCGCGCCATCACAGCTACACCCCAATGCTTATGCTTCTCTCCTGGAGACTTACGTTCTCTTCCGTGGGAGCCCATTGGGGACGATATTCGGTATTTCTTTCATTTAAGGAAAACAGGCATGGCCTCTTCCTCTCAATGATTTTTGGAAGCGACGGCTGCTACAAAATTCTTTGACGAGACGTGGCCCATGCTGTTTATGTTTAAGCGCGAGTAGTTCTTCATCAGCTGCCCTCACAGATTCGCTAAAATGTCGCTTGAGGGAAGTAAGTGTTTCTCTAACCCCGTTCCTTGCCGTAACTTTAGGATTCCTTTCTTTATTCATGGTTTTAAATGGGATATGGTAGGGAATCCGAAAGCGCCCACGGGGGATGAATATCGGCAACGCGTTAATGCTTTGCGGGCGATACCCGAGAATCTTCGCGACACCAGCACCGTAACAAGTTAGAATCGCCTCCACCGCGTTGGGTTGTTGCCAGACAACAAAGCTGTGATCAGGCCCACAATTGCTTTCAATGTGCCAAAGGAGGGAGTTGCGGCAGGCTCTTCTCCTATCGGGCGAAAGAGGAAAATGCCCCCATTGGGAGGAGAATTGCAAAAGACTGTCCTGCCTCCGGCAAGGGAGGGGGAAGGAGTATTGGATAGACCGCAGTCTCCTGCATTTCACTCAGGGGCCACTGCCTCGCTTGAACTCGCGAGCCAGTTTGACGGCTTAAAGGGACTTGCCTTAGTAATGACTCCACAGCCGAATACGATGAGCCTAGAGGAACTTTGTTGTGTGGCTGATGGGTTAACTTCCCCGATTGGGCCGCAATATGGTCTATTGAGGGAACACTTAGGGCATTCATTCATAACACTGCATTGCTTGGATGTTGGCCTATGTGAGTTACTTGACTAATTTCGGCTTCTCCTATTGGCAGGTGATATGGCAGGTGGACGCGACGGACGAAGCTATGGGCGCGGGGATCGCCAGCATCCCCAGAGATATTCCTTTGAGAGATTCCAAAGATCCGCCAGCTTGTATGGAGCTCCACCTCCGTTAGATCAAGGCATCAGTCATCGAGACCGGGAACAATCTATGAGATCTCCGACACCTCCTCCTCCTCCTGTTTGCCTATCCGCAGGAGATACTCGGCTCAACATAGGCGGGTCTCGATCTTTTCCTTCGACAACTCCCCCGTCAGTCGCCCCTCCGGCTCCCGTTCAACATGCTAGGGAAAAGGAAGCATCTCTTCTCCAGCCGAGGTAGGAGATGGAGACTGAGATAGAGGTGCCAGACTTGACAGGACCCTAGTTACAAGAGCTATCCATAGGGGAGCGAAAGGCATTCCTGAAGCATCACTTTCCCTGGCACTACTTCGACGAGTTAAAGTTTGTCCCTGACCTCCGTCTGGCTCTCGACCGACAGTCAAGGGAGATATGGGAGCATGTGAAAGCTTCGTATCATCAAATTAATGAGTTTAGCAGTTATTCCTTCAGGCTTTCAGAACTAATCATAAAGAAGAACCTGCAACTTGCTACCGAGAAGACCATCGTTGAAGCTTTGAATAAGAGGATAGGTACGCTCGTTCTCCGCATTGTAAGTTCTCTTTTATGCTCTGTTAGACCCTTTAATTTTAGCTCTGCCGTAGCAGCTGAGATGATGCAGGCTCATGATACACTGAAGAGGGAGTCAGAGCATTCCATCTTGAATTATAAAGCCACCATGATTGATCTAACTACCGAGACCACGGCTCTGAAAAAGGACAAAGCCGATCTAAAGCGATCGTGTGATGTTTTGGAAAAATACAATGCGAGGGTCACCGAAATCCAGAGTAACAGCGCTGCTTTGAGGGAGGAAAATGAGAGATTGCGGGCTGAGAATGCTGAAGTCACTGAGTTGAAGAGGCAGCTCGAGGTGACGAGAAAGGCAAAGGAGGATGCTGAAGCCGGTAATAGGGAGGTGCTGAGCGAGTCCGAGGGTATAAAGGTTGAATATCTAAGGGAGATAGAGCTATTGAGGGAGCAGCTGAGGGATGTGGAGTTTCGCGTTGGCTTCATAGTATGTATGTCAAGGCTTTGAGGTTCCAAGGGATTTCGTGGGTCGAAGACTGCCCCCGCGATCTTGCTAGAACTTAGGAGAGGTTGATTCCATATGAGGCTTTCTTGTGTCAAGTGGATGTAAGCACTTTAGATGAGCGCCAACTCGCGAACGTCCTTTTGAACAACGACGAGCGCGGGAGGCTAGAGGAGGGAAGGAGGCTGTTGCGAGAAGATGCTAAGAACGAAAGGTTGGCGAGGCTCTCCCAAGAGAAGGGGAAGTTCATGCCGACCGATAGCGTGGTGGTGACAGAAACATTTGCGGGGGGAGCTCTTATCAGCCCCTGGCCCCCAGGTCTGCTATGGCGAGTGGCCCTGAGGCTTCGGCCCGCGTCGCTACCGAGTACAATCCCGACTTCCCAACACTGGGGGATACTAGCCTCACTTTACCTATCGCCTCAAGCACCCTTCCTATCATTCCTAAGCCACCCTTGACCATAGGTAATTTCCTTTTACCCTGCATCCCTGAGAACGAAGTGATTACCGAAATTTATGGACTAAAAAGGTTGTGTCCTTGCTATGCAGTTCCTCCTAAGTCTACGACGGTAGTGGATCCCTCCCCTGTGACCACCCAAGTGGCTGAAACTAGGCCGGGCCTCATAGGGACACAGGCTGGAGAGGGCGTTGTCCAACTTGACACCTTTTCTGACATAAGAGTAATTCCTAGCATGGTGGACATTCTCAATGAGGAAGGAGAGGTGGTCGACGGACAGAGTGCCTTGGCCAGAGGTTCAGTGAATGTCGATGTGTTCTTGATGTCGTTATGGGGGCGAATGAAGAAGCCAAGATGGTGGCCCAGCATGAGAAGGTGGAGGAGACGGAGAGGACCGAGCAAGAACGGAAGGAGATCCCGCAGAAGAGCGAGGCTGACACAGGTCCTGCCACTGGGAGTGTCCCCGTGCCTAAGACGCATGCCATTACTACTGATGTCACGGAGATTTCTACTGGTGATGGTGCAGGGGGTCTTCGCCTCTCTGTCACTCACGAGTCAGTTACTCCCTCGAAGGGTCGATCGAGCAGAAGCAGATCTGGTCGGAAGAGGTCTGGTGCTGGTGACGAACCATCGAGTGCTGAATCTGCAAAAAGGCACAAACAAAAGAAGAAAAGACACGATTAGTGTTAGTAGCCTGAGTAGAGGTTACCATTGTTTTGGTAGTGTAGGCCGATAGTTTACGCGAGTATGGCCCTCGCTTTTGGTTTTTTCAAGACACGGTGTCGTTCTTATGTACACACTGTCATTAGAAAGTAAAGTGTTAGACACGTAGTTTGTTTTATCGTGTGTGTGTGTGTGAAAAGGAAATATTAATTAGTAAAGATCATCTTTTATGCCAAGTGTTCGGATGTTCTTTTTATGTTTTCCCATGTCCTGTACTTGCATAAACTTACTTATCGTTACACCTGTCACAAAGCGATTAGGGCCGTCTCTGGGTAAATTATTCTAGAGAGGTGAGGTAAAGCGTTGGTTTCAGTAAGTTCTCCTCAGCTCAAGGAACCTGTAGTTTTCGAAACCAGGCTGTGCGCCTGCTGTTTTGGGTGGCCCGGGGATGAACCCAAGTATAGCGAAGGCGTAGGGCGTCGCGTTATGTGGTCCGCCAGGTGGATGGCTTTCCCGTCGTTCTTCGGGTTGAGGTGAGCCGCCAGACGTCGTTTATTCGCCACGTAGTTTTCAGCCCCGATCATCAGCTCGTAAGGTCCGATCGTGGCCATGGGCTGCCCCTAGCCTTGAGAGCTAAGGGGAAGAAACGATTTATGGTCGGTCTTGGTGATGCGCCAAGATTCGACCGACACCCGCAACCGGCAAAGAGAGATTTGCATCGATCTTAGTCAGTCGCTGAGTGGCGCCAAGCCGCCTGGACAAGGACGCGGAACGATTTATCCTCGGCCTTGGCGCAGGGCCAGGGTTCGAGTTCATGGTTGTTTAGACTCAGTCGCCCCACAAGCCGGCGATTCGAGTAGCGTTGTCGGCTCCCGTGCTCGGGGTGCCAGGCATAGCCAAGCATTTTAAACTCAATGTTGCCTAGAAATTGGGATGGACACGCCGGCTCCCGTGCCTGGGGTGCCGAAGTGGTTTTCGCGGGCGTGAGTCGAGTTGGTTGTTGGAAAACAAGGCGCATTACGTGAGAAGTCAACAACAGGGAGACAGGAAATTGAACACCATTTTTACTAATAACTTTGGCAGTAATAGCCTTTACAATGCCTTGGATTTCTGACAAAACAGAACATTGTTCGAAAAGCATAAACAACCATAAACTGAGTTATGTGAAGTAGCGGCAGAGATGTACGTTGTTCCATGCCTTTAGGAGTTCAGATCCATCAACGGTGGTGAGCCTGAAGGTTCCATCGCTGAGTTTACGATGTATGAAGTACAGGCCTTCCCAGCGAGGCGCGAGGTCTATCGGCAGTGGAAACACCCTCTTTAGAACGAGGTCGCCGATGTTGTGGTCCTTGTGGCGAACTCTGGAATTAAAGTATCGGGCTACTCGCTGTCATTGGGCGGCGGCTCTGATATCGACCTCGTTCCTTTTTTCTTCCATCAAGTCGAGTGATCCCATAAGTAGATCTTGGTTTGTCTTTGGATCGAAGTATGTGACTCGATGGGATTGTAACTCGAGCTCAATGGGAATAACGGCTTCTGATCCATATGCGAGGGCATAAGGAGTGTGGCCGGTTTTTGTCTTGTAGGTGGTGCGCTAAGCCCATAGAGGCAGAGGAATTTCGTCTGCCCACATGCCCCTAGCCTTTTCCAGACGCTTCTTAATGATGGATTTGATGACCTTGTTAACAGCCTCGACCAGCCCATTGGCTTGGGGATGAGCCACCGCCGAGAATCTTTTATCGATGTCGTGGCGCTGACAGAAAGCTTTAACCTCGGTTCTCTTGAATCGAGTTCCATTGTCGGAGATGATGGCCTGAGGCACTCCATAGAGGGTAATGATTTTGCGGACAACAAAGTTGATCATCTTCTTCGTGGTTATGATTGCGAGAGCTTCATCTTCTGCCCACATGATGAAATAGTCCACTGCGATGACGGCGTACCGTGCCCCGCCTCTGGCCATTGGAAGAGTTCCGATGATGTCGATTCCACACATTGCGAACGGCCATGGGCTGACCATCTGAGATAGGTCGGTAGGCGGGGCTCTTGGAATCATGAAGAAGCGCTGGCACTTATTGCATTTGCGAGCGTAGTCTGCGGCATCTTGATCAAGCGTGGGCCAGTAATAACCATGTCTAAGAATTTTTCTGGCCAAGATCTTCCCCCTAATGTGGTCGCCACATTCGCCTTCATGCACACTGCTTAGTACCTGGAGGGCATCACCGTGAGCTACGCATCGAAGCAGGGGAACGGAAAAGCCTCTTCGGTAGAGTACTCCGTCCATAAGAAGGTAACGGGCTGACTGGCGAGTGAGCGTGCGCCTTTCCTTGTAGTGCTTTGGTAGGATCCCATGCTGTAGGTAATTTCTGATCAGTGTCATCCATGACTCGGGCTCGGGTTGGGTGCTCATAATCGTCTCGCTTCCCCTGGCTTGATACTTGCAGATCAGAGGACTTCAACCAGGGAGAATCCGTTAAGTTGTGGGTCTTCAGAGCTTGCCATTCTGGCGAGGGAATCCGCTTTTTCGTTTTGCTCGCGTGGGATTTGGGTGATGGTGAAATGCTCGAGGTAGACAAGTAGCCCATGTACCCGGGCCAGGTATTGGGCAAGACGTCCCTCCTTCGCTTGATATTCTCCCAGTACTTGTCGGACGATAGGCTGTGAATCGGAGAAGACGTGGACCGTCTTTAGCTTGAGTTCGATCGCGATTCTAAGCTCGGCGATTAAGGCCTCGTATTCCGCGTCGTTTTTTGTATCAGGGAAATTTAGCCTTAGCGCGTAATACATCGGGTGTTCTTTAGGGGTGATGAGAACGACCCCGGCCCCGGAGCACTTTTTATTAGAGGAGCCATCTAAGAACAATTTCCACTTGGCGTCGGGAATTCCAGCATTTTCCGCAGATTCCTCCTCGGGGCTGTGAACTCCACGATGAAGTCTGCAAGGGCTTGGCCGAGGATGGCTTGTCGGGGGATGAAGGTTATCTCGAACTAGCTTAACTCTATGCCCCACTTTAGTAATCGCCCTGACGCCACGGGTCGTTGTAGGACCGGACTTAGCAGCTGGTTGGTGAAATTTTTTATGGGATGCGACTGGAAGTACGGCCGGAGCTTTCTAAAGGAGATCAATAAGCAGAATGCCAACTTTTCTAATTTCGGGTAGTTCTTCTCTGCCTCCATCAGCCGCTTGCTGATATAGTAGACGGGCCGTTGAGTGCGATCCTCGAGGCGTATTAGTGCCAAGCTGATTGCCTACGCAGAAACAGCCATGTAAATGTATAAGTCCTCATGGGGTCCAGGAGTTCCTTGAATGCGGAGACACATTCGGGGGTCCACTCAAAGTTGTGTTTCCCCTTTCAGAGTAAATTGAAGAAGGGGATGCATTTGTCGGTGGCCTTAGAGATGAACCGACTTAAAGCGGCGGCCTTTCCATTCAGACTTTGGACATGCCTGATGTTCTCGGGGATTCGGATGTCCCGAATAGCTTGGGATTTTTCTGGGTTAGCTTCGATGCCCCGAGAATTGACAATGAAACCCAATAATTTTTCAGAGGCGACTCAGAAGGAGCACTTCACGGGGTTGAGTTTCATGTCGTACTGGCAAAGGACATCGAACATTTTGGAGAGGTCGTGAACGTGATCGCTTAATATTTTAGATTTTACTAGCATATCGTCCACGTACACCTCTATGGACTTTCTGATTTGATTTTTAAAGAGTTGATTAACCATTTGAGGATAAGTGGCGCCGGCATTTTTAAGGCCGAAGGGCATAACATGGTAGCAGCAGAGCCCAAGTTCAGTTATGAAAGAGGTATGATCTTGGTCGCGGAGGCTCATCGGGATCTGGTTGTAGCCTGAGTAGGCGTCCATGAAGGATAATAGCTTGTATCCGGCAGTCGAGTCAACTAGTCGATCGATCTTCAGGAGCGGGAAGCTGTCCTTGGGGCATGCCTGGTTTCAATCAGAAAAGTCAATGCATGTTCGCCACTTACCATTAGCGTTCTTAACCAGAACTGGATGGGAGACCCATTCTGGATAATCAGCTCCACGGATGAAGTCGTTGTTGAGCAGACGGTCTACCTCTTCTTTGAGTGCCTTGGACTTCTCGGGCCCTAAGAAGCGACGCTTCTGTTTAACTGGAGTATTCTGGGATCTAAGCCAAGGGAATGTCAAGCAATTGCGGGATCGATGCCTTTCATGTTAGAGTGGGTCCATGCAAACACATCTAAATTGGCTTTCAAGAAGCATATGAGATCTTCTTTAACTTCTGGGTGGAGTTGTGACGGAACCTTCAACACACTCATTGGGTCGTCGAGGTTGACGGGAATGTCCACTATGGATTCGACCGGGGTAGCCCTCTCGTATTCGCATTCTTCATCCTTTCGTGGGTCGATATCATCAGAAAGACAGGAGTGGCGCCTGAGCCAGGGCCCAGACGCCGCTGATTGCTATGACGAGATGTTCTTGGCGCAAGAAGGAACGGGCACGGCTTTGCCCTTATCCTTATTGCACGCATTCTTCCATTCTATTGCGTAACATTCCCTGGTGCTTACTTGGTCGCCCTTGACGGTTCCGATCCCATTTTCCATCAGGAATTTCATTAGGAGAGACCATGGTGACATGTAAACTCGGAATCTAGTGAGGAAGGGGCGCCCTAGGAAAGCGTTGTAGGGGGAGCCAATGTCTATGACCATGAAAGTGAGAATCCGGACTCGGCTTTAGACCTCCTTGCCCAGTTCTATGGGTAGGTCGATCATCCCTACGGGGAACTAGAAGCCCCATTGAAGCCGTGAATGGCGGCATGACGTGGCTTCAAGTCATTCGTTTCTAATTTCATCTGGTTGTAGGCGGCCTTAAAGATGATGTTGACCGAGCTTCCCGACTCGATTAAGACCTTCCGAACGGAAGCGGCACAAATCTGGGCAGTGATGACCAATGGATCGGTGGTCGGTATTTCCACCCCTGTCGATTCCCTTTCTCGGAAGACGATGTCATCCTACATGGTTTTTTGTAGCTTAGATGGGACGGACTCAGGGAGAGTGGAGCAAGCATCGTAAGTAGCATGGTTTATGGAGCTCACATATTCCTCCATTTTTCGAAAGCTGTTATGTGTGGGGCAAGGTCCGCCACATATGGTGTTGATCACAATTCCTTGCCTTGGGTTAGCTGGTCCTAGATTTCCCTTAGCGGCTGCTTCTAGAGCTGGCGCTGGAGGTTGCGAGTTCGCTTCAACGGGAAAGGGCTCTTGGACATATTGGTTGAGCCGTTTCTCGCGAATAAGTTTCTCGATAGCATCCCTAAGTTGGCGCCATTCGTTGGTGTCGTGCCCGTACACGTCGTGATATCGACAGTACCTCCCGGTGTCTTTCTCGTAGTTAATTGATTCTCTGACGCGCGGCTTCTTGTATGGCAGGGTGTTGCATGTTTCCAAGTAGATCGTCTCTATGTCTTCATTCAACAGGGTGTTGGCTTCGAAAGCTTGGCGAGGGCCGGGCTTTCTTCATTCTGCTGGGGATTGCCCGTTGTTCCGTCCATCCGTCTCGCTATTGTTTGGTTTTTGCCTTTGGGGACCTGCCCCCTATTTTGGTCGAAGGGCTCCCCGCCTCGCCTACCTCTCAAGTGGTTATTGGCTGTGTCGGCTTGTGGATCGTTGGGACGAGTTGTGGAAGAAAGCGGGTTCCGCCTTGCTTCTTCTTAGCACAGGTACTGATCTGCCTTCTCATAGAAGGCGTCGAGGCTCTTTGGTTGTTTTCGATTGATCCAGGCCCCGAATTCTGTAGGGAGGACCCCTTTTGCTAGATGAAAGAGTATGGTGCGAGGATCTGTATCTTCGACCTCGGCGAGAGCTGTGTTGAACGGAGAAAGGTAGCTCCTAAGTGACTCGGCGGGCCCTTGGTATAGGTTGGATAAGGTGAGGGCATTCTTCGGAGTCGGGATATGCACCCTGAATTGCTTGAGCATCTCTGCTGCTAATTGCCCGAAGTTGTTAATGGAATCTAGCGGGAGGCGGGAAAACCAAAGTAGAGCGGCACCAGACAGGAAGATCGGGAAGCATATGCATTTGGCCGGATCATTGCCCCGGCTCGAGTCCATTTGCCATTCATAGCGATTCAAGAAGGCACAAGGATCAGTGGTACCATCATAGAGTGGCATTTGTGGCATGCTAAAGCGCCTTGGCCATTCGACTCCATTTACTCTTCTTATGAAGGGCTTACGCCTGATGTGAGCTTCCCATGCACCGTGCGCGCCCCCTTGCATCTACCTCATGACCCTTCGGATCATGTCAGGGAGATAGGTCGGATGTGGATCCTCCATCGAGATCCAAGGGTGTTGACGCGGTTCCGGAGTCCTGTTGTGAGGTCGCCTTCCATGGTGGATGTTCGGATCGTCTTCCTCCATGTCCTCGACATCTATGATTAGGTCTATGTGTGGATGTTGATGCGGAGCGGGGTGATGTGGATCCTTTTCTACAGGAGCGCGGGCCATTGGAATAGCGGGCCCCTCATCCTGATTAGCGACTGTTAGGTTGTGTCAAGGAAGAGGTTGGTTTGTAGGATCAGGTCCATCATTGATAATCAAGCGAGAGCGGTCTCGGTAACATGCCCCATCGATGTATGTGACTGTAGTCCGGTCGCCGTTGCAGTTCCATTCCCGTTGGCATGACTGTTACCGTTATCGAGAGCATAGCGGCGACATGGTTGATGAGGGTGAACCTCTCCTTTGGTGTGCGCCCCTTGACTTGGAAGAGGAAGTTTCCGATGCAGTTGGTCGAGGTCGAGCATTGTTCCGAGCCAATTGGAGTCAAGCGATGACGCGTTGACTTTCTTGAAGTTAGCGCATAAGACCGATGTTGTCCCTTAATGCTTGGTTAAGCTCGACCGTAGTGTTCTCATATTTTCATTAAGCGCGTGAATTTGAGCTTGAGTAACGGGCGCTTCGGGGTCCACAACAGGACGGACGGTTTCATTAGGGGTCGGGACATCTACCGGTTGAGGTAGTTGGGAGGTACCAGCCTCGGCTATGGCTAAAGAGTCGACCATTGCGTTCTTTGACTTCTTTACCATCGTAAGCGGACCCGACAGCGGGTTAAGCAAGGAACCCTAAGCTTGTCGAAGTCGAGATGATAATGCGGAAGAAAGATGAAAATCTTGAATTCGGATTCTCAGTGAAAGCACCAAATGTTGACGGAAAAAAGTCGTAAACACCAAAGATTCCTATTACTAGGAATAGTTAATTTGGTCGCAAGTCTAAGTAAGAGAAAGCGGTAAAAGACACTAGTATTTATAGTGGTTCGGCCGCAGATTAGGCCTACGTCCACTTTGGAAGGATGTTGCACTATTATTAATCACTCAAGAATTACAAGGTAGAGCCTCGCTCTTTACATCTCATTACATTTGCTTGTAAGTTAGGTGATGTCATCATTCTCATAGATGATGTCATACTTGACATATATAACGGAATATATGAAAAAGAATATTTAATTATCCTTCTTCCTCAAATAGGAGATGCCATTAATGAGACTTATGAAGCTCTAGAGAGGTCTCAAGTGAAGAAAATCCAACCCCTTTGAAGTGTGAGGCCATGGGCTATTTATAGGAGTGGGAGTAGGTAGGAGTTGGTAGGATTGGGTGGAAAGGGGGACCATATGCAGGAAATTCGAGCCCGACAACCTCGCGCCTCGAAATTTCGAACCCGGGCACAGGTTCGAAATATCTAGTCCTCTGGGTTCGAAATTTCGAACCCAAATGAGGGCACAAAATCTTGCTCTACTGGGCTCGAGCTCGACCCTAGCCGTCGGCGCGAGATTTCACGCTCCCTGGGCTCAGGATTTCGAGCCCAGCTGTGGGCGCGAGATTTCGCACCCGCTGGGCTCGAGACCTCGCACCCACTGGGTTCGAAATTTCGAAGCCAGGCGTGGGTTTGAAATTTCGAACCCAGACATGGGTGCGAGAATTCGCACCCAGCTGGGTGCGAATTCCGCATCATGCTCGGGTGCGGTTCTTCCAAGGGGCGCGAGGGTCCCGAGACCGGGTGGTCGAGGCTCGTAACTCCTTCGGGGTCCGAGGCCTTGGTTTGCGGACGTCTTCTGCGTGCCGTGAGGCCACAGGCGGTGTAATCCCTTCTTGATCCTATTTCCTTCACTCTTCTGTGTTCCTTTTCGGCCTCAGTTTCACAAGGTACGTTGAGTTGAGCGTGCCTGTTGCTCTCTTGGGAACCGGACCAAAAATCTGGTTAACAACCTTATCGGGTTAAGTTTGTGGGCCTATATGTAAATATTACCCACCTACCTAAGATTTACTTTACCCTCCCTCTGATTCAAGCATGTTTATTTAACGGTTAAGTTTGTAGGCTTATATATACTAATATTACCCACCTACCCAAGATTTACTTAACCCTCCCACTGATTCAAGCACGTTTATTTAATTGTTAAGTTTGTGGGCCTATATATACTAATATTATCCACCTATCCAAAGATTTGCTTTACCCATCCACTGTCCAATCAATTTAACTTAACCCTAACTTTAGTTCATATTCATACAATCCCTTATGGACTAGATTAGGTTAAGTAGTCCAATTTATTACCATGTCCATTTATGGTTTATAATGGGCTAGACCTCCCACATTAGGCCTGCAACTTGTGGATGCTGGATATGCCGGTCGGGTCTGGGCAGTCTTATTCCACAGTTGGGCCTAACCTCGTGTCATAGCCCGTCTCGTATTTGCGCACTTAGACCCCCCCCCCCACATTAGGTTCAACATTAGTGGCTGTTGAATATGACGGTCGGGTCCGGGTAGACTTCCACCACTAATGCAACCTAACCTTGTGTCATAAGTGCAATTACAATTTCTAATTGTAATTATTAAACATTCCATTTTTATTTAATTCTTACCTATGTCTTTATAGGTAATTATGTCCGCACTTCCTCCTTTTGAATTATATGTCCAATTCATATAAACATTATTTAAATTATGCCAATCCTAACTTTTTTCCCATGTTCCCTAACTAACGTATTCACATATATTTGGCGGCATTTAGGCTAGAAAATAGCCTAGTCATGAACAATAAAAGGGAAAGGTGATGGGAAAAATGACAATAGTGATCATTCTAAAAGTGACATGAACATATATACTGGCATAGACAAGTAATAGGCATAATAAGGTGGACATAAAAACAGATCTAGTAAAAAAAAAGGTAATGATAAAACTAGATCCAATACTTAGGATGAACATATCCAAATAAGAATTCATATGTCCAATAATAGCAGATCTTAATTAATAACAATATGATCATTAAGGTGGACATAAAAACAGATCTAGTAAAAAGGGTAAAGATAAAACTAGATCTAAACAAAGGTTCAATTGTCCATATACGGATAATCCCAAATTAACCACAAACTTAGAGAAAAGGTAAAATCCGCATATGTGACATGATGAATTAACCACAAAAGGATTAGATCTAAACAAAATAGATCTAATATAGTACAAGTTAAGATCCCAAACATGTCATCACAAGTGAATTAGATCTATACAAGTAGATCTAGCATAGTACAAGTTAAGATCCCAAATATGACATCAAAAATTAATTAGATCTATAGAAGTAGATCTAGCATAGTACAAGTTAAGATCCCAAATATGACATCACAAATGAATTAGATCTATAGAAGTAGATCTAGCATAGTACAAGTTAAGATCCAAGGATGTCATAGATTCAAAATTTACAATAGATCTAATATGATAAATATTGAGATCCAAGCCATATAATATTTTAGATTCACAAAATATGATAAATCCAAGATGATTTAATCATAGGTGTACATCCAAATCATAGTCATAACATGTTTACTTTTAATCATTTAAACCTAAAAGTAACTATACTCACAAGGATCGAATCTATGAGAATAGAAGGAGAAAACTGAAATTTGAATCCTAAATCTATACTTGAGGCGCTTGATTTGTAGAAGAAGAAAATGTTAGATTCAGTTCAAGCACTGATGGCATCTGGCCTCCATTGTTTTTCATATGAGAAAACAAGAGAAATGAAGATATATTTATAGCTGCTAGCCTCCAGAATTCGAATGCCACCTCAGCCCTAGGGTGAATCGGGCCACGGGTCGACACCCACTTAGGTCCGGGTGCCCAAAAACATACATGGGTGCACTTTACAGGTGCGCCAGTGAAAAAATACATTGGCTCACCTGTCAAGTGCGTTGGGAATTTCTGCCCTTTCCACCAAACTTTTACCATCCATAATTTCTTCATACGTTATCCGTTTTACGCAAACCAGGTGTATATCTTGACCAGAATTTCGAGACAGATGCAATGACGTAGTCCGTTTCCCTTAATTCTTAATATTAAATTAATTATTCTTTAATTTATCCACTTTAATGTTGTTAAAATTTCGGGGTGTTACAATATCAACCCCGAAGGCCGAAACCAACATCAGATCGACACTCAGGAAACCATTCAACTTAACTAATCTCCAGTCAGTTTCTAATTTCCTTAACTCCATTTAAATCTTCTTATCAAATCATTTCTTATGCAACTCTCGAATTTAGTTTACGATTCCACTTCTTTTATAAAAAGACATTGGTTATAACGATAACGTTTTAATCCCTACTTTCGAAATATCTAACTTCAAATATAACTTTTATTCCTTAATTTAAATAAATAACTAAATAAAAATTTTATTTATAAATAAATAAATCTTAATTAAAAATCGGAAAGTAAATAATACTTAACCGAATTTGATATATTCGAATTCGCTGTATAACTCTCCTTTGTATAATCTCTATTCGATTAACTCTCCTTCGAATAACTTATATTCGATTAACTCTCTTCGAATAACTTATATTCGATTAACTCTCTTCGAATAACTTACATTCGATTAACTCTCTTCGAATAACTTACATTCGATTAACTCTCTTCGAATAACTTATATTCGATTATCTCTGTTCGAATAACTTATATTCGATTAATCTCTTCGAATAACTTATATTCGATTAACTCTTTTCGAATAACTTATATTCGATTAACTCTCTTCGAATAACTTATATTTGATTATAAAATATCGGTTTCCAGTTGAATGCTAATTATTTTTTCAAATCCCGATTTATTTAATATATAATTTCTTTAAATATATTATTTTATAACATCTGGCCTGGTCTAATTCTAATTACAAATCTTTATGGATTTTATTTGAATTCTATTCATATTTCGAACATCGAAATAAATTCCATTCTTTCCTCTTTAAAACAACTCCCAATTTCCCATTTTATATTCACTGTTGAATTTACAATCCAAATTATCCACTGATAATTATTTTAAATTTATTTATAAACATTGTTTATAAATCACACTACTTGTTTTTATTATTAAACAAGTTATTTATTTCTAGCCCATTCAAAATTTCATTTCTACTTAAATTCCTATTTCAAAACCTAATATCACTTATAAATGTTTTCATTTGCAAAATATTTACTTAAATCAATTATTCACATTGAATGTGAATAATAGTTCCTTTATATAACTAATTCAGTTTGATTTTGCATTTTACAATAATATCCCATTCCCAAATTCTGTTTATACTTTTATTTATTGAATTATTCGTACGAAATCTCTATTTTATTTCTAACACTAAAATCTCATTTATAATACCCTTTTTAAATGCTGAGTTCACATTCTATTAAAAATATCGTTGTTAAAACCGATTTCTACTTCTCTATATAAGTTCAGACTTATATATCAAATGATAAATATTTTATTTAATTTATAAAACATTATTTATAAATTAATCTTCTCAATTTATTTGTTAAAATAGATTTCTATTTACAATCTACTTTAAATCCATCATCTCATAGTTCTTTTATATCTCGCCATTTCCTTTTTATAATTCTATTTATTTTCTAAATAAGTCCCTTTGTAAAATTCTATTCATTTTCCAAATAATTCCTTTTATAAAATTCTATTCATTTTATAAATATTTCCTTCTATAAAATTCTGTTCATTTTATAAACATTTCCTTTTATATAAAATCCACTGATTATATGTAAATAATTTATTTTCAAAATACACTTTGAAAATTCCCTTTTTTTATTTTAGCATCCTTATGGTATTTAAAATACCAAATGACAAGACCAGTGTCATCATAATCAATCAAAGATTATATATTACATCATATAACACAATATATGAAAATAACGGTATTATAAATATTGAGGAATCCAGTTGGATCCCTCCAAACTATTTCCCTGTATCCACAGATGTTAAACGATAAAATTAACATCAAATTTCATTTCAATATGAAATATTCTGATACACAGAATCAATATTTGATTTACGATATATATAAATCTATATCGATATTTCAACGACTTAATTAGCAAATAAGTTCAAACAATCAACACACAACAATCAACCATCTTTTATCAATTCTAAAAATATGTTATAAAAATATAACTGGGTAAAGTTAGTGAGTTTTACTCACATTGGATGTTTATCGTTAAATAACGAATAACGGTCAAATGATCTAATCAGGCAATTTATTTCGCTATAAATTGTAACAAGCTCCCACTCCGACTTAGTTCCATGGTGTAGCCCTCGTCCATACGATCCCGATGGATCCTGTTTCGTTGAAATCCGATAAAGTATGAGCAAGTTATAATATTTTGAAGTTTTGTACGTATTTAATTTTAACTTAACTTAAACATATATTATTACTAATTGGGATCACCACTAAAATCCGGCCCAACACCTTTCAGCTACCCGCTCCAAAAATACCTGTAACTGTAGCTCCAAACAAAATGTACATTTTCCCGTTCTAGTATTACCTCATGTAAGTAACAACAGCCATGTCCAAAAACTTGAACTCCAGTTCTCCTTTGTTTACACGCACCGCTACAGTGAAGAACGGCGCTATCCTATCCTCTCCATATACTCGAACCCATACTCCAGTATAACCCCGCCATAGCCAAGACTTTGACAACAAGCTGCACTTCCTCCCATTTTCCTTATCGATGCAACCAACATCCTCCAAACCGACACTCGCATGTGTATCTCCTTCTACCTGAACGCAAGCTTCAGCAAGACCCTCCAACCCTATTTTAATCAGTACCTCCTCCCCTAAAAATAACACCGCTCCAGTATTTTTTCCACTGTTATTCACGTGAGAACCCACTGTCCAAACCAAAACTCACGTTACATAGCACCTCTTTCCTCTTCTTAATATTTATGTTGCGCATTTCCGCATGCTTCAGTTACCCCAAAAGCTCCAACTACTTCTTCCTTCTCTTCACGACAATACATCCCAACACTTGTTCCAAGAAACCAATATGAAGAAATGTTCTTCATTGGTTTGCAAATGGGTTTCACCATTTCTCACCCCAGCCCCACACGAGCTCCACACATCCAACGCCCTCCCTTTCAACTCGCACACCCCATATTACAATACAATGCAAACAACTCCATCTTCCGGTCAAACATGCCAAAAGTTTACTGTACCCACACTTCAACTTTTCCCCAAACCATATTAACTCATGCAAGCTCCATGGTTTTATTTTTATTTTTCGTTTGAAGATAATTAGTTTGGTTAGAAGAGAAAAATAAAATGTCTTGTTTATTGGAGTAATGTTTTCATGCGCTTCAAAAACAAGGAGAAATGAACGATCATCTGTATATATAGTTAGCTATACTTAATGGCTAAGGAAGTATTAGGGTGTGTTCGCAGCCAAAAAATGGCATGTTCAGGAAGGTGCTCGCGTCGGACGCCAACAAAAGTTTCTCCGCTCAAAAGGAGCGCTGGAGGAACATTGGAAATCAAGCCGTTGGCTTCCGACGCGTCGGACACCAATGGTTTGATTTTCAACGTTCCATTTCCCTCCCTATAAATTACCTTCCACCTCCTACATCTTCACTCCACTCTCTTCAATCCATCTATTCTTCAATTCACGTAAAAATCCGGTTTTTACAGTTTGTTGTTTATGTTATAAGTCGTTACTTAATATAGTTTATTTCATTTATTTTTTTATTTATTTCTGATAAATGTTATTTTTCATTTTCCAGAATGGCCAGCAGAAAAAGTGCACATCATTGGTCGTTTACCGCAACTCAGATTATGTTGCAATATGATGTTGAGGCATATACAGCTTGTGGCAGCAACAAAAAGGGTGTTTACAAAGCCATTGCAGAAAAGTACAACAATACCATACAAAACTATCCAGATCTCGAACCAATAGACGAAACCAAGATCAGGTATAAATATGATAGTCTTCGACGAGAGTGGTTGAAATGGGATGCACGGATGAATAAGACCGGTGTTGGTTGGGATGCTTGTAAGGGAACGATTTATGGAAGCAAGGAATGGTGGGAAGATCGTTTTAGGGTTCGTGAACTTTATTTTTAACCGTTTATTTGAAGATAGATTCTTCCGATGGTATTTTTTTCTTTTAGGAATTTGGACCATATGTTATGAAATATAAGAAACGTCCGCTAGAAAACTTGGAGGTAATGCAACAATTATTTCACGGGACTAATGCTATTGGTCAGTCGTCCTACACTCCTGCAGCAACCGTACAACCGTTGCAGACTAATACGCTGCCTTCAAGACATGCCCCGTTTGATAGAACATGGGATTTTGATGGGTTTTTTAATCCACTGGATGCAACACAAAATGATCTTATTCCAAATTTGAATTCGCCAACAAATCCATCATTGCAACAACCGTCAATGAATGCACCAATTTACGAAGCTCCACTAATCCCTCCTTCAACCCAAATTCCAATGAATCCCCCTTCTCAACCAACTTCACGCCCGGTTCTAGAAGATGATGGAGCGAAAATGAAGAGAATATGACTGTGCTCATTGACCTAATGCACGAGAGACAGATGAAAAAAATCTCGCACACATTCTGATAGTCCGAATATGGGTACTAGTGTGGAATCAACGGGAAACTCGACAACTTTGGCGAATGTAGTTACTCGCATTCAACGTCTTGGAGAAGGAGGCGAATTTAATGTTGCAGATCTCAAATCATGTATCATCACGGGAGTTGAGGAAGGAAGCCTCCTATGGCTCTACTAAACGAAATGAAACTAATAGTTGAGCGGTGCATCTAGTTTCAGTAGAAACTATGTACGCTTCCATAAATAGAGACGCTTTATTATATGTTATTGAACCCGACAAGACTGAGATGTTCACTCTTTGTAATGACCCGTATTCTACACATCATAGGATTGTAGAATATTTATTTCTTTCCCGTATGAAGTCGTATGGTCATGTAACTTTGGGAAACATCTATTAGAGTCATTTGCCATGTTCATGATTTTTGTCGATTTTTAAATGACCATTTTGCCCCTAGTTGGTACTGTTTCGGCCATAACTTTTGATTGGAAAGAAATTTTGACCTGAAACCACTTTCATTAGATTCGTTTGATGGTTTACCTTTCCGTAGAGTGGTCATGACAGCCAAACGGACTTACCGTTTGGGAGATATGGCTGAAACAAGGTTTGGAGGGTGAAAAACTGCTTAACCGGGCCAAATCGGTTGATTAGTGAGTAGGCCCATAACTCATTTCGGGATTAGGGTTATGGGAAGGCTGAAATGAGATGGAGAATCATTCCATTTCAGTTTTCTAGCCTCCACTTATCACCAAGGAACCCTAAAAAAGGCCTCCAACCTCTAAATCACCTCCAAATCATCTTTTGGTCAAGGATTTGGCTTAGTAACCCCTAATCAAGGAAGATCTACACAAAATCAACATTGGAGCTGCTGTTTGGCATTGAGATTCACATCAAATCAGAGAATTATTTCAGATCTTAGTTTATTTTGTGGCTAAGGTGAGTGATTTGCATAGTTTTGCACTAACGATGGCTAATTAGGGGTGATTAGTGTTAATTAGCGAATTTGAACATGATAAAATTCTGGAAAAATGTTTATAAAATTCGGAATGATGTTATAGACCTCTGATATGAATTTTGGTTAATTTGGTTAAGTTTTGCTAATCCTATCATTAGTTTCACCTAAACATGCTTAAGGGAAAATAAGGGGTTTTGGCTATGTTTGATCCATTTTAACCCATCATATTGTTGTTTTGGTGTTTGAGGTCACTTCTACTTGTTGCTATGACTGTATGGTATGCTTTGTGATTGATTAGAATAGTTAGAATGGTCGAAAACGCCGTCGAATGGCGTAAACTGCTCGCTGGAAGCACTGCAGGAATCTGCCCGAACCGGACCGGATCGGTGAAAGAAAAGGCGATCCGAACCGATGGCGCGACCCGATCCGCCGATGCCTGAAGACCACGATCCGACGATGCGATCCGATCCGAGCCCTTCATCACGATTCACCTTCATGATCCGCTGGCAGCTCCGATCGCTAGAAGGAAGCATGACCCGATCTGACAGGGGCCCCACGAACTGATGAAGCACGACCCGATCCGAAGGAGCTTGTCACGAACCGATCCGTGGCGATGGACTTGGAGACCCCGACCCGATCCGCTGAAGGGTACTCGAACCGATCCGATGGAGTTGGAGGACCACGAGCTGATGGCGTGACTCGATCCGAACCGTGGTGACGAGGAAAACTGGACTCCGAACCAGATGAGTCCGATCTGATCCGATGAAGAATGTTGAAGGTCGATCCGATCCGATTCGATGGTAATGACCAATAACCCGAGATGCAAAGGTAGTCCAAATGGAAGTTAGAGCTCAGGATCCCGGAACCAGTTGGGAACCAATGAGTTCACTTCATGGTTGGACTTTGCTGCGGGACGTGTGCTAAGGAGTTGTCGACGTTCATAGCTTCGATTCACCACTGAAAATGGATGATGGGCTACTTATCAGTGTAGTAGGGTCATTATGACCTGAGGGGCAAGGTGATGGTAGCAAGACTACGTTATCAGTGCAGTAGGGTCATTACGACCTGAGGGGCAAGGTGATGCGTAGTTAGACTATGAGCCAGTGCAGTGGGGTTCTTGTGACTCCATGGGGCAGAGTGGACATAGTAAGGATTAGTAAGGCTATGAGCCAGTGCAGTGGGGTTCTTGTGACTCCATGGGGGCAAAGTGGACATAGCAAAGGATTTGTGGCTACGTTATCAGTGCAGTGAAGCCATTTATGACTTCATAGGGCAGAGTGATCATAGCAAGGTATGTTGGGCGATCGAAGTGGTGAATATCGTATGCTTTATGCACTGAGTGAGAGATGTGAGGATGGATGCTATGCTTGATTGTTTGCCATCATTATGACATGCACACCTCCCCCACCTCCGTATCTTTACACTGTTTGATATGGTACCTTAGAGTGTTATACAGTATGTAGTGCTAACTCTTTGGTTGTTGGTCCAGGTTCAGGTATGTTTTAGTCTACCTGTTATTGTTCACTTTAGATGCTTATCGCTCATACCAGGCTTTATGACTGACCTAGAGTTTTATGTCTCCTCTTATTACTCTGGGTGCTCACACGAGCAGACTAGAGACAAGTTAGCTGGTGGTGCGCGAGTAGCTGATTCGGAGGCGGGCAGGATGCTTCCACGTATGATATATATAAACACATTCTCCCTGTATCGTTGGTGGTCGCTACTTGGGCATTAGTAGTGTACCTCTTTTATCTTAGCTTGCTTTGAGACAGTTTGAAAGTTGTAATAAGCTTTATTTTGGATTTCCGTTGCTATGATGTTAGTTCTGATTTTCAGCTTATGCACTGTCTCTCCTGTTTTATGTCAAGTATGTTATTATTATATTTTGTTCTATGCGCTGTGAGACATTCTACAGGTTCTTTGTATGTTCATTTCCTTCTTCCTTTTCCTTCTGACGACCCGTTCCGTGCTAACTGGACATGTGTACAGCGCACTTTTGGAGTAAATGTCGGTTGGTGCGGGGCGGGCCGTCACACTTGGTATCAGAGCTCTAGGTTGCGTAGTTAACCTAGGGAAAGACACTAGGGAGAGATAGTACGTATATGAGGGCGCGTATTTGTGATTATTTTGGTTTTCAAAAGCTATGTATGTATATACTATTAGTAGTATAAGAATGAAGTCGCACTGCACTAGCACCACTATGGGGTCGTTAATCGTTTCCCTTTTTCAGATTGACGATGAGCCGAGACACGAGAGGTGCTGGTAGAGGGACCAACCAAGGGAATGTGGCTGACATGAGGGCTATGTTTACTAACCTCATGAGAGACATGCTTAGAGAAGTGCAAGGGGCAGTTCCCAATCCCGGAGTTGGTGTTGGCCCAGTAGTGCAGGCGCCTAGGGTCGATTTCGCCAAGTTGTGTAAGGTTTACACTAACCTTGGTGGGAAGCAGTTCCACAGAACGGAGTCGGCCACGGATGTTCAGGACTAGATGGATAGCTGTGACCGTATCTTTGATGACTTGGGTCTTGAGGATGCGATGAAGAGAAGGCTAGCGTCTCGTTAGCTGCAAGGGCGAGCGATGAATTGGTGGAATGCCATTAGAACAGCTACTCCAGGGGATCAGGTTACTTGGGATCAGTTCAAGGCTCGCTTTAGCGAGAAGTTTATTCCAGCTGCCCAGAAGTCAGTATTGTTCAAGAGGTTCTTGGAACTCAAGCAGAACGGAAGGGCAGTTTCTGATTATATTACTGAGTTCGACACTTTGTCGAAGTATGGACTGTCTCTTATCGATACTCCTGAAAAGAAGAATGAGAAGTTCATCACTGGGTTGGATGGGTACTTGGGGGAAAGGGTTATTAACCACATCAATGAGACTTTTGAATCGATCGTGGGGAAAGCTTTGAGATCAGAGAGTCTTTACCCTAAGTCCAAGACTGAGGCTGCATCTGTAGAAGCGCCAAAGCCGCAAGTAGGCGGTGGAGGCAAGAATAACTCTCAGAATAAGAGGAAGCAGGACCAATCAAACGGTGGCCAGAAAAAGAGCAAGAAGGATGTTGAGTGCTTCAGCTGTGGAAAGAAGGGCCATTATGCTAAAGAATGTCGGGCCAAGCCAGCGGAAAGGAAGTGCTACAACTGTGGCCAAATGGGACATCAGAAGGATAAGTGTCTGCAACCTCTTAAGGAGAAGCAGATTGTGAAAGCATATGCTATTGATGCTGTTCCTTCTTCGTCGAATGCCCCAACTGCGGCGGAGAAAGGAAAGAATGTTGTTATTCAAGGTATGCTTTCTATTTATGATATGCCAGTTCAAGTTTTGTTTGATACCGAGGCTTCCCGTTCCTTCATATCTAGTGACCTGGTAGATAGGTTGGGACTGAACCCGAGATAGTCGATAGACCATTGATTGTGACGAACCCGATTGGTGGTTCGACTAGCCTTAGTATGATTTGCAGGAATTTGGTCTTATCGAGTCATGGATGTATGTTTGTATGTGATTGCTTTGTTTTGGGCTTTACTGGGTATGGCATTATATTGGGAGTCGATTGGCTCCAAAGATACGGGGTGGTGGTAGACTGTGAGGGCTTTTTGGTGACAGTGAGGGCGGATGATGGGCGGAGGGTAGTGTTTGGTAGCCTACCTAGTGATGGGGTTATGGCTAGTTTTGTAAATTCCCTCGACATCCCGCAGGATGAGTTGTCAGATGTGCCCGTGGTTGGCCAGTATTCGGACGTCTTCGAGGAGGTGACCGGGCTTCCACCACACCGAGAGATTGAGTTCCGTATAGATTTAGTGAAAGATGCCAGACCTATAGTGATGCCACTTCGTCGTATGGCACCAAGGGAGCAGAGAGAGCTCGGGGTGCAAGTCAGCAATCTTTTGAAGAAGGGATTTATTAGAAGGAGTGTCTCCGAGTGGGGAGCACCAGTTGTGTTTGCCACTAAGGCAGATGGTTCCCTTCATTTGTGTGTGGACTATTGCGAGTTGAATAAGGTGACAAGGAAGAATAAGTATCCTCTACCGCGGATAGATGATTTGTTTGATCAGCTGGAAGGAGCTAGAGTGTTCTCCCAGTTGGACCTCGCGACAGGATTTCATCAGCTACGAGTAGCGGATGAGAGTGTTCCGAAAACGGCATTTAGGACGTCGTCTGGATTTTATGAGTGGTTGGTCATGCCATTTGGGTTGACCAATGCACCAGCCTATTTTGTGGATCTTATGAATCGAGTATTCAGAGATCAGTTGAATAAGTTTGTTCTTGTGTTCGTGGATGATATCCTTGTTTACTCAAGGACAGAGGAGGAACACAAGGGACACTTGAGGATAGTGATGGAGGTGTTGAGGAAACACCAATTGAAAGCAAAATTCTCTAAATGTCACTTTTGGAGAAGGGAAGTGAGATTCTTGGGTCATGTTGTTTCAGAGAATGGTATTGTCGTGGACCCTGCGAAGGTGGCTACGGTACAGGATTGGCCTACGCCCAAGAATGCAACAAATGTAAGAAGTTTCTTGGGATTAGCTGGATATTATCGTAACTTTATCCAGGACTTCTCCAAGATTGCAACACCGTTGACTCAGTTGACTAAGAAGAATCAGTCCTTCGTCTGGGACGGAGTGTGTGAGGATGCGTTCAAAAGTCTAAAGGAGAGGTTGACGCGTGCGCCAGTGTTAGTCATTCCTAAAGGGAATGAAGAGATGACGGTATACACGGATGCTTGTGGTACCGGACTGGGTGTTGTATTGATGCAAGGAGGTAGGGTTGTAGCTTATGCTAGTCGACAGCTAAAGCCGCATGAGAAGAAGTATCCTACCCATGATTTGGAATTAGCAGCGATTGTATTTGCGCTGAAGATGTGGAGACACTATCTCTTGGGAGAAAGATTTGAGTTGTTTACCGATCACAAATCGTTAAAGTATCTCTTCTCCCAGAAAGATCTAAATCTCCGTCAGCAGAGATGGTTAGAGTTCTTGGCTTCGTATGATTTTGATATCGCATACACACCTGGGAAGGGTAATGCGGTAGCCGATGCCTTAAGTACGAGACATGCCAGTTTAGTGGCAATGTTTCTTGAATGGAAGCAACTGGATTATATCGCGGGGTTTGATTTCAGACCAAGGTGCGAATTGGATCCAGTTATGCTATCTAGTTTGACGATCAGACCCACTTTGATAGAGCTGATTGGTTCCAGTCAGAGGGACGATCCTAATCTATTAGAAATCATCTCCAAGTTAGAGATGGGTATCGATGAGGAGATGAATGTGTATGGGCTTGATCGAGATGGATGGCTTCGAAAGAATGGAAGACTAGTTGTGCCCAACGTGAATGGTTCGAAAGATGAAGTGCTTAGAGAATGTCATCACTCAAAACTGACTATACATCCCGGTGGTAATAAGATGTATCGAGATATGAGACAGACTTACTACTGGGAAGGGATGAAAAGAGACGTTGGGAAGTTTATATCCAAATGCATGAATTGCCAGCTAGTTAAAGCCGAGCAAAAGAAGCCTAGTGGGTTGTTGCAACCATTAGAGATTCCCAAATGGAAATGGGAGCAAGTCTCGATGGATTTCATCGATGGTTTACCAAGGACTAGATCGGGATATGATAGCATTTGGGTAATTGTGGATCGATTGACCAAGAGTGCAAGATTTATACTAGTCAAATCGACTAGGACAGCAGCCAAGTTGGCAGAATTGTATATGAAGTGGGTAATGAGATTTCATGGAGTACCCAAAAGCATTGTGAGTGACCGAGACCCGTTGTTCACTAGTGGGTTTTGGAAGAGCTTACAAGAGGCTCTAGGGTCAGGATTACATCTCAGCACCGCATATCATCCTCAGACCGACGGTCAGACGGAGAGGGTGAATCGTATATTGGAAGATCTCTTGAGAGCGTGTATATTGGATTTTGGTGGATCATGGGATGACCATTTGCATCTAGTGGAGTTTGCATATAATAATAGCTACCAATCTAGTATCGGTATGGCTCCATATGAAGCTTTGTACGGAAGACCGTGCAACTCACCATCATGTTGGATAGAGACTGGCGAGAAGTTTGTGCTTGGATCAGATGTGGTGAGGGAAACTTCAGATAAGATTAAGGTCATTCGACAACGAATGAAAGCTGCCCAAGATAGGCAGAAGAGTTATGCTGATAAGAGGAGAAGAGACTTGAAATTCTCCGTTGGTGACTTGGTGTTTGTCAAGATCTGTCTGTTAAAGAGTGTGATTCGGTTTGGCAGGAGAGGCAAATTAGCACCAAGATTTGTTGGCCCATTCCCTGTTCTTGAACTAGTCGGGAATTTGGCACATAAAGTTGGCTTACCAGAGAAGATGGCGGGAGTTCACAATGTATTTCATGTTTCCTGACTAAGGAAGTTCGTTCACGACTCAGATGTGACTATTTCACCTGATCAGTTAGAGGACTACGAAGTAGAACCCGAGGCGGTTGGGAACCGCAAGCCGATTCGTATTGTGGGGAATGATACGAAGCAACTTCGAAGGAAGGCGGTGAAGCTAGTCAAGGTTCAGTGGGGCGAGAACGAGAATGATTGTACTTGGGAGACAGAGGAGAGCACTAGGAAGATGCATCCAGAACTCTTTACCTGGTAAGATTTACTTTACGATTTAGTTATTTCGCATGCTAGGATAGATTTATTTTGCTTGTTTGCATGTTTGATTGTTGTTTTATGGTTGATAGGCATGCGGGACCTTGTGTATGTTTTGATTAGGGAATTTCGGGGGCGAAATTTCTTAAGGGGGGGAGAGTGTAATGACCCGTATTCAACACATCATAGGACTGTAGAATATTTATTTCTTTCCCGTATGAAGTCGTATGGTCATGTAACTTTGGGAAACATCTATTAGAGTCATTTCCCATGTTCACGATTTTTATCGATTTTTAAATGACCATTTTGCCCCAAGTTGGTACTGTTTCGGCCATAACTTTTGATTGGAAAGGAATTTTGACCTAAAACCACTTCCATTAGATTCGTTTGATGGTTTACCTTTCCATAGAGTGGTCATAATAGCCAAACGGACTTATCGTTTGGGAGATATGGCTGAAACAAGGTTTGGAGGGTGAAAAACTGCTTAACCGGGCCAAATCGGGTGATTAGTGAGTAGGCCCATAACCCATTTCGGGATTAGGGTTATGGGAAGGCTGAAATGAGATGGAGAATCATTCCATTTCAGTTTTCTAGCCTCCACTTATCACCAAGGAACCCTAAAAATGGCCTCCAACCTCTAAATCACCTCCAAATCATATTTTGGTCAAGGATTTGGCTTAGTAACCCCTAATTAAGGAAGATCTACACCAAATCAACATTGGAGCTACTGTTTGGCATTGAGATTCACATCAAATCAGAGAATTATTTCAGATCTTAGTTTATTTTATGGCTAAGGTGAGTGATTTGCATAGTTTTGCACTAACGATGGCTAATTAGGGGTGATTAGTGTTAATTAGCGAATTTGAACATGATAAAATTCTGGAAAAATGTTTATAAAATTCGGAATGATGTTATAGACCTCTGATATGAATTTGGGTTAATTTGGTTAAGTTTTGCTAATCCTATCATTAGTTTCACCTAAACATGCTTAAGGGAAAATAGGGGGTTTTGGCTATGTTTGATCCATTTTAACCCATCATATTGTTGTTTTGGTGTTTGAGGTCACTTCTACTTGTTGCTATGACTGTATGGTATGCTTTGTGATTGATTAGAATAGTTATAATGGTCGAAAACGCCGTCGAATGGCGTAAACTGCTCGCTGGAAGAACTGCAGGAATCTGCCCGAACCGGACCGGATCGGTGGAAGCAAAGGCGATCCGAACCGATGGCGCGACCCGATCCGCCGATGCCTGAAGACCACGATCCGACGATGCGATGCGATCCGAGCCCTTCATCACGATTCACCTTCATGATCCGCTGGCAGCTCCGATCGCTAGAAGGAAGCATGACCCGATCTGACAGGGGCCCCACGAACTGATGAAGCACGACCCGATCCGAAGGAGCTTGTCACGAACCGATCCGTGGCGATGGACTTGGAGACCCCGACCCGATCCGCTGAAGGGTACTCGAACCGATCTGATGGAGTTGGAGGACCACGAGCTGATGGCGTGACTCGATCCGAACCGTGGTGACGAGGAAAACTGGACTCCGAACCAGATGAGTCCGATCTGATCCGATGAAGAATGTTGAAGGTCGATCCGATCCGATTCGATGGTAATGACCAATAACCCGAGATGCAAAGGTAGTCCAAATGGAAGTTAGAGCTCAGGATCCCGGAACCAGTTGGGAACCAATGAGTTCACTTCATGGTTGGACTTTGCTGCGGGACGTGTGCTAAGGAGTTGTCGACGTTCATAGCTTCGATTCACCACTGAAAATGGATGATGGGATACTTATCAGTGTAGTAGGGTCATTATGACCTGAGGGGCAAGGTGATGGTAGCAAGACTACGTTATCAGTGCAGTAGGGTCATTACGACCTGAGGGGCAAGGTGATGCGTAGTAAGACTATGAGCCAGTGCAGTGGGGTTCTTGTGACTCCATGGGGCAGAGTGGACATAGTAAGGATTAGTAAGGCTATGAGCCAGTGCAGTGGGGTTCTTGTGACTCCATGGGGCAAAGTGGACATAGCAAAGGATTTGTGGCTACGTTATCAGTGCAGTGAAGCCATTTATGACTTCATGGGGCAGAGTGATCATAGCAAGGTATGTTGGGCGATCGAAGTGGTGAATATCGTATGCTTTATGCACTGAGTGAGAGATGTAAGGATGGATGCTATGCTTGATTGTTTGCCATCATTATGACATGCACACCTCCCCCACCTCCGTATCTTTACACTGTTTGATATGGTACCTTAGAGTGTTATACAGTATGTAGTGCTAACTCTTTGGTTGCAGGTCCAGGTTCAGGTATGTTTTAGTCTACCTGTTATTGTTCACTTTAGATGCTTATCGCTCATACCAGGCTTTATGTCTGACCCAGAGTTTTATGTCTCCTCTTATTACTCTGGGTGCTCACACGAGCAGACTAGGGACAGGTTAGCTGGTGGTGCGCGAGTAGCTGATTCGGAGGCGGGCAGGAGGCTTCCACGTATGATATATATAAACACATTCTCCCTGTATCGTTGGTGGTCGCTACTTGGGCATTAGTAGTGTACCTCTTTTATCTTACCTTGCTTTGAGACAGTTTGAAAGTTGTAATAAGCTGTATTTTGGATTTCCTTTGCTATGATGTTAGTTCTAATTTTCAGCTTATGCACTGTCTCTCCTGTTTTATGTCAAGTATGTTATTATTATATTTTGTTCTATGCGCTGTGAGACGTTCTACAGGTTCTTTGTATGTTCATTTCCTTCTTCCGTTTCCTTCTGACGACCCGTTCCGTGCTAACTGGACATGTGTACAGCGCACTTTTGGAGTAAATGTCGGTTGGTGCGGGGCGGGCCGTCACACTTGGTATCAGAGCTCTAGGTTGCGTAGTTAACCTAGGGAAAGACACTAGGGAGAGATAGTACGTATATGAGAGCGCGTATTTGTGATTATTTTGGTTTTCAAAAGCTATGTATGTATATACTATTAGTAGTATAAGAATGAAGTCGCACTGCACTAGCACCACTATGGGGTCGTTAATCGTTTCCCTTTTTCAGATTGACGATGAGCCGAGACACGAGGGGTGCTGGTAGAGGGACCAACCAAGGGAATGCCGCTGACATGAGGGCCATGTTTACTAACCTCATGAGAGACATGCTTAGAGAAGTGCAAGGGGCAGTTCCCAATCCCGGAGTTGGTGTTGGCCCAGTAGTGCGGGCGCCTAGGGTCGATTTCGCCAAGTTGTGTAAGGATTACACTAACCTTGGTGGGAAGCCGTTCCACGGAACGAAGTCGGCCACGGATGTTCAGGACTAGATGGATAGTTGTGACCGTATCTTTGATGACTTGGGTCTTGAGGATGCGATGAAGAGAAGGCTAGCGTCTCGTCAGCTGCAAGGGCGAGCGATGAATTGGAGGAATGCCATTAGAACAGCTACTCCAGAGGATCAGGTTACTTGGGATCAGTTCAAGACTCGCTTTAGCGAGAAGTTTATTCCAGCTGCCCAGAAGTCAGTGTTGTTCAAGAGGTTCTTGGAACTCAAGCAGAACGGAAGGGCAGTTTCTGATTATATTGCTGAGTTCGACACTTTGTCGAAGTATGGACTGTCTCTTATCGATACTCCTGAAAAGAAGAATGAGAAGTTCATCACTGGGTTGGATGGGTACTTGGGGGAAAGGCTTATTAACCACATCGATGAGACTTTTGAATCGATCACGGGGAAAGCTTTGAGATCAGAGAGTCTTTACCCTAAGTCCAAGACTGAGGCTGTATCTGCAGAAAGGCTAAAGCCGCAAGTAGGCGGTGGAGGCAAGAATAACTCTCAGAATAAGAGGAAGCAGGACCAATCAAACGGTGGCCAGAAAAAGAGCAAGAAGGATGTTGAGTGCTTCAGCTGTGGAAAGAAGGGCCATTATGCTAAAGAATGTCGGGCCAAGCCAGCGGAAAGGAAGTGCTACAACTGTGTCCAAATGGGACATCAGAAGGATAAGTGTCCGCAACCTCTTAAGGAGAAGCAGATTGTGAAAGCATATGCTATTGATGCTGTTCCTTCTTCGTCGAATGCCCCAACTGCGGCGGAGAAAGGAAAGAATGTTGTTATTCAAGGTATGCTTTCTATTTATGATATACCAGTTCGAGTTTTGTTTGATACCGGGGCTTCCCGTTCCTTCATATCTAGTGACCTGGTAGATAGGTTGGGACTGAACCCGAGATAGTCGATAGACCATTGATTGTGACGTACCCGATTGGTGGTTCGACTAGCCTTAGTATGATTTGCAGGAATTTGGTCTTATCGAGTCATGGATGTATGTTTGTATGTGATTGCTTTGTTTTGGGCTTTACTGGGTATGGCATTATATTGGGAGTCGATTGGCTCCAAAGATACGGGGTGGTGGTAGACTGTGAGGGCTTTTTGGTGACAGTGAGGGCGGATGATGGGCGGAGGGTATTGTTTGGTAGCCTACCTAGTGATGGGGTTATGGCTAGTTTTGTAAATTCCCTCGACATCCCGCAGGATGAGTTGTCAGATGTGCCCGTGGTTGGCCAGTATCCGGACGTCTTCGAGGAGGTGACCGGGCTTCCACCACACCGAGAGATTGAGTTCCGTATTGATTTAGTGAAAGATGCCAGACCTATAGTGATGCCACTTCGTCGTATGGCACCAAGGGAGCAGAGAGAGCTCGGGGTGCAAGTCAGCAATCTTTTGAAGAAGGGATTTATTAGAAGGAGTGTCTCCGAGTGGGGAGCACCAGTTGTGTTTGCCACTAAGGCAGATGGTTCCCTTCGTTTGTGTGTGGACTATCGCGAGTTGAATAAGGTGACGAGGAAGAATAAGTATCCTCTACCGCGGATAGATGATTTGTTTGATCAGCTGGAAGGAGCTAGAGTGTTCTCCCAGTTGGACCTCGCGACAGGATTTCATCAGCTACGAGTAGCGGATGAGAGTGTTCCGAAAACGGCATTTAAGACGCCGTCTGGATTTTATGAGTGGTTGGTCATGCCATTTGGGTTGACCAATGCACCAGCCTATTTTGTGGATCTTATGAATCGAGTATTCAGAGATCAGTTGAATAAGTTTGTTCTTGTGTTCGTGGATGACATCCTTGTTTACTCAAGGACAGAGGAGGAACACAAGGGACACTTGAGGATAGTGATGGAGGTGTTGAGGAAACACCAATTGAAAGCAAAATTCTCTAAATGTCACTTTTGGAGAAGGGAAGTGAGATTCTTGGGTCATGTTGTTTCAGAGAATGGTATTGCCGTGGACCCTGCGAAGGTGGCTACGGTACAGGATTGGCCTACGCCCAAGAATGCAACAGATGTAAGAAGTTTCTTGGGATTAGCTGGATATTATCGTAAGTTTATCCAGGACTTCTCCAAGATTGCAACACCGTTGACCCAGTTGAATAAGAAGAATCAGTCCTTCGTCTGGGACGGAGTGTGTGAGGATGCGTTCAAAAGTCTAAAGGAGAGGTTGACGCGTGCGCCAGTGTTAGTCATTCCTAAAGGGAATGAAGAGATGACGGTATACACGGATGCTTGTGGTACCGGACTGGGTGTTGTATTGATGCAAGGAGGTAGGGTTGTAGCTTATGCTAGTCGACAGCTAAAGCCGCATGAGAAGAAGTATCCTACCCATGATTTGGAATTAGCAGCGATTGTATTTGCGCTGAAGATGTGGAGACACTATCTCTTGGGAGAAAGATTTGAGTTGTTTACCGATCACAAATCGTTAAAGTATCTCTTCTCCCAGAAAGATCTAAATCTCCGTCAGCAGAGATGGTTAGAGTTCTTGGCTTCGTATTATTTTGGATCTTAGTTTATTTTGTGGCTAAGGTGAGTGATTTGCATAGTTTTGCACTAACGATGGCTAATTAGGAGTGATTAGTGTTAATTAGCGAATTTGAACATGATAAAGTTCTGGAAAAATGTTTATAAAATTCGGAATGATGTTATAGACCTCTGATATGAATTTGGGTTAATTTGGTTAAGTTTTGCTAATCCTATCATTAGTTTCACCTAAACATGCTTAAGGGAAAATATGGGGTTTTGGCTATGTTTGATCCATTTTAACCCACCATATTGTTGTTTTGGTGTTTGAGGTCACTTCTACTTATTGCTATGACTGTATGGTATGCTTTGTGATTGATTAGAATAGTTAGAATGGTCGAAAACGCCGTCGAATGGCGTAAACTGCTCGCTGGAAGAACTGCAGGAATCTCCCCGAACCGGACCGGATCGGTGGAAGCAAAGGCGATCCGAACCGATGGCGCGACCCGATCCGCCGATGCCTGAAGACCACGATCCGACGATGCGATCCGATCCGAGCCCTTCATCACGATTCACCTTCATGATCCGCTGGCAGCTCCGATCGCTAGAAGGAAGCATGACCCGATCCGACAGGGGCCCCACGAACTGATGAAGCACGACCCGATCCGAAGGAGCTTGTCACGAACCGATTTATGGCGATGGACTTGGAGACCCCGACCCGATACACTAAAGGGTACTCGAACCGATCCGATGGAGTTGGAGGACCACGAGCTGATGGCGTGACTCGATCCGAACCGTGGTGACGAGGAAAACTGGACTCCGAACCAGATGAGTCCGATCCGATCCGATGAAGAATGTTGAAGGCCGATCCGATCCGATTCGATGGTAATGACCAATAACCCGAGATGCAAAGGTAGTCCAAATGGAAGTTAGAGCTCAGGATCCCGGAACCAGTTGGGAACCAATGAGTTCACTTCATGGTTGGACTTTGCTGCGGGACGTGTGCTAAGGAGTTGTCAACGTTCATAGCTTCGATTCACCACTGAAAATGGATGATAGGCTACTTATCAGTGCAGTAGGGTCATTATGACCTGAGGGGCAAGGTGATGGTAGCAAGACTACGTTATCAGTGCAGTAGGGTCATTACGACCTGAGGGGCAAGGTGATGCGTAGTAAGACTATGAGCCAGTGCAGTGGGGTTCTTGTGGCTCCATGGGGCAGAGTGGACATAGTAAGGATTAGTAAGGCTATGAGCCAGTGCAGTGGGGTTCTTGTGACTCCATGGGGCAAAGTGGACATAGCAAAGGATTTGTGGCTACGTTATCAGTGCAGTGAAGCCATTTATGACTTCATGGGGCAGAGTGATCGTAGTAAGGTATGTTGGGCGATCGAAGTGGTGAATATCGTATGCTTTATGCACTGAGTGAGAGATGTGAGGATGGATGCTATGCTTGATTGTTTGCCATCATTATGACATGCACACCTCCCCCACCTCCGTATCTTTACACTATTTGATATGGTACGTTAGAGTGTTGTACAGTATGTAGTGCTAACTCTTTGGTTGCAGGTCCAGGTTCAGGTGTGTTTTAGTCTACCTGTTATTGTTCACTTTAGATGCTTATCGCTCATACCAGGCTTTATGTCTGACCCAGAGTTTTATGTCTCCTCTTATTACTCTGGGTGCTCACACGAGCAGACTAGAGACAGGTTAGCTGGTGGTGCGCGAGTAGCTGATTCGGAGGCGGGCAGGAGGCTTCCACGTATGATATATATATATATACACACACACATTCTCCCTGTGTTGTTGGTGGTCGCTACTTGGTCATTAGTAGTGTACCTCTTTTATCTTACCTTGCTTTGAGACAGTTTGAAAGTTGTAATAAGCTGTATTTTGGATTTACGCTACTATGATGTTAGTTTTGATTTTCAGCTTATGCACTGTCTCTCCTGTTTTGTGTCAAGTATGTTATTATTATATTTTGTTCTATGCGCTGTGAGACATTCTACAGGTTCTTTGTATGTTCATTTCCTTCTTCCTTTTCCTTCTTACGACCCGTTCCGTGCTAACTGGACATGTGTACAGCGCACTTTTGGAGTAAATGTCGGTTGGTGCGGGGCGGGCCGTCACACTCTTATTCCCGACGATCTAGCGAAAATATGGTTGATACCAAGGCTTGCAGAAAAACGCCACACAGAAGAATACCAAACTTATCTGATAAATCAAGGTGGTTCCAACAAGTAGGATGTTCATGTAATCATATTATTATATTTCTATTGTATTTCTGTTTGTATTTCCTTTGAGCGACATGTAGTCGTTTTGTTTTGTCCAATTAAGTGCTTAATTAATCCAAAACAATTAATTTAACAATTAAAAATACCCCGCTCAAATACCCCGGTCGTAGCAAAAAAACACATTCCTCGTTCGCTACAGTACCCCGCTCAAATACCCCACTTCCGTTCGTCAAGAACGCACCCTTACTTATTGGCTAAGGAAGGAAGGACAATTAAATAAATGACAATATAGGGAACACACGAGGAAGGGTACTGTTTTTCTGCACTTGTACATATAGGCTATATAAATATATTTATATAATTTGTTCCTTTGATTTTTAACTTGTATAACTGACGTGTATATTGTAATGCATTTTATTTATTTCATGTATTAGTCGATTGGAATTTTTTTTGACGTGGTAGCATGTGTTTTTCTTTCATGTAGTCCTGCGAATGATGGGGACGAGGTACCATTTCTTCATAGTGAAGGCATAAGGAAAAGTATATTTATAAATATACATATTCAAAGATTTCTTACTATACCACGCATGGCATGATTTGATGTCAGTTACTAAGTGTTGATTTTCCCTTCAGGTCTTATGTAGTAAGCGATATTATATTTATATGTGTCTTGGAAACAAAATGTAATATAAGCTCGACTTCATACACAAATAAAAATAAATATAAACTATTAATGTGTCCTTGTAAACTAGATAACATGCACTGATGAATTATGTTTGTATACCCCGCTACATAAAACTTCATTCATTTACGGACCTCCATCGACAAAAATAAAAATACCATTATGAAGAGAAATGTGCCCAGATCCCAAAAATATAATAATATAGAGTCGTTAGCTTATTCCGAGAAATTCCAAAAATACTGATATAGGGTGCACATTACGTCAAATGAAAAAGTTGCTTATTTTCCAAATTAAAAATTACTGTGAAATTCTAAAAATTAAATTATAACTACGCCTCAAATATCTTGTCCAAATTCGAAAATAATAATTTATAATAGATAAATTATCATTATGGTTTATAAACGATTTTATAGTGACTATTCGAAAATTTGATTTGGATATAACTCACAATCTACATGACGAGATCACGATTTTTCTCTTCCATTAGAAATATATACTTCACTAGCTCTAAACGTTTCTTGTTTCATGGAAATACGACTTAAAACGGATTCTATATATTCGTTTAAAGTTCGAATAAAAAATTACGAACTGCCGCACCATTTCGGGCTCGATTATAATTATAATATTATTTATACGTTCAACTATTGTTTAAATAATATATTCGCTATTATAATTCAATCCTAAACTGAATTATATCTTATAAATAATCCAATTCACGCAATATTGTGAATTCAGCTATTTCCGACTATTTTGGAAATATAATTTATTATTCTATTATTTATATTTATTAAATATTCAGTATTATTATTTTAATCAACCATTTAAATCTCAAAATCACTATTTAAATAACTAAATAAATAAATTATTGTACCGTAAAAATACGGGATGTTACACATATGATTTGTGAGACTTGCTTCCAGTGATTTACACACTACGGCTAAAACACACACAACAAAAGTCTCCCATCCATTGTTGCGATTGCAATTGCTAATAAAGAACAATAATGCTTCCTTTGCTTAAGTTATTGCTTTTTTGCACACCATAATGTAATACTTATTTACACAATCATTGGATTTGTAATTAGTGCTTTTTTGCGCACCTTAATTCAATATGTATTTACACAATCAAAACAAGATCGGATTCATATCAGATATAAAAAATATACCTCATGTAGCATACATATTTAAATGCAAAAAAATATACCTCTTCATAGGAATTTCAGCTAGCAATCTTCCATATAGCAAAGAAATTGTTTTGTGTCCCTATATAGAAAAATAAAATGAATTATCAGGGTGAAAATCTGTAAGAGTTATGTAATTATGAAAAAGAGTTAAATGCTTAATATAAAACTCAGTTGATTTCTACAAAATCATTTGTAGAATTGAAAACCACCTACGACAATTATGTGTGCAGTTTATATCTAACATCATCCAAAATTATGTACGTACTTCACTGGAACAACATCATGTTATGAAACTCATTTTCCGAACTAACTTATATATCTTAAACATGGCTATTATTTCATTATTGCAACGATGATTATTAACAGGTATTCACAATCCAGGTTTACTATATATATATATACATATATGATACTCACATGCTTTTAAAATAACTGTAAACTATTAGGCTTTTTCTTTTGTAATATTCAGTATAAAACATGTTTACCTCATATTTCATTTGTTAATTCATAAGTATTATGTTGAATTATAGAAGAAGAGCATTTGTAGAGGAAGAACTCCTTGAATTTCTTTTTGTCACTTTTTCTCCACTTCTTCTTTTCCTTACAACAAAATAACCACACATATATAGTGTTCTACGTAACCTTACAAACACCTTTTCATTTCAATGGACATGACCCTTCACTTCAACGGACACGACTCTTCAACGAACAGGCATGACACTTCATCAAACAAACATGACTCTTCGTTAAATAGACATGACACTTCACTCAAACTGACATGACTCTTCATTAAAATAACACGACTTTTAACTTCAATAGACACGACATTTCACTTCAACCGACACAACTCTTCATTCCAATAGACACTACCTTTCACTTAAATATTTAATTTTGGTTTATCCCAACAAATGTCTCCCTTAAACCAAAATTTCTTCAAACATCCAATCATTATATTTTACATGTTTCCGTAAAAGTAGAGTTATTATCCAAACTTTCTTTTTTGTCTTCTTCTTCCTAAGTTTAGATTCAACCTAGATGACCACTTGCTTAATCGAACTACTGGAGGCTCTTGGTTTTCCTACACAAACATGTATCAAATCCTTAACCATAGAGTTTGCCATCTTTTCTACCCACTGAGAAATTGTTGCTGAAAACATTAGTAGCTGAGGATTTGACAAAGCTTGAAAGATTTGCATTACATGATCTTGGAAACCCTTTCTTTCCTCTTTCTTGCTCGTTCTTCGCCTGATATTCACCAAACTCACAGCCTTGCTCGCCTCCTTCTCCTTGTCATCCATTACAGGTGGCTTTGCGCTCACTCTTTCGCCTCCCCCAAGCTCACCAGAAGGATACTTAGTATCCATAGTACTCTTCTCCCTATCTTTGTTATCGTTTGCTTCAAGATTAAGGTGTACTTCCATCTCCAGTTCACGATCACTTGCTTCAAGATTACCCACTTTGTCATTGACAACAAGACATGCCATCTGCTTATCTTCTCCATCATATACATCATCCTAAGGTTATTCTTCTTTATACTCATCAATCTCTTTCTCTTCTTCGACCTCTTCAAAATTTTCATCCACTTTTTCTTTAACCATCTCGTCCTCTACTTCTTCAACCCTTGCTTCTTCTTCTTCTTCAGCTTCTTCTACTTCCTCTTCATCTTCTTCTTCTACTTTTGTGCCATTGTTTGCATACACCTCTTTCAATAAATTCCAGGAATCTTTTATGGATTTTTCTTCATTAATATGAAACCATGCTACTTTATCGACGTTCTCACTTAGCACCATAAAAGCATGAAGATCTTTCCTTCTCAAACTAGTAATTGCCTCACTCTCTTTCTCCATCATATTTTTAACATCTTTTGGCCATTCATAGCCACTTTCAACAATCTCTCATAGCCCTTTGGAGATCAACTCTTCTTTCTTTCTATTACTCCATCTTTCATAATTTTCTTTTGTGAGAACGAACGACAAAAAAATTAGAAATGTCATAGTTTCAACCAGGCGCTGATACCAATTTGTTAGATTGAGAAGCTCTGATACCAATTTTTTGAATTATAGAAGAGGAACTTTTGTAGAGAAAGAACTCCTTGAATTTTTTTTTATCACTTTTTCTCCACTTCTTCTTTTCCTTACAACAAAATAACCACATATATATGTAGTGGTCTACATGACCTTACAAACACTAATAGACACCTTTTCATTTCAATGGACATGACCCTTCACTTCAACGGACACGACTCTTCAACAAACAGACATGACACTTCATCAAACAGACATTACTCTTCATTAAAAAGACATGACACTTCACTCAAACTAACATGACTCTTCATTAAAATATACATGACTCTTTACTTCAACAAACATGACTTTTCACTTCAACAGACACAACTCTTCATTCCCGTAGACACGACCTCTCACTTAAGCATTTAATTTTGGTTTATCCCAACACATTAAGCATGTGTGAAGGCTGATCCAAAGATGACCATTTTTCAGTCTATATGTATAGAGCTCTATCAGTGAATTTAAACCATCAGAGTGCTTGTACACAATTTACATTGTAGTAATGTATATGGTTTCATTTGGTTTGAAGAGATTACAGGTTGCCAATGGAAATTAGTGCTGTCAAGTTGTTTGCACACAATTTAAACCTTGTTTTGGTAATATAAGGTATTACCAAAGAACATTTAAACTGCACATAATAAAATGTATACGCTAGTCAGAAATCTTTGTTAACAAAAGAGAAACTCGATCAACAAACCTTTGGTATTTTAAAGACGCAACATATGAATCAAATGTACTTCCGGTGTTAACTTATTCTAAGCAATATTCAATTTTGCATCCATTATATATTTTGTTGTAATATTTTTGTTTTCTTTCTTTGTTTCAACATTGTTAAATAATAGAAAATAAAATTCATAGTAATCATACCTTAAATACAAAATTCAATGGGAATAAACATTGACGATTCTTTAAACCCAAGCTAGCTCAATTTCAATAAATCAAGAATAGCAATAAATCTCTTAAGTTTAATCCATGTAAACGATAATGTGAATTTCAGATAAGTTTAATTAAATACTAACCTCATTGGCTGCTGCTTGTAAATTGAAATGTTTATCCCTTTCACCAGGTCCATTATTAGAATTTCAGTGGAAACGATAATAATCCTTACAAAATTTATAATCAACTTACATATAATTTTAGGTTTAGAAATTAACTCTATGGCTGATCTGAAATAGCATGGGAAAACTGAAAAAGAAATAGTTACAATAAAGTAGTTATTAATACTGTTTCATTCACCTAATAAAAGATAATTAAAAGTATTAGAGCATCTCCAACAAAAAAGAGGATTCAAAATTACAAATACTCCAATTACAAAATATAATCAGGTTTCTCCCCAACAATTTTAGTTTAGACGCCTATTCAACAGACGCCTGAAGCTCAAAGGGGCCCGACCAAAAAATAAAAAACTTCAGGCGCCTGTTGAACAGACACCTGAGCTCTGGAGCCTATTAAACGAGCGCCTGAACCATATTTTTTTATTTTTTAATATATAGGTGCTGGTTGAACAAGCGCTCCACCTCGGGCGCTTGTTCAACCAGCGCATTTTATGGTTACTTTTTTATAACCAAAAACGCTGAATTTTGGATCGATTCGGAAATCTACACCCTGTTGGTGTAACGTCCCGCATTTTTGGTAGTCAGATATTTAATATATTTATTATTTTAAAAATCCATTTGGTATTATAAATGAGTTATAATATATAACCCATTTATATAGCGATATTTGAATGTTAAATTTATGTATAATTATAATTTGAACTCGTAAATGTTGCGGTATTTCTTAATTTACGATTTGAATTCATGTATATCGGTATGAATATAAAACGCTCAATGACAATCAATGATGAAATTAAATAATCATAAGAAATAGAATGTTCAAATCAATACGTTGGCACGTGCTTCGCACACGGGAGATTATTCGATATATTATATAAACAGTAAAAATGTTTTCTCTTCAAACAACCTCCGTTTTCTACGAAACAAGTTTTAATGGAATGCATACAATTAATTATTGCTACGTTTCCAGTTTGGAGCCAATCGGAGTTGTTTTATCGGTGCGTGAAATTTAAAGGTGAACCGATAATTTAAAATAACAACGTTGTGCAAACGGAGTCTATTTTCAACGAAAGTAGTTTCATTGGGACCAAAACGTATGGACATAGCAGTACGTCCATTTTCATCGTGTTTGGAGTTCGGGTATAGGAGTGCAAATTTCTAATATTTACATCAACTATCAGTATGAAATTTAATCAAAATAAACAAATAAATATACAATCTACCCTTCTATTTACATATACGAGCTACCTAAATGTTCCGGCAGGCTTCAAATTCCATTCTTTCCTCGATACAGCCGACATGCACACAATACAAAGAAAGAAACAAAATACAACAGTTGTTCCTCTCAACCGAAGCAAAGCCTAGCGTATTACCTATGCTGTGCAAACTAAAGCCTACTTTTCGTTTCCATTTATATGAACTAGTACCCTCTAGACTCAAATTATAGCTACCCTGATCAGTACCATCAAACCCAGCTCATTTCAGCTGTCTTGTTTCAAAACTACACATTGTTTTGTCAATATCATATATTGAAGTACACCGTCTCAAATAAAAACTAAAGGAGGTATAGCTTAAACTAGGCAATACAAGCCAACAACCTACCCCTAAGCTGATGTATTTCAAATACAAATGCATATACTGATAGCCTACACTAAAACCCAATGTTGTACAAATATGCACCTATATATACATGGGCACATGAAATATTTCTTTTCAACAGCATAAAAATGACATGCCTATTCAGTATACATCCTTTCCTGTTGAAACACCCCACCTCCGTTAGGGTCACTATCAAAGGGAATGCCCTAATTTTGGTGGAGGTTTATAAGTATAAATCACAGATATACAAGACAGATATAATAACACATATTTTTGAACAGCGGAAAACAACAACTTTTATTTCATTCAAATACGTGTTACACCAACCATACCATAATTGTCTTACAACACTTCCAAAAACATAACATCTTCATAACTGTCTTGATTACATTATTTAAAGAAGCATAAAGAAAACATAAATAAACTGCAAAAGTCCTATAATTGCTGTCCAAAGCCATAGTCCAAAACGAAAAGATCCAAGCAATACATTCTTTCTCTTCAAGCTGGATATGAAGGCTGGTCAAGCTGCGGTATTCCCTCCCTTTGGACCTGGGGGGGGGAACGGAAGAAAAGAAGACGAAAGAAAAGTAGAGTCAGACATAAAGCCTGAGTAAGTTTAGGACTATTCAGTCTATGAATAAAGAACAGGGTATGATAAGTATAAACTAGAAATGGGAAAGCACCATAAACCAAGTTAAGTTGTCTAGGGTCGAATATACTATCGTACCCCATATTAATCTCTGTACCCATATAAACTAGTTCCCAACAGGCACCCCATAATTAGGGTGAAGTGGTCCATTTTATGATGATCGTCTCCTACTCGCATAGTTACATGTGTCTTACGGCCCCCGTTGTTGTAGTTACCTATGCTGGTCCCACCATGGGGTGTATCAAGTCCCATGGTGGCGGCCCGACACAACCCTAGAATGCACAGGTATGCTACTGGTGCCCAGTGCCTTATTTTTCTGCGCCGGAGTGTGTGCACGCCCGCACCCCATTAGAACCTACACTGCTGCACCACCGCCGTCGATTTGACCTCTTACAGTCAGCCCAGTAATCGTGCCCCACCCTGCCTAGTTTCAGGGTATCATGATACGCCTTGTAGGGTTACTGCTGAAAAGGGTCCCCCACTACTAGGTTTTCTATTTCTAGCCAACATGCTAAGATGGTTAAGTGTTTTATAAACCTAACCCCCAATCAGTCTGTTTAGTTTAGCATGTTCCATTTTGATTAAGTATTAATATAATTTACTTAATCCTATCAATCCTGACTCAGCCTTAATTGTCTTATTAAAGCCTTGACCTCTCACATTAGACAGGTATTGGTGTGGATGCCTGTTGCCGGTGGGGTCCGGGCAGTCTTACGCCACAACTCAGTCTAACCTCGGGTCCTTATTGGGCTCCGTGTTTAACCACCCACATTGGATAGGTATTGTTGTGACTACTGGACAGCTGGGCGGTTCCGGGCAGGTTTACATCACAACTCAATCCAACCTCGGGTTAAACACATCGTATTTTCTACATTTACATATTTTGTCTCTTTTCTTTTTATATGTAAATATTTGCGGCCCATTATTCAGATTTATCTTTATTGATTAAAATTTATTTATGTCACTTAATTGATTTTCAAGATTGTTGGCATGCGTCGAACATGCCAACACATATGTTCTATATTTTAGCCCAAACGTCATTACCCCCGTTTTACATGTTCGTTCAAATGTAAGGTGTGTTGGGTTTAATACTTAAACCCAATTTAGCCATATGAAAAGGGGAGGCTTATAACATGGTGTTTATAAGGTAACATAAAAAGGGGAGTGTGAACGCATGAACTTGCAACATAACGATTCAATTAACATAAGGTAGGCACATGTGAACTTGCAATTGTAACAACATATAATATAAGCAATACTTAAACATGAATCATTCTATTCACATAATCATGGTATAAACAAAACATGAATCATTCTATTCGTGTAGTCATGGCATAAATGATACTTAAACATGAACCATTCTAATCATATAATTATGGCATAATCATAACTGAACATGAGTCCTTCTATTCATATAGTCATGGCATAAACATAATTGAACATGAATCCTACTATTCATATAATCATGGTTTTTATCCTATCTATGTAACTTGTAAGTGGGATGTAATTCTAGTGTAATTTCTAATGTAACTTATGTGCCAAATATATTATCATATGATTATGATAACAACATAAGCCTAGAAACATGTTTCCAACTAGGCATAATAACAAACATAGTTTAGTCATGTTCATAAAATTAATACAAGCTTACAAAGACGCTTGCTTTTGTCACTATTACAAAATCATGATTTTTATACTTGAACTATGATGCCAATTCCAACATAACCTTCATATGAATCGTAATACTTAAGTGGATCAAATTACACTAAAGATGACCATAGAATTATACATCATGTTGGCATAACAATAGATCATAGACTTGCATGAATTTCAAATAAACTATTACAACATATAGTTGTTACTTTCAACATGAATCATATACTTGCAATTATCAAATGGGTGTTGTAAATAACTACCACAAACATGTAGTTTTCAATATGAATCATATGCTTGCATGAATCCCAATTAAAATTCCACAACATGTGGTTGTCAACATAAACCATATACTTGTATGAATCCAATCGTACACCATAGCATTGCCAAATCGTTTAGAATCAAAATAACATACAAATATAAGTTATTATCGACACAATTCCATTTCGTTGTTAACTTCCAACGCAAATCGCGTACTTGCAAATATCCAATCGTATACCATAATATTCCCAAATCGTTTAGCATCAAAGCAACATACAAATATAGATTATTATCGCCACAATTCCATTTCTTACTTTACACAAATCAACACAATTATTTAATTCACATCGGAATAGCACTCTACTTACAACGTATGACGAATCTTCAATTCAGGAATCTGAATTCTGAATTTGGAGATGCTATCCTTTGTTGTAGGCGTTGCTTTGATTTGATTAACGTTGCTTTAAGCCTTTGATTTATCTCCTAATTGTCTCTCTATTTCTGACGGCTATCCTCAGTCTCTCCTCAGCAGCATGACGGTCTCATCTCCATTTTAGTTTGTGTGAATTAGGGTTAGTCTTAGGTCCTTTTTATAGAGTTTGTGAGTTGATTTAGACCGTCGATGAAGCTTGGTTTAATAATAGCCGTTCGTTCAAAGGAGAGGCCAATCAGGAGCTGACACCTAGCCCTAGTGACAAGGCAAGGCTCAGAAAATCGACCAAACACAGACCAGGCCAGCCAGGGTGGGCTGGGTTCGACCTGGCTCAGGAGCCAGGTCGACTCCCCAGTCGACCCCCAGGTCGACTCTAGAGTCGACCTGCCTGGGCAGCTCGACACCTAGGTCGACTCCCAGGTCGACCCTAGGGTCGACCCCCAGGTCGACCTGGTGGGTTTGGGCGGGAATTTTCCCGCCTACTCTGATTGGGCTGAAATTTAAATCTGTTTTCGAAATTTGAATTTTCTGAAACTTCATCGGGCCATAATTTGGTCATACGGGCTCCGTTTTTCAAAAACTCGGACTCTATTTCGCGTATTTTTCCGAGAAGAACGCAATGGCATATCCCGTTTCACTTAATACTTTGATTTGAAATTTATTATACTTTAATTTGTGAATTTCACTGTTATAAAATACACGGGGTGTTACATTCTCCCTCACTTAAAAGGATTTCGTCCCGAAATCTTCAAGTTCAGGAAGAATGTACATCCTAACATCCAAACATCCATCTACTCATCCATCAAACACGAGCATCCATTGTCCTTAAAAGACTTCTACTGCTTCATGATAATATGCAAAGTGTGTGTGTACATGTACTTATCTAATGCAAAATCAGGCGGTCTACTGATTCAGTTGACCTCCTTAATGTGAATTATGTAAGTGCTATGAATCCATTATGTATGCAAATCCTCCTATTCATGATTCTACATGAGTGCACAATCATTCATACAAATGCAACATCCATATGACAGCACATTAAAGTTCAACCATATACGAATGCAAACATATATGCATATGCAATATGAAGTGATTGAGCCGATCTAAAACCTAGATTGTGTGTGTATATGCAACCACGAGCAACCACTAGCAATCACTTGCAACCACTTGCAATCATCATCCATAACATGTTTCAATTACATGTTTTCATCCAAAGGGTTTCTACCTAAAAGATAGGGTCGAGGAGATATACCTAAAAAGATAGATAAAAGCGCAACTTAAGGAAAAAGGAAAGATCAAAGATGTACCCTCGAAAAGAAAAGGGTAGGCAGCGCGTATTCTAGCTTCATTTTCCCAAGTTGCGTCTCCCTCGGCGTCGCTCCACTGAACTTTGACGAGCTTGACTTCGCGGTTGCGTAGCTTCTTCACTTCCGTTCCTAATATGCGGGTTGGAACTTTCCTTATGGTTGCTTCGCGTTCCACTTCAGCTTCTTCTAGGATATTTGGCTCTACCACTTCAGCAGACTCATGTAGACATTTTCGGAGATGTGAAACGTGAAAGACGTTGTGAACTCCGGCCAATTTTTCGGGTAGCTCTAATCTATAGGCCATTTTCCCAATTTTCTCAATGATAGGGAATGGCCCTACGAACCTTGGTGCTAGCTTTCATGTGGTTCCAAAACGAACAACGTTCCTTAGCAGTGATACCTTAAGAAAAACTCTGTCTCCAACCTCAAATTCAAGGTCGGTCCTCCTCTTGTCGGCGTAGGACTTTTGTCTGTCTTGGGCCGTCTTCATCCTTCTTCGTATTAAGTCTACTTTTTCTGAAGTCTCTCGGATCATATCTGGTCCAAGTATGAGCTTATCAGTAGACTCCCACCAACAAGTGGGCGATCGGCACGGTCTTCCATATAAAGCTTCGAAGGGCGCCATTCCGATGGTTGCTTGATAGCTGTTGTTGTAGGCAAATTCTACCAAAGGAAGATGGTCTTCCCACGTCCCTCCGAAGTCAAGGATGCACAGTCTTAAAAGGTCCTCCAAAACTCTGTTCACTCTTTCTGTTTGGCCGTCGGTTTGGGGATGATAGGCTGTGCTCAAGCATAACTGTGTGCCTACCACTTCTTGCAGACTCCGCCAAAACTCACTGGTGAAGATGGGGTCTCGGTCACTAATAATGCTGGATGGTATTCCATGGAGTCGAACGATTTCCTTGAGGTAAAGAGATGCTAGGGATGAGGCAGTTCTTTTACTTTTGACGGGTAAAAAGTGGGCGCTTTTAGTAAGCCTATCCACTATTACCCAAATGCTAGTGTTGCCTCTCCTAGACCTAGGCAGCCCATCGATGAAGTCCATTGAGATGCTATCCCACTTCCACTGCGGGACCTCTAGAGGATGTAGCAGACCGCCAGGCTTTTTCTGTTCCGCCTTAACCTGTTGGCATACCATACACTTAGAAATGAATTCTGCCACGTCATTCTTCGTGCCGTTCCAAAAGAAAGTTCTTTTTATGTCCTTGTACATTTTATCTCCGCCTGGGTGTATCGTCATCTTGGAGTAATGTGCTTCCTCGAGAACCTTCTTTACTAAATCCCTTGTCTGTGGGATGCATAGTCTTCCGTCTCGCCTTAGCCAACCCTTATCGTCGATGGAGTATCTGTTGAGGTGACTTGAAGTCTCACCCCTAATTAGCCTATCAATCGTCTCCACAAGCTGAGGGTCCTCGCGTTGTGTTGTCCCTATCGAGTCCACTAAAGTCGGGCGTACTTCGAGCGATACTAGCAAGCCTGGTACAAAATCGGAGGAAGGCCTAAAGTCGAAGCTGGCTATAAACTCTAGGCTTTGTCTTTCAACAAACAGTGGGCTTAAGGTCAGTTTCTTTCGGCTCAACGCGTCTGCCACTACGTTGCCTTTGCCCGGATTATAGGAGATCTCGAAATCATACGAGGCAAGAAACTCCATCCATCTCTGTTGCCTCAAGTTAAGATCTTTCTGCGAGAAAAGATATTTCAACGATTTATGGTCAGTGTAAAGTTCAAACTTCTCACCTAGGAGATAGTGTCGCCAAGAATTGAGTGCAAAGACGATGGCGGCAAATTCAAGATCGTGGGTCGGGTAGTTCTTTTCGTGCACTTTCAACTGCCTCCCGCCATAAGCTACTACCCTTCCTTCTTGCATTAAGACGGCGCCTAGCCCTGTCCCACATGCATCTGTATAAACAGTGAATATCTTGCTTCCATCTGGCAACGTCAAAACTGGGGCTGTTGTAAGAGCCCTTTTCAGTCGCTGGAAAGCAAACTCGCAATCCAAGTCCCAATTGAACACTAGATTCTTCTTGGTCAACTTCGTGAGCGGAGCTGAGATTTTCGCAAAATCCCTTATGAACTTTCGATAGAAACCTGCTAGTCCTAGAAAACTTCGGACCTCAGTTGCATTCCTTGGTGTCTTCCAATCCTGTACCGCCACTACCTTAGCAGGGTCCACTGCTAACCCTTGTTTGGATACTATGTGCCCAAGGAACCTCACTTCTTCTCTCCAAAAGTGGCATTTGGAGAATTTGGCTTTTAGCTGATGGACTCGCAGAGTTTCCATGATTGCCCTTAAGTGTTGAGCATGTTCCTCTTCACCCTTTGAGAAGATAAGGATATCGTCTACGAAGACCACTAAGAACTTATTGAGGAAATCTCTGAATACCCTACGCATCAGGTCCACGAAGTAAGCAGGTGCATTTGTCAAGCCGAAAGGCATGACAAGCCATTCAAAGAAGCCGTCTGGGGTTCTGAATGCCGTTTTATCGATACTATCTTCAGCCACCCTTAGCTGATGAAAACCGGTTGCTAAATCGAGTTGGGAGAAAATAGACGCTCCTACAAGCTGATCAAACAAATCGTCAATTCTGGGGAGAGGATGCCTATTCTTTTTCGTTAACTTGTTGAGCTCCCTATAGTCAACACATAGACGGAGTGAACCATCCGCCTTTGTAGCGAACACCACTGGAGCGCCCCATTCTGAAATGCTCCTCCTAATGAACCCCTTTTCTAGAAGCTCTTTAATCTGTTTACTGAGCTTTTTCCTTTCCCGTGGAGCCATGTGTCTAACGGGCAACGAAACGGGCTTTGCATTATCTACAAGATATATACGGAAGTCTATCTCCCGCTTCGGAGGCAAGCCCTTCACCTCTTCGAAGACATCCGGATATTCCCGGACCACTCTAACCGATTGCAAATTTTCAACGGAGGCATCAAGCGATTCAAGATAACTATGCATAACCGCATACGAGGGATTACAAGTAATTTCCAAAGTGTTACCGAGCTGGGTCAGGAGCCTAACAACCCTTTTCTCACAATCAAGGATGGCCCCATTACTGGATAGCCAATCCATGCCCAAAATCAAACCATATCCCGAAAACCCCAAAACAAAGGCACTACATTTAAATTCTACGCTTAGAATAGAAATTTTCAATCCCAAACAGATCATAGACAAATGAGCTGGGTCCCCAATTGGGTTTGAAACAATTAAGGGGTCCTCTACCATACTAGTTTTTAGGTGCAGAGATTCTACTAAAGCAGACGAGATAAAGGAGTGTGATGCGCCAGAATCAAATAAAGTGCGAACGGGGTGATCATAAAGGTAAACTACACTTTCTACAGAAGTATTTATACCTCGCTGTTGCAGAGGTGGCACCTCTAGCACATGAACTTGTGCCCCTGAGGTGGATCCAGCCCTCTGCCCCTGTCCTCGTTTCTTTGGGCAGTCCTTAGCCATGTGGCCTGTCTCACCGCATGAAAAGCACCCACCATTCATCTTGGCCTTCTTTTTCCGGCAATCTTTCACTAAGTGCCCCACTTTGCCACAGAAATTACACTTCCTCTTCTCTTTGTTGCCTTTCCCGCCCTTCTTAAAGTCTGTCTTCTTAGGCTGCAAACCTTCTTTCTTCCCTTGAGGGTTTTCTGCCTTTGCCTCCTTCTTGCCCTTATCCTCTTCGTTCAACAACGCCATCTGTACCAACCTTTCATACGTAGCTCCCATGGGTATATGGGTCATGGCCAAACTGTGTAATGGCTCATTCAACCCTTTGACAAAACGGAGAGCCTTCTTGTGCGGGGTGTTGACTAGGTCCAGTCCGAACCTAGCCAGCTCATCGAACTGATTAACATACTCTTTGACTGTCTTGTTCCCTTGCTTAAGAAATAAGAATTTTTCCAACTGCAAACTCCTTTCCGCATTTGAGAGAAATTTAGCCTCAAACCTTGCCCTAAAGTCCTCCCATGTTTCCACTGGTCTTTCTGCATTAGTGACTTCCCACCAGTAGGAAGCCTCGCCCTTTAGTAGCCATACTGCCAGTTGTACTTTCTGTCTATCCTCTACCTCAAAGATGATGAATAAGTCCTCGGTTTCTTTCAGCCAATTTCTAGCTGCCATGAAGGACTCAGTTCCATGAAAATCCTTTCCTCCCATAGCTTTAAAATCTTTACATATCTTAGCAAAGGTGTTTCCCCGCGGAGGAGGTGGAGGAAGAGGTGCTGCTGCAGCTGGATGATTTCGGGGAGGAGGAACGGTAGGACCTGGCTGAGTGGCCCTTGCTTCTAAGAACCGTCTAAACCAACCAGGTATTGGTACACCCTCTGGCAAGTTAAGTTCTTCGGACATGCTGAAACAAAAAGGATAGATTCAAAACGAAGGATAAGAGATAATTCCTATGGCTTTGGGGGGACTTTGCCTTTTAAAATAAAATAATATTTTATCTTAAAAATGCTTCTTTAAATTTCTTTTTGAAAAATAAATTTTCAAAACTTTTTATCTTATCTGGTAAACCTATGCTCTGATACCAAGTGAAACACCCCACCTCCGTTAGGGTCACTCTCAAAGGGAAAGCCCTAATTTTGGTGGAGGTTTATAAGTATAAATCACAGATATACAAGACAGATATAATAACACATATTTTTGAATAGCGGAAAACAACAACTTTTATTTCATTAAAATACGTGTTACACCAACCATACCATAATTGCCTTACAACACTTCCAAAAACATAACATCTTCAAAACTGTCTTGATTACATTAATTAAAGAAGCATAAAGAAAACATAAATAAACTGCAAAAGTCCCATAATTGCTGTCCAAAGCCATAGTCCAAAACGAAAAGATCCAAGCAATACATTCTTTCTCTTCAAGCTGGATATGAAGGCTGGTCAAGCTGCGGTATTCCCTCCCTGTGGACCTGGGGGGGAAAAGGAAGAAAAGAAGACGAAAGAAAAGTAGAGTCAGACATAAAGCCTGAGTAAGTCTAGGACTATTCAGTTATGAATAAAGAACTGGGTATGATAAGTATAAACTAGAAACGGGAAAGCACCATAAACCAAGTTAAGTTGTCTCGGGTCGAATATACTATCGTACCCCATATTAATCTCTGTACCCGTATAAACTAGTTCCCAACAGGCACCCCATAATCAGGGTGAAGTGATCCATTTTATGATGATTGGCTCCTACTCGCATAGTTACATGTGTCTTACGGCCCCCGTTGTTGTAGTTACCTATGCTGGTCCCACCATGGGGTGTATCAAGTCCCATGGTGGCGGCCCGACACAACCCTAGAATGCACAGGTATGCTACTGGTGCCCAGTGCCTTATTTTTCTGCGCCGGAGTGTGTGCACGCCCGCACCCCGTTAGAACCTACACTGCTGCACCACCGCCGTCGATTTGACCTCTTACAGTCAACCCAGTAATCGTGCCCCACCCTGCCTAGTTTCAGGGTATCATGATACGCCTTGTAGGGTTACTGCTGAAAAGGGTCCCCCGCTACTAGGTTTTCTATTTCTAGCCAACATGCTAAGTTGGTTAAGTGTTTTATAAACCTAACCCCCAATCAGTCTGTTTAGTTTAGCATGTTCCATTTTGATTAAGTATTAATATAATTTACTTAATCCTATCAATCCTGACTCAGCCTTAATTGTCTTATTAAAGCCTTGACCTCTCACATTAGACCGGTATTGTTGTGGCTGCCTGTTGCCGGTTGGGTCCGGGCAGTCTTACGCCACAACTCAGTCTAACCTCGGGTCCTTATTGGGCTCCGTGTTTAACCACCCACATTGGATAGGTATTGTTGTGACTACTGGACTGCCGGGCGGTTCCGGGCAGGTTTACATCACAACTCAATCCAACCTCGGGTTAAACACATCGCATTTTCTACATTTACATATTTTGTCTCTTTTCTTTTTATATGTAAATATTTGCGGCCCATTATTCAAATTTATCTTTATTGATTAAAATTTATTTATGTCACTTAATTGATTTTCAAGATTGTTGGCATGCGTCGAACATGCCAACACATATGTTCTATATTTTAGCCCAAACGTCATTGCCCCCATTTTACACGTTCGTTCAAATGTAAGGTGTGTTGGGTTTAATACTTAAACCCAATTTAGCCATATGAAAAGGGGAGGCTTATAACATGGTGTTTATAAGGTAACATAAAAAGGGGAGTGTGAACGCATGAACTTGCAACATAACGATTCAATTAACATAAGGTAGGCACATGTGAACTTGCAATTGTAACAACATATAATATAAGCAATACTTAAACATGAATCATTCTATTCACATAATCATGGTATAAACAAAACATGAATCATTCTATTCGTGTAGTCATGGCATAAATGATACTTAAACATGAACCATTCTAATCATATAATTATGGCATAATCATAATTGAACATGAGTCCTTCTATTCATATAGTCATGGCATAAACATAATTGAACATGAATCCTACTATTCATATAATCATGGTTTTTATCCTATTTATGTAACTTGTAAGTGGGATGTAATTCTAGTGTAATTTCTAATGTAACTTATGTGCCAAATATATTATCATATGATTATGATAACAACATAATCCTAGAAACATGTTTCCAACTAGGCATAATAACAAACATAGTTTAGTCATGTTCATAAAATTAATACAAGCTTACAAAGACGCTTGCTTTTGTCACTATTACAAAATCATGATTTTTATACTTGAACTATGATGCCAATTCCAACATAACCTTCATATGAATCGTAATACTTAAGTGGATCAAATTACACTAAAGATGACCATAGAATTATACATCATGTTGGCATAACAATAGATCATAGACTTGCATGAATTTCAAATAAACTATTACAACATATAGTTGTTATTTTCAACATGAATCATATACTTGCAATTATCAAATGGGTGTTGTAAATAACTACCACAAACATGTAGTTTTCAATATGAATCATATGCTTGCATGAATCCCAATTAAAATTCCACAACATGTGGTTGTCAACATAAACCATATACTTGTATGAATCCAATCGTACACCATAGCATTGCCAAATCGTTTAGAATCAAAATAACATACAAATATAAGTTATTATCGCCACAATTCCATTTCGTTTTTAACTTCCAACGCAAATCGCGTACTTGCAAATATCCAATCGTATACCATAATATTCCCAAATCGTTTAGCATCAAAGCAACATACAAATATAGATTATTATCGCCACAATTCCATTTCTTACTTTACACAAATCAACACAATTATTTAATTCACATCGGAATAGCACTCTACTTACAACGTATGACGAATCTTCAATTCAGGAATCTAAATTCTGAATTTGGAGATGCTATCCTTTGTTGTAGGCGTTGCTTTGATTTGATTAACGTTGCTTTAAGCTTTTGATTTATCTCCTAATTGTCTCTCTATTTCTGACGGCTATCCTCGGTCTCTCCTCAGCAGCATGACGGTCTCATCTCCATTTTAGTTTGTGTGAATTAGGGTTAGTCTTAGGTCCTTTTTATAGAGTTTGTGAGTTGATTTAGACCGTCGATGAAGCTTGGTTTAATAATAGCCGTTCATTCAAAGGAGAGGCGAATCAGGAGCTGACACCTAGCCCTAGTGACAAGGCAAGGCTCAGAAAATCGACCAAACACAGACCAGGCCAGCTAGGGTGGGCTGGGTTCGACCTCGCTCAGGAGCCAGGTCGACTCCCCGGTCGACCCCCAGGTCGACTCTATAGTCGACCTTCCTGGGCAGGTCGACCTGGCCTGGCAGGTCGACCCTAGGGTCGACCCCCAGGTCGACCTGGTGGGTTTGGGCGGGAATTTTCCCGCCTACTCTAATTGGGCTGAAATTTAAATCTGTTTTCGAAATTTGAATTTTCTGAAACTTCATCGGGCCATAATTTGGTCATACGGGCTCCGTTTTTCAAAAACTCGGACTCTATTTCGCGTATTTTTCCGAGACGAACGCAATGGCATATCCCGTTTCATTTAATACTTTGATTTGAAATTTATTATACTTTAATTTGTGAATTTCACTGTTATAAAATACGCGGGGTGTTACACCTGTACATGCACATGCAAACATTTTGCCACAACTACCTAGAGAAAGCTTTAAAGCAACCCAAATTCATGTCTATGTTGCTACTTTTCTTCAGCCACCACAATATATATCACCTCACATTAATGTTGCCACTGAATTGAAATATACCGTACACCCAGCTACCCCGTATACTACCTCCTGCCCATCTTCACCATCAAGTAGACTTAGATGGGGGTTACTGAAATGAAAACACATGTAAAAGTACTCAGCTATCCTATAGAATACACAGCAACTGAAGTAACAGGATGTTTATCTCTTTCCATTCTTTCCTATAAATACTCATCCTTTCTATACAAAATTTCATCAAAACCATTTCTTTCTTTCTCGGAACAAATTAAAACCTTTTGAAGCTCCACCCTTAAACAAAACCCAAAACTCCATTTGAAAAGTAGTCGCGACCAGTTCAAGCGAGATGGGTGTTGCATGGATTTCTTGGGAGTAGGGCTTGGTGTACAGAACGTGAGTATGCTGATTAGTGGAGCGAATGGGAGCAAGAACGATGGCGTATGGGATGCTGGGGACTGGGTATATCGTGCAGGGGACCGTGGCACAGTTTTTGTTTGGAGGCGGTGGGACTTGGACTAACAAAAGGGAGAGAGGCATTTTGCATGATGAAATGTTGGGTACCAAAGCGAGTTTGGCAGAAGGACGTGTGAAGAAATTTAAACAGTAGAAAGAGAGTATATTGCGTGTACAGGTTCAAGAAGTAGTGTGTGCATGTTGATCAGCGGATGTGAGGATTTAGGGAACAATGAAGACAGGGGTGGAAAGAAGATGTATCGATGGAAAGAAACAAAGGCACTGGTAAAGTTTTACAGTGGTGAACCTTTGGTGGCAGAAAATTCAAGGTTGGTGAACATGTGGATTTCGTGAAGCGTCCTTGAACAAAGTGCAGTGGACGGAGAGCGGTGAAGGGTGGAGGAATATAGGGAGCAGTTACAAACCAAACAGCAACGATATCGGACAAAACGAGAAACGATGGAACCGTACCGACAAGCGCTTCATTATGGAAATGGTTTGATCAGAGTTGACAGCTATTGGAATTTTTAATTAAATTAAACGACCGTTTAATTTAATCAAACCATATTGTTTCAGCGGCAAACAAGTCAAGGTGAGTTCAACTCATTCAATTTTATCCTATTTATATTTTATATAAATCAGGTTTTAATATTTGTGTGATATTATTGTTATTTGGTTGATGGATGCTGAATATATATGCGGTAATTTAACCGATTAAATGAAACGTTCATTTAATTTAAATTTTAATCAATCGTTATTTTTAACGGTTGTAACCGATGGAGGTAACTTACCTCATTGGTCACGTTTATAATAATATAAACGTGTTAAATGTATAGATGAATGTTTGGATTGTTGTTATTGTTTGAGTTCTGAATATCATATATAAATGATATTGTTTGAAATAACATATTTGGATGCAGGGAAAAATGGTTGGAGGGATCCAACTAGATTCCTCAAATTTATTGTTCATTATCATATTACAGTTACATTATCTGTTTAACCCATATGATTGGATGATGGATTGGATCATTGATTGTTGAATCTAAATTCAACGTTTGTTCTGTTTTAACCAATAGGCAGAATTGGTTGAGTAACTGGTAGCAGATAGCCCAAAAATATATCGTTTAAAAAAATATTGATTTACCATCAGGAGAATCGACGTTAATGAAATTATAAAATATATTTTATAATTGAAGATGGATTTGAAATCGATAGATTCGAATCAAGATTTTAATAAAAGGAAGTTAATATGCATTAGTTATTATTTAAGGAGTTATTAAATGATTTTGTAATGAGATTTATAACCAGATGAGCAAAGATTAACGTAATGATTAATAATTAGATTAATTGTTTAAAAGAGACAATTAAACGGAAATATTTAATTAATATAAAAGAATGACTAATTGGAGTTTATTAACAAGATAAACATGGTTTGAAATGATGAAGTTAACTGATTTAATTGAAATTAGTCATTTGATTAATTTATTTTTAATTGATCAAATAAATTAGTTTAACAAATATTTATTTTAGCTTTAATAAGATTTAAAAAGGAACTTACTATTAAGAAGTTCACTATTTCTACGATAGTTAATGATGAAATAAATCATTATTTTAATGAATAATGGTTTAAGTGATCAAGCCGTAATGAGATTCATAAGGTAAGTAATCAAAAGTTGATATTGGAGAAAATTGGATTTTTGAAAAGAGTTGGTGAACAGGTTTTATATTAGAACTGAGTTTTAATAAACTAAATTAATTAAAGGGAATTTAAGCCGATATGATAGCTTAAATATAATGTTTACTTAATACTTAAATTAAGTAAGAAGGATTTGAGGTAAATGGGGTTTTATATTAAACCTGATATTTATAAACGATGTTTATAAAAGATGTGTGAGGCTAAAATATTAAGATTAAATTAACTTTACTTAATTTTGGAAGTATAAGATGCGATTTAAACTCGCTATATTAAATAAGGGATGAGGTTTCATCAGTTATAACTAAAATGGGATGTAGTTTGATATCGGAAATGAATATCGATTTTGGTATTACAACTAATGTCTATCTTAAGATAAGGACATCGTTGATCAAGATCTGAGCAGTAATTTAAAATACACCAACTTGAACGACTTCAGGATTATCGAGAGATGATATTAGTTGTAGTGGTGAAGAGGTTAAGAGGAGTTTAGTTTGAGAAATAATAATGTAATGGTATTTGAAGAAGTTGGTAATATATAATAGATTCCAAAACAAAAGGAAATTAAATAGGCTTGAGAATATGAATGGTATTTTCATAAAAAAGAAAGTAAAGGAGATTTGTAAAGGTATAATGATGTTTTCAAAGTGAGAAGATAAGACTTGGAATGGATTTATTCTAAAAAGTTAAGTGATGAGTATAGTGTTCAAATGAGGAAACCAAAGTAGCGGTCGTTACGATGGTTTTACAAATGACGAGTTGAATCGATGATAAATAATAAATGGCGTTGTAGTTAATGTTTTTGAAATAATAGTAAAATAGAAATTGGATATGGTTATTCATATTTTTCCAAATATTATATTAAAAAAGGTTTAGAGAAGATTAATATATAGAAATAAGAATCGAATACCATGTTTAAAAAAATATGGAATGTTTTAGAAGTTTAAATTAACCATTCGTTAATTATTTAAATTAAAAGGACCAAGTGATGCTGAATACAAAACCTTTTAATTCTTCTTATTTCCATGATTGAATGGTTGTGTATTTGATAGTTAAATAACCGACTATCAAATTCTGGACAATACGATTGTTGGTACGGGACCAGGAACGAATTTATATTCGAAAACCATTACGTCCAGTAAACACGTAAATGTTGAAGATATCAAATGCTAATCAATACGAAGAAATTGAAGACCGTGGATCTTCATAAAGCGGAAGGATTACTTAAAATCTCTGGCTTAGTGGCCAAGATACAATGTGATTCTGGCGTGGTTGGAATCTACGGATTGCAAGGACTTCTCGCTTCTGATCCATGGGGTGATTCCTATATTGGATGCAGTATGAGAATACTTTCGGTTCATCCTATTCCTGGATGACTTGTATGGACGAATGTTTGACATAATATTTCTTAAGAGTCACATAGATTGATTTTTACAAACGTACCCCTATTGGTGATAGCTAACACCCAGGGTATTTTTATTGGCGTCAATTAGTGATTTCCGATGGATTTGACGATGTGACATTCAAAGTGAATGGTGGCGTGCTATCTAGGAAAGAAGAGATATAACCTCAAGCCTCACAACCGGGAAATGACAAAAATCGGGCAGGCAGCATGGCTATGTGGGTCGCACCCATTAGAGTGTATAATCACCTATCTAGAGAAATTCTTTTTGCTTCTTTAATCTATCGATGTTGTCCCTTTTCGGGAAACGGTTGCTGACCCCAACCGTTGGTGATATACATTCGATACACTCAAGCGAAATGAGTGGTCGGTCATGTGTGGGCCGGGTTGCAAGACGTTCATGTTGAACCCAATGTATTCGCCTCTAGAGATACACTATCGGTAGGTGGTTCCATACCTTGTCATAGTCGGAATCCAATCTCCAATAAGAGCCTGCGGTTTTTATTGTATGCTATATATGTAGAGCGTGAGATGCAAGTGTTCTGCTAGATTACTATTTATTTGTATTTAGACACTATTATAATATCAGACAAGCTATTGATTTCAAAATGTTTTGGGTTGTCGTAAAGTAAAAACCATCCATATTTATGTGTGGATTTGGTCATACGATTATTATTTTCTTTCGAAAAGATTTTGATCTTTAAAATCAAGTTGGATGATTCCCCTTAAACTTTGCGAGTTGCTCTACTTTGGTTCACCAGACTGACCCGGTATTTGAAATGCTCGGATTAGACCGGGTTGTACAGGTCCAGGTTATCGGATGTTGCGCCATCTAGAGACGAGCAGGATATGTTCATAAGTATGATATCTAATATTTATTCCGCTGTGTATTGTATATGAGGACAGATTATTATAACTGTCCAGATATGTGATGTACTCTGATGATTGTAAGTTTTATTTCAAGCTCTCAATAAAGATTTATTTATATATTATATTTTGTTCCGCTGCGATGTGAGACACTGATTCTATGTTGATCTTCTTCTCCTTTCTTCTATTCTAATATTTCTTTCTTATCCCATCCTCTAAATTCTTTCTATTGGCATCTGGGTTTCTTATACAATTTGGGTTGGACTGGTGTTGTTTGGTCAGCTCAAAAGGTACCGGGAATCTGGGTCGTCACAGTTGGTATCAGAGCTATTAGTTTAGGAATAACCTTGGCTCTGTGGCGTAACTCGATAGAGATGGGGTTAGTAACACCCTAGATTGAGATTGGAGTGTGTGTATATATATATATGAGAGCGTATTTGTATATTTTATAAAAATGTTTTATATTGTGAACTGGCAACTGACACGTTATCGTTTTGTAAAGATGGCCAAATGAAATAATTTTGGCCAAATTATATTTTTGTTCATGAAGGAAATAATTTTATTAAATTATTGAGTTATTGGTGTGATTGTTGGGTTAATTTGAATAGAATTCAAATTGAATTAAAATTTGAATTGGTTTAGTATAACCAGAAGATTTCATATATGAAATTGGTTAATAAAAATTTATTATATCATTGAATGAATTAATATTTAACTAATAAAAGTTAAATAGAAAATATATGAATCAGAATTTAGCTTAGAGATAAGTTCATAAAGAGAAAACGAATGATTTTTGAAATAAAATCAGAATTTGAATTTGAAATGGAGGTGAATAAATTAGGAAATTAAATAGTTAATTGAATATGAATTTGGAACTTAACTAGGTTAAGTCAAGTTGATTTGAGAATGAAAATTTGAATTAAAATGGATTTTAGAGTTAAATGAGATCAATTTGGAATTTGGAAAATGAGTAAAATATAAATTGATTGGATTGGTCAAGTTGAGTGTATATTGATTATGATTGGGCATTGATTGTTGATGATTTGTTAGATGGACCGAATAGAATTCATAAATGGTTTGATAACAGAATTAAATGAATTGGAAACTAAATTCTAGTAAAATGAATCTGAATAAAATTTGATTATAAAATAAGCTGAATGACCCTTTATTTATTACCTGTATTGTAGAGAAGTTAAGCACAGGTTGGTTGAAAAAGGATGAGTTGCTAATTACTATGCTTTGGAATTATAGTTTGGTTTGAGTTTTCTTTGATAAGATGTGAGACCCGGAACAACGTTTGTAGTTAGTCTGATCAAGCAATACGGTGGAGGTGCTGGCAGATTTTTCGTAAATTTTTATAACTTAGAATTTTGATAATAATTATTTTGAAAATAATTGGGATTGGAGCATTTCTTTTACTTAGCAATTTCGGGGACAAAATTCTTTTAAGGGGAAAGGAATGTAACGTCCCGTATTTTTGGTAGTCAGATATTTAATACATTTATTATTTTAAATATCCATTTGGTATTATAAATGAGTTATAATATATAATCCATTTATATTACGATATTTGAATTTAAAATTTATATATAATTATAATTTGAACTCGTAAATGTTGCGGTATTTCGTAATTTACGATTTGAATTCATGTATATCGGTATGAATATAAAACGCTCAATGACAATCAACGATGAAATTAAATAATCGTAAGAAATAGAATGTTCAAATCAATACGTTGGCACGTGCTTCGCACGCAGGAGATTATTCGATATATTATGTAAGCAGTAAAAATGTTTTCTCTTCAAACAACCTCCATTTTCAATGAAACAAGTTTTAATGGAATGCGTACAATTAATTATTGCTACGTTTCCAGTTTGGAGCCAATCGGAGTAGTTTTATCGGTGCGTGAAATTTAAAGGTGAACCGATAATTTAAAATAACGACGTTGTGCAAACGGAGTCTATTTTCAACAAAAGTAGTTTCATTGGGACCAAAACGTATGGACATAGCAGTACGTCCATTTTCGTCGTGTTTGGAGATCGGGTATAGGGGTGCAAATATCTAATATTTACATCAAATATCGGTATGGAATTTAATCAAAATAAACAAATAAATATACAATCTACCCTACTATTTACATATACGAGCTACCTAAATGTTCCGGCAAGCTTCAAATTCCATTCTTTCCTCGATACAGCCGACCAAGTTATAGGGGTTCACGTGCCTACATGCACACAATACAAAGAAAGAAACAAAATACAACAGTTGTTCCTCTCAACCGAAGCAAAGCCTAGCTTATTACCTATGCTGTACAAACTAAAGCCTACTTTTCTTTTCCATTTATATGAACTAGTACCCTCTAGACTCAAATTATAGCTACCCTAATCAGAACCATCAAACCCATCTCATTTCGGCTGTCTCGTTTCAAAACTGCACATTGTTTTGTCAATATCATATATTGAAGTACACCGTCTCAAATAAAAACTAAAGGAGGTATAGCTTAAACTAGGCAATACAAGCCAACAACCTTCCCCTGAGCTGATGCATTTCAAATACAAACGCATATACTGGCAGCCTACACTAAAACCCAATGTTGTACAAATCTGCACCTATATATACATGGGAACATGAAATATTTCTTTTCAACAGCATAAAAATGACATGCCTATTCAGTATACATTCTTTCCTGTACATGCACATGCAAACATTTTGCCACAGCTACCTAGAGAAAGCTTTAAAGCTACCCAAAGTCATGTCTATGTTGCTACTTTTCTTCAGCCACTGCAATATATATCACCTCACATTAATGTTGCCACTAAATTGAAATATATAGTACACCCAGCTACCCCGTATACTACCTCCTGCCCCTCTTCACCATCAAGTAGACTCTGGTGGGGGTTACTGAAATGAAAACACATGCAAAAGTACTCAGCTATCCTTTAGAATACACAGCTACTGAAGTAACGGGATGTTTATCTCTTTCCATTCTTTCCTATAAATACTCATCCTTTCTGTACAAAATTTAATCAAAATCATTTCTTTCTTTCTCGCAACAAATTAAAACCTGCCGAAGCTCCACCCTCAAACAAAACCCAAAACTCCATTTGAAAAGTAGCCGCGACCAGTTCAGGCGAGATGGGTGTTGCATGGATTTCTTGGGAGCAGGGCATGGTGTACAGAACGCGAGTATGCTGATTAGTGGAGCGAATGGGAGCAAGAACGATGGCGTATGGGATGCTGGGGACTGGGTCTATCGTGCGGGGGACTGTGGCACAGTTTTTTTTTTGGAGGCGGTGGGACTTATGTTGACAAAAGGGAGAGAGGCATTTTGCATGATGAAATGTTGGGGACCAAAGCGAGTTTGGCAGAAGGACGTGTAAAGAAATTTAAACAGTAGAAAGAGAGTATATTGCGTGTATAGGTTCAAGAAGTAGTGTGTGCATGTTGATCAGCGGACGTGACGATTTAGGGAACGATGAAGACAGGGGTGGAAAGAAGATGTATCAATGGAAAGAAATAAAGGCGCGGGTAAAGTTTTACAGTGATGAACCTTTGGTGGCGGAAAATTCAAGGTTGCTGAACGTGTGGATTTCGTGAAGCGTCCTTGAACAAAGAGCAGTGGACGGAGAGCGGTGAAGGGTGGAGTAATATTGGGAGCGGTTTCAAACCAAACAACAACGAGATCGGACAAAACGAGGAACGATGGAACCGTACCGACAAGCGCTTCATTATGGAAATGGTATGATCTTAGTTGACAGCTATTGGAATTTTTAATTAAATTAAACGACCGTTTAATGTAATTAAACCATATTGTTTCAGCGGCAAACAAGTCAAGGTGAGTTCAACTCACTCAGTTTTATCCTATTTATATTTTACATAAATTGGGTTTTAATATTTGTGTGCTATGATTATTATTTGGTTGATGGATGCCGAATATATATGCAGTAATTTAACCGATTAAATTAAACATTCATTTAATTTAAATTTTAATCAATCGTTATTTTTAACGGTTGTAACCGATGGAGGTAACTTACCTCATTGGTCACGTTTATAATAATATAAACGTGTTAAATGTAAAGATGAATGTTTGGATTGTTGTTATTGTTTGATTTCTGAATATCATATATAAATGATATTGTTTGAAATAACTTTCTTGGATGCAGGGAAAGCAGGTTGGAGGGATCCAACTAGATTCCTCAAATTTATTGTTCATTTTCATATTACAATTACATTATCTGTTTAACCCATATGATTGGATGATGGATTGGATCATTGATTGTTGAATCTAAATTCAACGTTTGTTCTGTTTTAACCAATAGGCAGAAATGGTTGAGTAACTGGTAGCAGTTTGCCCAAAAATATATCATTTAAAAAAATATTGATTTACCGTCAGGAGATTCGACGTTAATGAAATTATAAAATATATTTAATAACGGAAGATGGATTTGAAATCGATAGATTCGAACCAAGATTTTAATAAAAGGAAACTAATATGCATTAGTTATTATTTAAGGAGTTATTTATTTATTTTGTAATGAGATTTATAACCAGATGAGCAGAGATTAACGTAATGATTAATAATTAGATTAATTGTTTAAAAGAGACAATTAAACGGAAATATTTAATTAATTATAAAGAATGACTAATTGGAGTTTATTAACAAGATAAACATGGTTTGAAATGATGAAGTTAACTGATTTAATTGAAGTTAGTCAATTGATTAATTTATTTTTTATTGATTAAATAAATTAGTTTAACAAATATTTATTTTAGCTTTAACAAGATTTAAAAAGAACTTACTGTTAAGAAGTTAACTATTTCTACGATAGTTAATGATGAAATAGATCATTATTTTAATGAATAATGGTTTAAGTGATCAAGCCGTAATGAGATTCATAAGGTAAGTAATCAAAAGTTGATATTGGAGAAAAATTGGATTTTTGAAAAGAGTTGGTGAAAGGATTTTATATTAGAACTGAGTTTTAATAAACTAAATTAATTAAAGGGAACTTAAGCCGATACGATAGCTTAAATATAACGTTTACTTAATACTTAAATTTAGTAAGAAGGATTTGAGGTAAATGGGTTTTTATATTAAACCTGAGATTTATAAATGATGTTTATAAAAGAAGTGTGAGGCTAAAATGTTAAGATTAAATTAACTTTACTTAATTTTGGAAGTATAAGATGCGATTTAAATTCGCTATATTAAATAAGGGACGAGGTTTCATCAGTTATAACTAAAATGGGATGTGGTTTGATGTCCGAAATGAATATCGATTTTGGTATTACAACTAATGTCTATCTTAAGATAAGGACATCGTTGATCAAGGTCTGAGCAGTAATTTAAAATACCCCAACTTGAACGACTTCAGGATTATCGAGAGATGATATTAGTTGTAGTGGTGAGGAGGTTAAGAGGAGTTTAGTTTGAGAAATAATAATGTAATGATATTTGAAGAAATTGGAAATATATAATAGATTCTAAAACAAAAGGAAATTAAACGGGCTTGAGAATATGAATGGTATTTTCATAGAAAAGAAAGTAAAGGAGATTTGTAAAGGTATAACGATGTTTTCAAAGTGAGAAGATAAGACTTGGAATGGATTTATTCTAAAAAGATAAGTGACGAGTATAGTGTTCAAATGAGGAAACCAAAGTAGCGGTCGTAACGATGGTTTTACAAATGACGAGTTGAATCGATAATAAATAATAAATGGCATTGTAGTTAATGTTTTTGAAATAATAGTAAAACAGAAATTGGATACGGTTATTTATATTTTTCCAAATATTATATTAAAAAAGGTTTTGAGAAGATTAATATATAGAAATAAGAATCGAATACCATGTTTAAAAAAATATGGAATGTTTTAGAAGTTTAAATTAACCATTCGTTAAATATTTAGATTAAAAGGGACAAGTGATGCTGAATACTAAACCATTTAATTCATATTATTTCCATGATTGAATGGTTGTTTATTTGATAGTTAAATAACCGACTATCAAAATCTGGACAATACGATTGTTGGTACGGAAAGACAGGGATCGAATTTATATTCGAAAACCATTCCGTCTAGTAAACACGTAAACGTTGAAGATATCAAATGCTAATCAAAACGAAGAAATTGAAGACCGTGAGTCTTCATAAAGCGGAAGGATTACTTAAAATCTCTGGCTTAGCGGCCCGAGATACACTGTGATTTTGTCGTGGTTGGAATCTACGTATTACAAGGAGTTCTCGCTACTGATCCATGGGGTGATTCCTATATTGGATGCAGTAGGAGAATGCTTTCGGTTCATCCTCTTCCTGGATGACTTGTATGGACGAATGTCTGACAGAATATTTCTTAAGAGTCACATACGTTGATTTTTACAAACGTACTCCTACTGGTGATAGCTAATACCCAAGGTATTTTTGTCGGCGTCAATTAGTGATATCCGATGGATCTGACGATGTGACATTCAAAGTGAATGGTGGCGTGCAATCTAGGAAAGAAGAGATATAACCTCAAGCCTCACAACCGGGAAATGACAAAAATCGGGCAGGTAGCATGGCTATGTGGGTCGCATCCATTACGGTGTATAATCACCTATCTAGAGAAATTCTTTTTGCTTCTTTAATCTATCGATGCTGTTTCGGGAAACGGTTGTTGATCCCAACCGTTGGTGATATACATTCGATACACTCAAGCGAAATGAGTGGTCGGTCATGTGTGGGCCGGGTTGCAAGACGTTCTTGTTGTGTATTCGCCTCTAGAGATACACTATCGGTAGGTGGTTCCATACCTTGTCATAGTCGGAATCAAATCTCCAATAAGAGCCTGCGGTTTTGATTGTATACTATATATGTGGAGAGTGAGATGCAAGCGTTCTGCTAGATTACTATTTATTTGTATTTAGACACTATTATAATATCAGACAAGCTATTGATTTCAAAATGTTTTGGTTTATCGTAAGGTCAAAACCAACTGTACTTACGATTATCCTTTTCTATCGAAAAGATTTTGATCTTTAAAATCAATTTGGATGATTCACCTTAAACTTTGCGAGTTGCTCTCACTCTGGTTCACCAGACTGACCCGGTATTTGAAATGCTCGGGTTAGACCGGGTTGTACAGGTCCAGGTTATCGGATGCGACGAAGTCTAGAGATGAGCAGGAGATGTTCAGAAGTATGATATCTAATGTTTATTCCGCTGTGTATTGTATATGAGGACAGGTTATTATAACTGTCCAGATATGTGATGTACTCTGATGATTGTAAGTTTTATTTCGAGCTCTCAATAAAGATTTATTTATATATTATATTTTGTTCCGCTGCGATGTGAGACGCTGATTCTGTGTTGATCTTCTTCTCCTTTCTTCTATTCTAATATTTCTTTCTTATCTCATCCTCTAAATTCTTTCTATTGGCATTTGGATTTCTTGTACAATTTGGGTTGCACTGGTGTTGTTTGGTCAGCTGAAAAGGTACTGGGAATCTAGGTCATCACAGTTGGTATCAGAGCTATTGGTTTAGGAATAACCTTGGCTCTGTGGCGTAACTCGATAGATATGGGGTTAGTAACACCCTAGATTGAGATTGGAGTGTGTATATATATATGAGAGCGTATTTGTATATTTTATAAAAATGTTTTATACTGTGAACTGGTAACTGACACGGTATCGTTTTGTAAAGTTGGTCAAATGAAATAATTTTGGCCAAATTATATTTTGTTCATAAAGGAAATAATTTTATTAAATTATTGAGTTATTGGTGTGATTGTTGGGTTAATTTGAATAGAATTCAAATTGAATTAAAATTTGAATTGGTTTAGTATAACCAGAAGACTTCATATATGAAATTGGTTAATAAGAATTTATTATATCATTGAATGAATTGATATTTAACTTGTAGAAGTTGAATAGAAAATATATGAATTAGAATTTAGCTTAGAGATAAATTTATAAAGAGAAAACGAATGATTTTTGAAATAAAATCAGAATTTGAATTTGAAATGTAGGTGAATAAATTAGGAAATTAAATAGTTAATTGAATATGAATTTGGAACTTAACTAGGTTAAGTTAAGTTGATTTAAGAATGAAAATTTGAATTAAAATGGATTTTAGAGTTAAATGAGATCAATTTGGAATTTGGAAACTGAGTAAAATATAAATTGATTGGTTTGGTCAAGTTGAGTGTATATTGATTATGATTGGGCATTGATTGTTGATGATTTGTTAGATGGACCAAATAGAATTCATAAATGGTTTGATAACAGAATTAAATGAATTGGAAACTAAATTCTAGTAAAATAAATTTGAATAAAATTTGATTATAAAATAAGCTGAATGACCCTTTATTTATTGCCTGTATTATAGAGAACTTAAGCACAGGTTGGTTGAAAAAGGATGAGTTGCTAATTACTACGCTTTGGAATTAGAGTTTGGTTTGAGTTTTCTTTGATAAGATGTGAGACCCGGAGCGATGTTTGTAGTTGGTCTGATCGAGCAGTGCGGTGGAGGTGCTGGCAGATTTTTCGTAAATTTTTATAACTTAGAATTTTGATAATAATTATTTTGAAAATAATCGGGATTGGAGCATTTCTTTTACTTAGCAGTTTCGGGGACGAAATTCTTTTAAGGGGAAAGGAATGTAACATCCTGCATTTTTGGTAGTCAGATATTTAATATATTTATTATTTTAAATATCCTTTTGGTATTATAAATGAGTTATAATAAATAATCCATTTATATAACGATATTTGAATGTTAAATTTATATATAACTATAATTTGAACTCATAAATGTTGCGGTATTTCGTAATTTACGATTTGACTTCATGTATATCGGTATGATTATAAAATGCTCCATGACAATCAACGATGAAATTAAATAATCGTAAGAAATAGAATGTTCAAATCAATACGTTGGCACGTGCTTCGCACACGGGAGATTATTCGATATATTATATAAGCAGTAAAAATGTTTTCTCTTCAAACAACCTCCGTTTTCTACGAAACAAGTTTTAATGGAATGCGTACAATTAATTATTGCTACATTTCCAGTTTGAAGCCAATCGGAGTTGTTTTATCGGTGCGTGAAATTTAAAGGTGAACTGATAATTTAAAATAACGACGTTGTGCAAACGGAGTCTGTTTTCAACGAAAGTAGTTTCATTGGGACCAAAACGTATGGACACAGCAGTATGTCCATTTTCATCGTGTTTGGAGTTCTGGTATAGGGGTGCAAATATCTAATATTTACATCAAATATCGGCATGGAATTTAATCAAAATATACAAATAAATATACAATCTACCCTTCTATTTACATATACGAGCTACCTAAATGTTCCGGCAAGCTTCAAATTCCATTCTTTCCTCGATACAACCGACCAAGTTATAGGGATTCACGTGCCTACATCACACAATACAAAGAAAGAAACAAAATACAACTGTTGTTCCTCTCAACCGAAGCAAAGCCTAGCGTATTACCTATGCTATACAAACTAAAGCCTACTTTTCTTTTCCATTTATATGAACTAGTACCCTCTAGACTCAAATTATAGCTACCCTGATCAGTACCATCAAACCCAGCTCATTTCGGCTGTCTCATTTCAAAACTGCACATTGTTTTGTCAATATCATATATTGAAGTACACCATCTCAAATAAAAACTAAATGAGGTATAGCTTAAACTAGGCAATACAAGCCAACAGCCTTCCCCTAAGCTGATGCATTTCAAATACAAACGCTTATACTGGCAGCCTACACTAAAACACAATGTTGTACAAATCTGCACCTATATATACATGGGCACATGAAATATTTCTTTTCAATAGCATAAAAATGACATGCCTATTCAGTATACATTCTTTCCTGTACATGCACATGCAAACATTTTGCCACATCTACCTAGAGAAAGCTTTAAAGCTACCCAAATTCGTGTCTATGTTGCTACTTTTCTTCAGCCACCGCAATATATATCACCTCACATTAATGTTGCCACTAAATTGAAATATACCATACACCCAGCTACCCCGTATACTACCTCCTGCCCCTCTTCACCATCAAGTAAACTCAGGTGGGGGTTACTGAAATGAAAACACATGCAAAAGTACTCAGCTATCCTTTAGAATACACAGCTACTGAAGTAACGGGACGTTTATCTCTTTCCATTCTTTCCTATAAATACTCATCCTTTCTGTACAAAATTTAATCAAAATCATTTCTTTCTTTCTCGCAACAAATTAAAACCTGCCGAAGCTCCACCCTCAAACAAAACCCAAAACTCCATTTGAAAAGTACCCGCGACCAGTTCAGGCGAGATGGGTGTTGCATGGATTTCTTGGGAGCAGGGCATGGTGTACAGAACGTGAGTATGCTGATTAGTTGAGCGAATGGGAGAAAGAACGATGGCATATGGGATGCTGGGGACTGGGTCTGTCGTGCGGGGGACTGTGGCACAGTTTTTGTTTGGAGGCGGTGGCACTTGGGCTGACAAAAGGGAGAGAGGCATTTTGCATGATGAAATGTTGGGGACCAAAGCGAGTTTGGCAGAAGGACGTGTGAAGAAATTTAAACAGTAGAAAGAGAGTATATTGCGTGTATAGGTTCAAGAAGTAGTGTGTGCATGTTGATCAGCGGACGTGAGGATTTAGGGAACGATGAAGACAGGGGTGGAAAGAAGATGTATCAATGGAAAGAAATAAAGGCGCTGGTAAAGTTTTACAGTGGTGAACCTTTGGTGGCGGAAAATTCAAGGTTGGTGAACGTGTGAATTTCGTGAAGCGTCCTTGAACAAAGAGCAGTGGACGGAGAGTGGTGAAGGGTGGAGGAATATAGGGAGCGGTTTCAAACCAAATAACAATGAGATCGGACAAAACGAGGAGCGATGGAACCGTACCGACAAGCGCTTCATTATGGAAATGGTATGATCAGAGTTGACGGCTATTGGAATTTTTAATTAAATTAAACGACCGTTTAATGTAATTAAACCATATTGTTTCAGCGGCAAACAAGTCAAGGTGAGTTCAACTCACTCAGTTTTATCCTATTTATATTTTATATAAATTGGGTTTTAATATTTGTGTGCTATGATTATTATTTGGTTGATGGATGCTGAATATATATGCAGTAATTTAACCGATTAAATTAAACATTCATTTAATTTAAATTTTAATCAATCGTTATTTTTAACGGTTGTAACCGATGGAGGTAACTTACCTCATTGGTCACGTTTATAATAATATAAACGTGTTAAATGTAAAGATGAATGTTTGGATTGTTGTTATTGTTTGATTTCTGAATATCATATATAAATGATATTGTTTAAAAAAACTTTCTTGGATGCAGGAAAAACAGGTTGGAGGGATCCAACTAGATTCCTCAAATTTATTGTTCATTTTCATATTACAATTACATTATCTGTTTAACCCATATGATTGGATGATGGATTGGATCATTGATTGTTGAATCTAAATTCAACGTTTGTTCTGTTTTAACCAATAGGCAGAAATGGTTGAGTAACTGGTAGCAATTAGCCCAAAAATATATCATTTAAAAAATATTGATTTACCGTCAGGAGATTCGACGTTAATGAAATTATAAAATATATTTTATAACGGAAGATGGATTTGAAATCGATAGATTCGAACCAAGATTTTAATAAAAGGAAACTAATATGCATTAGTTATTATTTAAGGAGTTATTAATTGATTTTGTAATGAGATTTATAACCAGATGAGCAGAGATTAACGTAATGATTAATAATTAGATTAATTGTTTAAAAGAGACAATTAAACGGAAATATTTAATTAATTACAAAGAATGACTAATTGGAGTTTATTAACAAGATAAACATGGTTTGAAATGATGAAGTTAACTGATTTAATTGAAGTTAGTCAATTGATTAATTTATTTTTAATTGATTAAATAAATTAGTTTAACAAATATTTATTTTAGCTTTAAAAAGATTTAAAAAGAACTTACTGTTAAGAAGTTAACTATTTCTACGATAGTTAATGATGAAATAGATCATTATTTTAATGAATAATGGTTTAAGTGATCAAGCCGTAATGAGATTCATAAGGTAAGTAATCAAAAGTTGATATTGGAGAAAAATTGGATTTTTGAAAAGAGTTGGTGAACGGATTTTATATTAGAACTGAGTTATAATAAACTAAATTAATTAAAGGGAACTTAAGCCGATACGATAGCTTAAATATAACGTTTACTTAATAATTAAATTAAGTAAGAAGGATTTGAGGTAAATGGGTTTTTATATTAAACCTGAGATTTATAAACGATGTTTATAAAAGAAGTGTGAGGCTAAAATGTTAAGATTAAATTAACTTTACTTAATTTTGGAAGTATAAGATGCGATTTAAATTCTCTATATTAAATAAGGGACGAGGTTTCATCAGTTATAACTAAAATGGGATGTGGTTTGATATCGGAAATGAATATCGATTTTGGTATTACAACTAATGTCTATCTTAAGATAAGGACATCATTGATCAAGGTCTGAGCAGTAATTTAAAATACCCCAACTTGAACGACTTCAGGATTATCGAGAGATGATATTAGTTGTAGTGGTGAAGAGGTTAAGAGGAGTTTAGTTTGAGAAATAATAATGTAATGATATTTGAAGAAATTGGAAATATATAATAGATTCTAAAACAAAAGGAAATTAAACGGGCTTGAGAATATGAATGGTATTTTCATAGAAAAGGAAGTAAAGGAGATTTGTAAAGGTATAACGATGTTTTCAAAGTGAGAAGATAAGACTTGGAATGGATTTATTCTAAAAAGATAAGTGACAAGTATAGTGTTCAAATGAGGAAACAAAAGTAGCGGTCGTAACGATGGTTTTACAAATGACGAGTTGAATCGATAATAAATAATAAATGGCATTGTAGTTAATGTTTTTGAAATAATAGTAAAACAGAAATTGGATACGGTTATTTATATTTTTCCAAATATTATATTAAAAAAGGTTTTGAGAAGATTAATATATAGAAATAAGAATCGAATACCATGTTTAAAAAAATATGGAATGTTTTAGAAGTTTAGATTAACCATTCGTTAAATATTTAAATTAAAAGGGAAAAGTGATGCTGAATACTAAACCATTTAATTCATCTTATTTCCATGATTGAATGGTTGTTTATTTGATAGTTAAATAACCGACTATCAAAATCTGGACAATATGATTGTTGGTACGGAAAGACCGGGATCGAATTTATATTCGAAAAACATTCCGACCAGTAAACACGTAAACGTTGAAGATATTAAATGCTAATCAAAACGAAGAAATTGAAGATCGTGGATCTTCATAAAGCAGAAGGATTACTTAAAATCTCTGGCTTAGCGGCCCGAGATACACTGTGATTCTGTCGTGGTTTGAATCTACGTATTACAAGGACTTCTCGCTACTGATCCATGGGGTGATTCCTATATTGGATGCAGTAGGAGAATGCTTTCGGTTCATCCTCTTCCTGGATGACTTGTATGGACGAATGTCTGACAGAATATTTCTTAAGAGTGACGTACGTTGATTTTTACAAACGTACTCCTAGTGGTGATAGCTAATAACCAGGGTATTTTTGTCGGCGACAATTAGTGATTTCCGATGGATCTGACGATGTGACATTCAAAGTGAATGGTGGCGTGCAGTCTAGGAAAGAAGAGATATAACCTCAAGCCTCACAACCGGGAAATGACAAAAATCGGGCAAGTAGCATGGCTATGTGGGTCGCACCCATTACGGTGTATAATCACCTATCTAGAGAAATTCTTTTTGCTTCTTTAATCTATCGATGTTGTTTCGGGAAACGGTTGTTGATCCCAACCGTTGGTGATATACATTCGATACGCTCAAGCAAAATGAGTGGTCAGTCATGTATGGGCCGGGTTGCAAGACGTTCTTGTTGTGTATTCGCCTCTAGAGATACACTATCGGTAGGTGGTTCCATACCTTGTCATAGTCGGAATCCAATCTCCAATAAGAGCCTGCGGTTTTGATTGTATATTATATATGTGGAGAGTGAGATGCAAGCGTTCTGCTAGATTACTATTTATTTGTATTTAGACACTATTATCATATCAGACAAGCTATTGATTTCAAAATGTTTTGGTTTATCGTAAGGTAAAAACCATCTGTACTTACGATTATCCTTTTCTATCGAAAAGATTTTGATCTTTAAAATCAATTTGGATGATTCCCCTTAAACTTTGCGAGTTTTTCTCACTCTGGTTCACCAGACTGACCCGGTATTTGAAATGCTCGGGTTAGACCGGGTTGTACAGGTCCAGGTTATCGGATGCTGCGAAGTCTAGAGATGAGCAGGAGATGTTCAGAAGTATGATATCTAATATTTATTCCGCTGTGTATTGTATATGAGGACAGATTATTATAACTGTCCAGATATGTGATGTACTCTGATGATTGTAAGTTTTATTTCAAGCTCTCAATAAAGATTTATTTATATATTATATTTTGTTCCGCTGCGATGTGATACACTGATTCTGTGTTGATCTTCTTCTCCTTTCTTCTATTCTAATATTTCTTTCTTATCTCATCCCCTAAATTCTTTCTATTGGCATTTGGATATCTTGTACAATTTGGGTTGCACTGGTGTTGTTTGGTCAGCTCAAAAGGTACTGGGAATCTGGATCATCACAGTTGGTATCAGAGCTATTGGTTTAGGAATAACCTTGGCTCTGTGGCGTAACTCGATGGATATGGGGTTAGTAACACCCTAGATTGAGATTGGAGTGTGTGTATATATATGAGAGCGTATTTGTATATTTTATAAAAATGTTTTATACTGTGAACTGGCAACTAACACGGTATCGTTTTGTAAAGTTGGTCAAATGAAATAATTTTGGCCAAATTATATTTTTGTTCATAAAGGAAATAATTTTATTAAATTATTGAGTTATTGGTGTGATTGTTGGGTTAATTTGAATAGAATTCAAATTGAATTAAAATTTGAATTGGTTTAGTATAACCAGAAGACTTCATATATGAAATTGGTTAATAAGAATTTATTATATAATTGAATGAATTGATATTTAACTAGTAAAAGTTGAATATAAAATATATGAATCAGAATTTAGCTTAGAGATAAGTTTATAAAGAGAAAACGAATGATTTTTGAAATAAAATCAGAATTTGAATTTGAAATGTAGGTGAATAAATTAGGAAATTAAATAGTTAATTGAATATGAATTTGGAACTTAACTAGGTTAAGTTAAGTTGATTTAAGAATGAAAATTTGAATTAAAATGGATTTTAGAGTTAAATGAGATCAATTTGGAATTTGGAAACTGAGTAAAATATAAATTGATTGGATTGGTCAAGTTGAGTGTATATTGATTATGATTGGGCATTGATTGTTGATGATTTGTTAGATGGACCGAACAGAATTCATAAATGGTTTGATAACAGAATTAAATGAATTGGAAACTAAATTCTAGTAAAATGAATTTGAATAAAATTTGATTATAAAATAAGCTGAATGACCCTTTATTTATTGCCTGTATTGTAGAGAAGTTAAGCACAGGTTGGTTGAAAAAGGATGAGTTGCTAATTACTACGCTTTGGAATTAGAGTTTGGTTTGAGTTTTCTTTGATAAGATGTGAGACCCGGAGCGACGTTTGTAGTTGGTCTGATCGAGCAGTGCGGTGGAGGTGCTGGCAGATTTTTCATAAATTTTTATAACTTAGAATTTTGATAATAATTATTTTGAAAATAATTGGGATTGGAGCATTTATTTTACTTAGCAGTTTTGGGGACGAAATTCTTTTAAGGGGAAAGGAATGTAACATCCTGCATTTTTGGTAGTCAGATATTTAATATATTTATTATTTTAAATATCCTTTTGGTATTATAAATGAGTTATAATAAATAATCCATTTATATAACGATATTTGAATGTTAAATTTATATATAACTATAATTTGAACTCATAAATGTTGCGGTATTTCGTAATTTACGATTTGACTTCATGTATATCGGTATGATTATAAAATGCTCCATGACAATCAACGATGAAATTAAATAATCGTAAGAAATAGAATGTTCAAATCAATACGTTGGCACGTGCTTCGCACACGGGAGATTATTCGATATATTATATAAGCAGTAAAAATGTTTTCTCTTCAAACAACCTCCGTTTTCTACGAAACAAGTTTTAATGGAATGCGTACAATTAATTATTGCTACATTTCCAGTTTGAAGCCAATCGGAGTTGTTTTATCGGTGCGTGAAATTTAAAGGTGAACCGATAATTCAAAATAACGATGTTGTGCAAACGAAGTCTGTTTTCAACGAAAGTAGTTTCATTGGGACCAAAACGTATGGACACAGCAGTATGTCCATTTTCATCGTGTTTGGAGTTTTGGTATAGGGGTGCAAATATCTAATATTTACATCAAATATCGGCATGGAATTTAATCAAAATATACAAATAAATATACAATCTACCCTTCTATTTACATATACGACCTACCTAAATGTTCCGGCAAGCTTCAAATTCCATTCTTTCCTCGATACAACCGACCAAGTTATAGGGGTTCACGTGCCTACATCACACAATACAAAGAAAGAAACAAAATACAATTGTTGTTCCTCTCAACCGAAGCAAAGCCTAGCGTATTACCTATACTGTACAAACTAAAGCCTACTTTTCTTTTCCATTTATATGAACTAGTACCCTCTAGACTCAAATTATAGCTACCCTGATCAGTACCATCAAACCCAGCTCATTTCGGTTGTCTCGTTTCAAAACTGCACATTGTTTTGTCAATATCATATATTGAAGTACACCATCTCAAATAAAAACTAAAGGAGGTATAGCTTAAACTAGGTAATACAAGCCAACAACCTTCCCCTAAGCTGATGCATTTCAAATACAAACGCATATACTGGTAGCCTACACTAAAACCCAATGTTGTACAAATCTGCACCTATATATACATGGGCACATGAAATATTTCTTTTCAATAGCATAAAAATGACATGCCTATTCAGTATACATTCTTTCCTGTACATGCACATGCAAACATTTTGCCACAGCTACCTAGAGAAAGCTTTAAAGCTACCCAAATTCATGTCTATGTTGCTACTTTTCTTCAGCCACCGCAATATATATCACCTCACATTAATGTTGCCACTAAATTGAAATATACCGTACACCCAGCTACCCCGTATACTACCTCCTTCCCCTCTTCACCATCAAGTAGACTCAGGTGGGGGTTACTGAAATGAAAACACATGCAAAAGTACTCAGCTATCCTTTAGAATACACAGCTACTGAAGTAACGGGATGTTTATCTCTTTCCATTCTTTCCTATAAATACTCATCCTTTCTGTACAAAATTTCATCAAAACCACTTCTTTCTTTCTCGCAACAAATTAAAACCTGCCGAAGCTCCACCCTCAAACAAAACCCAAAACTCCATTTGAAAAGTAGCCGCGACCAGTTCAGGCGAGATGGGTGTTGCATGGATTTCTTGGGAGCATTGTATGGTGTACAGAACGTGAGTATGCTGATTAGTGGAGCGAATGGGAGCAAGAACGATGGCGTATGGGAAGCTGGGGACTGGGTCTGTCGTGCGGGGGACTGTGGCACAGTTTTTGTTTGGAGGCGGTGGCACTTGGGCTGACAAAAGGGAGAGAGGCATTTTGCATGATGAAATGTTGGGGACAAAAGCGAGTTTGGCAGAAGGACGTTTGAAGAAATTTAAACAGTAGAAAGAGAGTATAATGCATGTATAGGTTCAAGAAGTAGTGTGTGCATGTTGATCAGCGGACGTGAGGATTTGGGGAACGATGAAGACAGGGGTGGAAAGAAGATGTATCGACGGAAAGAAATAAAGGCACTGGTAAATTTTGTACAGTGGTGAACCTTTGGTGGCGGAAAATTCAAGGTTGCTGAATGTGTGGATTTCGTGAAGCATCCTTGAACAAAGAGCAGTGGACGGAGAGCGGTGAAGGGTGGAGGAATATAGGGAGCGGTTTCAAACCCAATAGCAACGAGATCAGACCAAACAAGGAACGAGGGAACCGTACCGACAAGTGCTTCGTTATGGAAATGGTCTGATCAGTATCGACAGCTATTGGAATTTTTAATTAAGTCAAACGACCGTTTAATTTAATTAAACCATATTGTTTCAGCGGCAAACGAGTCAAGGTAAGTTCAACTCACTCAGTTTTATCCTATTTATATTTTATATAAATCGGGTTTTAATATTTGTGTGCTATGATTGTTATTTGGTTGATGGATGCTGAATATATATGCAGTAATTTAACCGATTAAATTAAACGTTCATTTAATTTAAATTTTAATCAATCGTTATTTTTAACGGTTGTAACCGATGGAGGTAACTTACCTCATTGGTCACGTTTATAATAATATAAACGTGTTAAATGTATAGATGAATGTTTGGATTGTTGTTATTGTTTGATTTCTGAATATCATATATAAATGATATCGTTTGAAATAACATATTTGGATGCAGAGAAAACAGGTTGGAGGGATCCAACTAGATTCCTCAAATTTATTGTTTATTTTCATATTACAATTTCATTATCTGTTTAACCCATATGATTGGATGATGGATTGGATCATTGATTGTTGAATCTAAATTCAACGTTTGTTCTGTTTTAACCAATAGGCAGAATTGGTTGAGTAATTGGTAGCAGATAGCCCAAAAATATATCGTTTAAAAAAATATTGATTTACCGTCAGGAGAATCGACATTAATGAAATTATAAAATATATTTTATAACGGAAGATGGATTTGAAATCAATAGATTCGAATCAAGATTTTAATAAAAGGAAATTAATATGCATTAGTTAATATTTAAGGAGTTATTAAATGTTTTTTTAACGAGATTTATAACCAGATGAGCAGAGATTAACGTAATGATTAATAATTAGATTAATTGTTTAAAAGGGACAATTAAACGGAAATATTTAATTAATTTAAAAGAATGACTAATTGGAGTTTATTAACAAGATAAGCATGGTTTGAAAAGATGAAGTTAACTAATTTAATTGAAATTAGTCATTTGATTAATTTATTTTTAATTAATCAATTAAATTAGTTTAACAAATATTTATTTTAGCTTTAATAAGATTTAAAAAGGAACTTACTATTAAGAAGTTAACTATTTCTATGATAGTTAATGATGAAATAGATCATTATTTTAATGAATAATGATTTAAGTGATCAAGCCATAATGAGATTCATAAGGTAAGTAATCAAAAGTTGATATTGGAGAAAAATTGGATTTTTGAAAAGAGTTGGTGAACGGATTTTATATTAGAACTGAGTTTTAATAAACTAAATTAATTAAAGGGAATTTAAGCCGATACGATAGCTTAAATATAATGTTTACTTAATACTTATATTAAGTAAGAAGGATTTGAGGTAAATGGGGTTTTATATTAAACCTGAGATTTATAAACGATGTTTATAAAAGAAGTGTGCGGCTAAATTGTTAAGATTAAATTAACTTTACTTAATTTTGGAAGTATAAGAAGTGATTTAAATTCGCTATATTAAATAAGGGATGAGGTTTCATCAGTTATAACTAAAATGGGATGTGGTTTGATATCGGAAATGAATATCGATTTTGGTATTACAACTAATGTCTATCTTAAGATAAGGACATCGTTGATCAAGGTCTGAGTGGTAATTTAAAATACCCCAACTTGAACGACTTCAGGATTATCGAGAGATGATATTAGTTGTAGTGGTGAAGAGGTTAAGAGGATTTTAGTTTGAGAAATAATAATGTAATGATATTTGAAGAAATTGGAAGTATATAATAGATTCCAAAACAAAAGGAAATTAAACGGGCTTGAGAATATGAATGGTATTTTCATGGAAAAGAATGTAAAGGAGATTTGTAAAGGTATACTGATGTTTTCAAAGTGATAAGATAAGACTTGGAATGGATTTATTCTAAAAAGATAAGTGACGAGTATAGTGTTCAAATGAGGAAACCTAAGTAGCGGTCGTAACGATGGTTTTACAAATGACGAGCTGAATCGATAATAAATAATAAATGGCGTTGTAGTTAATGTTTTTGAAATAATAGTAAAATAGAAATTGGGTACGGTTATTTATATTTTTCCAAATATTATATTAAAAAAGGTTTTGAGAAGATTAATATATAGAAATAAGAATCGAATACCATGTTTAAAAAAATATTGAATGTTTTAGAAGTTTAAATTAACCATTCGTTAATTATTTAAATTAAAAGGGCCAAGTGATGCTGAATACTAAACCATTTAATTCATCTTATTTCCATGATTGAATGGTTGTTTATTTGATAGTTAAATAACCGACTATCAAAATCCGGACAATACGATTGTTGGTACGGAAAGACCGGGATCGAATTTATATTCGAAAACCATTCCGTCCAGTAAACACATAAACGTTCAAGATATCAAATGCTAATCAAGACGAAGAAATTGAAGACAGTGGATCTTCATAAAGCGGAAGGATTACTTAAAATCTCTGGCTTAGCGGCCCGAGATACACTGTGATTCTGTTATGGTTGGAATCTACGGATTGCAAGGACTTCTCGCTACTGATCCATGGGGTGATTCCTATATTGGATTCAGTAGGAGAATGCTTTTGGTTCATCCTGTTCCTGTATGACTTGTATGGAAGAATGTCTGACAGAATATTTCTTAAGAGTCACGTACATTGATTTTTACAAACGTACTACTGTTGGTGATAGCTAACACCCAGGGTATTTTTGTCGGCGTCAATTAGTGATTTCCGATGGATTTGACGATGTGGCATTCAAAGTGAATGGTGGCGTGCTATCTAGGAAAGAAGAGATATAACCTCAAGCCTCACAACCGGGAAATGACAAAAATCGGGCAGGCAGCATGGCTATGTGGGTCGCACCCATTACGGTGTATAATCACCTATCTAGAGAAATTCTTTTTGCTTCTTTAATCTATTGATGTTGTCCCTTTTCGGGAAACGGTTGCTGATCCCAACCGTTGGTGATATACATTCGATACGCTCAAGCGAAATGAGTGGTCAGTCATGTATGGGCCGGGTTGCAAGACGTTCTTGTTGAACCCAGTGTATTCGCCTCTAGAGATACACTATCGGTAGGTGGTTCCATACCTTGTCATAGTCGGAATCCAGTCTCCAATAAGAGCCTGCGGTTTTTATTGTATAATATATATGTGGAGCGTGAGATGCAAGCGTTCTGCTAGATTACTATTTATTTGTATTTAGACACTATTATAATATCAGACAAGCTATATTGATTTCAAAATGTTTCGGGTTATCGTAAGGTAAAAACCATCCGTACTTACGATTATCCTTTTCTTTCGAAAAGATTTTGATCTTTAAAATCAAGTTGGATGATTCCCCTTAAACTTTGCGAGTTGCTCTCACTCTGGTTCACCAGACTGACCCGGTATTTGAAATGCTCGGGTTAGACCGGGTTGTACAAGTCCAGATTATCGGATGCTGCGAAGTCTAGAGACGAGCAGGAGATGTTCAGAAGTATGATATCTAATATTTATTCCGATGTGTATTGTATATGAGGACAGATTATTATAACTGTCCAGATATGTGATGTAATCTGATGATTCTAAGTTTTATTTCAAGCTCTCAATAAAGATTTATTTATATATTATATTTTGTTCCGCTGCGATGTGAGACACTGATTCTGTGTTGATCTTCTTCTTCGTTCTTCTATTCTAATATTTCTTTCTTTCTTATCTCATCCTCTAAATTCTTTCTATTGGCATCTGGGTTTCTTCTGCAATTTGGGTTGGACTAGTGTTGTTTGGTCAGCTCAAAAGGTACCGGGAATCTGGGTCGTCACAGTTGGAAGTCATTCTGAGTGTGAATATTACATATTTGTAATAATAAAGCACTGTTGGAGTTGCTCTTAGATCATTACTGCATAAATATATATATATATATATATATAATACAAAAGTATTAGATCATTAAGTGGCTAAGCTAGTGCCTTAGTTTTAACTTCTGGGAATAACAAAAAAAGTTTCAAACAAGAAAAAATACTTAGCACTGATTTAATTTTGAAGGGTCCTAAATAATTTGAAACTGATTTTGATGTTATAGACTTACAACCAAAATTAGAAATTAATTTTCTCTCTTTTATTCTGATTGTATACAGATAATGTTATATAATAATATGGACATATCATACAAACACCAAACTAAATTTGTTATACATTCTTGAATATCAGTGTTTACTATCCTCATTAATTTTAAAACTATATATTGATCTTTTAGCAAGAAAAAATTAATGATAGTAGGTTATTATGGAGAAAATACATAATTTATGTTATATATTCTATAATAAGCAAAGCTTAATCCATCAAACCATTTTCATTTTCTCAAAAATCTATACCTTCTGCTTTTACACATTTGCAATAGTGGTAAATATAGTTCACGTGCTTGCAACCACGCGATTAATTTACGTGTTTAGTTTGGATTTTTAAATGACAACTGAAGTGAATTCATAGATAAATGGTTAAAAAATTGAAAAATACTGTGTTAATCAATTTAAACGTTATATCATGTGAATTGATACATAAGGTTTAGTTTTGTACTTATGCAAGATTCCGAATACAAGTATAGTAAAATAAAATATTGAAAAGTAGTGCATTCATTAATTTAAGGGCAATTTTTCAAAAAAATGCTAGTTTATAAAACTTAAAGCACAAATAGGCTAGTTCAAAGACTATTTGCAGATATAGGCTAGTTTTGATCAGCTCAGCAACTGGTTTCAAAAAAAAATATGGGGCGCACCTGAGAAGTGCGCCCTCTTATATTTATACAGGTGCACTTGGTAAGTGCGCTCATATATACTGCTGTCAATTATACACGACACATGAATAAGTCCAACTATTTAGGTACCTAAATTTTCACATTGTTTGATGCTTGAATGCAATGCTCGTCATTATTCTAGAATGTGGTTTTCCCTGATTTTCAATCTTCTCAAGGAAGACTTTCTTTCTTGGTGTTTTCCAAAGGGACGACGAAGAGATACATTTGTTGCTATGGTGGAGTAGGACCGCATGCACTTTGTGTTTTCTTTTTAAATGTTAACGTTGATGTTTTTTTAATTACAGTTAGCTTTAGGGTATATGGCTTTTGTTGTTCCATTCACAGTAAGGGAGAGTTTTGTAATTTGTAGCTTATTCAACTGTCATGTATAATTGACACACGTCCGCAGCATTGTATATGAATTCATTTACCAAGTGCGCTCATATAAATATAAGGGGGCGCACTTCTGAGGAGTGCCCCGTATTTTTTTCTAGAACTAACCAGCTCATTGCTGAGCTGGCCAAAACCAGCATATATCCGCAAATAGTCTTTTAACCAGCCTATTTGTGTTACAAGTTCTAAAAACTAGTCTTTTTTAAAATTTGTCCTTAATTTAAATTTTACAATTTGCGAATTAACTTATAAGGTCTAAGGTTTGGAATTACGGAAAATAAGCGAATTAAATAGATTCACATACATCATCAAACTAGTCTGAGAATCCAAATACGACAACTACCATTATCAATGATAGATTCATACTCTCAACATGTACAATATATATATATATACACACACACACACACACATATATATATATATATATATATATATATATGCACAATGGAAAAATATTCAACCACACATCACAAACCCCAAATAAAGTTAGCTACTTGAATTTGGTGGACATGAAAGTCACGGCGAAGAGAATTAGAGAAAGGAGACTTACTGATAGCCAGGCAACAGTAGTAGCGGAGTTGCAAGAAGCGGATTTGCGGGGGGATGAGGCAGAAAACCGATTTGAGGGAAGTAATTATTATCCACCATAACCTAATTTACTTTTCTTTGAGAGGAAGACGAACTTTAGAATATGGCAGTGGAAAGTGCTTTTTGTTTCTTATGTATTAGATTTTCTCTTTTGAAGCGGGTTTGGGCTTGAACGAACTGCCGCGTGTTGTAAGTAAGGGTCTTGTATGAGTCTTATCTTTATGGGCTGCAAAGCCTTAATAAAAGCTTACCCATCTTCTAATATATATATTTATGTATGTATGTATGTATGTATGTATGTATGTATGTATGTTTGTTGAAACCTATATTATTTAGTACCAGTACAGTAACTTATCCCCAAAGACAACCAGAACAAATGACTTATAGACTAGGACATCCCCCTAGAACAAATGTAAATCCTTACACAAATGAAAATGAAAATTTAAGGACAACTGGAAAAAGATTACCAACATAAATAACCTTTTTGGATCAAATTCTATAATACTTAATGTTACCGAATGCCATCCACAACTATTGATACATACCTAAAACGATGGACTGTTGCAATAGCTAGAGACTATTTTGCTAAACACCCAAATATACATTTAGGAGAAGAAATGGTAAGAATTTCAGAACATTATTTAGGTGATGTTGCTAAAGGAATGTGGGAAGCATGTAAATCAAATTTCCTAGATGAAGTAGCCTCCTTGGTAGCCCAAGGTGGAAATATCTATAATTTTACATACTTGATACATAGAATAATAACGGGAAGAGAAGTAAACACATGATTAACTTTAAGACAACAAGAAGCTATGAGAGTGTAATGGCCCGCAACTCCATACTATCTGAGTTGACTAATTACACCACACGTCCAACCCAAATTGCACAAAAATATGAATCATTATTAGAAAGAAGTTAGAGGATGAGAAATAGAAAGAAACAAATATTAGAATAGAAGAAAACAAAGAAGACAAATCTCACAGCGAAATGAATAAAATATATTATATAACATAACTTTTGAAAATACAAATCAGTAACTGGATATACATACCATTATCAGAGCACAACAGTTATTCCTGGAACAGTTATAAACACCTGTTTCCAGATACAACATAGTACACAACGGAAATATGATAATCTATAGCTAACTGGTGAAGCCTCCTGCTTCTAGCTCTTCCAAGTGAATCTGAAAAATCCCGACTACTTGACTGCCCGTACAAATTTGGGCACCCAAGAGTTTAGGGAAAACAAACAAAATAAACTCTGGGTCAGTCATGGGACTGGTATGAGCAAACCCCAACCATTTGTTTAACTTTAAAAATCCTTTCTAAAGAAATGATAATAGTAAGACCAGCCCACACATAAACATGGACGGTTTTTACCTTACTATAACCCAAAACACTTTGATACAAAAATCCAGTTATATTATAATAATGTCTAATCAAATAAATAGAATCTAGCGGAATGCTTGCATCTCACACTAATCAAAAACCGCAGGGCGCTTATTGGAGATAGGATTCCGACTATGACAAGGTATGGAACCACCTTCCGATCAGTGTACTCTAGAGGCGATACACTGGGGTTCAACAAGAACATCTTGCAACCCGGCCCACACATGACCGACCACTCATTTCGCTTGAGTGTATCGAATGTATATCACCAACGGTTGGGATCAGCAACCGTTTCCCGAATGGGACAACATCGAATAGAATAAGAAATTAAATGAATCTCTAGATAGGTGATTATACATCCTAATGGGAGCGACCCACATAGTCATGCTGCCTGCCCGATTTTTGTCATTTCCCGGTTGTTGAGGCCTGAGGCTACGATTACTTTCTATTCATTGATAGCACAATCACTTTGAATGCCACATTGTCAGAACCGTTAATCACTAATAGATTTGCACAAATATTCTGGATATTATGCTAAGGGAATAAATCCGTTGCAACCATATATATTTGTATAGATCAACATATTCGATCATTAGAAATACTTTGTCAGACATTCGTCCATATACGTTCGTTCTAGGACTGAACGAAAGCGAAGGCATAATTTCTATTAATATAAAAAGCCCGTGCACTTTACACCGTCTTCGATTACCTTCGTATAATCTGATTCGCAACGCTACTGCCAATACAGAGTGGTTCACGGATAATAATCCAACCGGTCTCTCCATATTGACAACGATGTTGGCAAATACTTCGATAGTCGGTTATTTAACTATCAAAGAAAAACAAACATCCATTCAAAACAATCAAACAATCACTGGGCCCCTTGATTACCATTTATTGATTAAATCACCCTTTCCATTTCCTTATCAATATTTGTTAAACAAATATTTTCAATTATCATCTCGGTCTCTTACATTCTTTGGAAAGCATTTCTATATCTTGCCTTCTTTTATTTTCTACACTTAGAAAATATATTCTATTTGAAATTTAAAACAATTTCAATCACTTATCTCTTTCCCGACTACTTTAATTAGACTCAGGAAATATTTACTTTTATATTCTAAAATTCCACTACTTGGGTTAAAACGAATGTTGTGTAAAACATCGTTACAACAACCCAAAATATTTTATTCACTAACTCTTATCCAACACTTCTCTTCGAGATTGGATCTTGCTATTTATCAATTAAAAATGAAATCAATCAAGTTGGGGTAAAATTACCTCTCAGACCTTGACTGAAAACATCCTCAACTTCAAAACGACAAAATCACTAACCTCGAATAAACACACTATAAAACCCAATTATTCCTTTTAAAAACATGTATATGGTTCGCTTTCTATTTCTAATTTATAGATTTCCCTTTTGTTTACAATATTCTATTTTAAATTTCGTTTCATTATTGAATTATATATATATCGATATATTGATTTCTAACTATCGAATTTTTCTTAAAAATATTCTAACCCCTTATATTTCCGGAAAATTTCGCCATAACCTCCTTTGTACCGGGAGCATCGGGATATTTCAAATAGCCTCCCATGGCCCTCACCCATCCAAAAGAAAAAGAAAAAGCCAAGCGGCTTGCCGATACGGTGCATAAAACCTCATATATGAATTTTAAACATGTACCTTTTTGTCAGGCACATAAATTAAAATCTTCATATACTTCATCCCATACTTGTCTAACACATGCTCACATGTTTCCAATTCAATTCAACTCAATCCAATCGTTCAGTTTCGCTCATTTATTCTTTAATTAGCTATTTTGCCTATTTCACTTCTTTATTTGAACATAACATGTTCAAACAAAATATTTAACTTGCTCATAACCAAATTGAATTTCAATTTCAATTCTAGTTTCCTTTTCGATTTCGAATATGAATTTTCAAATCGAATTCACTTTGTTCAAAACCCAATATTAATTTAAAATCTCATTAACTAATTACTATTCAAATTGGTTAATTCTATTCAATACTCAAAAAAAATCTAATTTATGTTTCAAAAATCATATTCATTACTCCACTTGAGTTCACATATAATTTACAACTCAAAAGTTGAAGTTTTCTAAATAGAAATTCGGATTTTATTCGCTTAAAATCTTTTTATAAAACTAAATAAGCCGTTATGGTTTTTAAATGGTTATAGCGCTGTTTTTCTGAAAATTTGATTTTGATATAACTCAAAATCTATACGACGAAATTCAGAATTTTCTCTTCCATTAGAAAACTATTATCAAACCGGTCATGTCGTTTCTTATTTCAAAGAATTCCGACTTCAATTGAAGTTCGAATCGCCAATTTACGAACTGCAGCGCTGCGGCGAGTTCGTTTTAATTATATTTATAAACTTTTAAACTTCGTTAAAATGAATTCAAGTCCATTCTGATATATTTTTAATATATATCAAATCCGTTTCAACATAACATTTCTGATCTATTTCACTTCCATTTGAATTTCTATTTTCGAATTCCATTTCACTTCTGTTTGAATTCTATATTCAAATTTTCATTTCACTTCTGTTTGAATTCTATATTCAAATTTTCATTTCACTTCTGTTTGAATTCTATATTCAAATTCCTTTTTAATCTCCATTTGAATTTCTATTCAAATCTATTTTCCAACTTTATTTAAATTTCTATATTCAAATCTATTTTCAAACTTCAATTGGATTTCTATATTCAAATCTATTTCAATTCTATTTAAATTTTTCATTCAAATTCCTATTCCAACTCTATTTGAGTTCTATATTCAATGTCTATTTCAAATTCTATTTTGAAATTCTATTTCGAGTTCTATTTTGAAATTTTAAATCCATTTTGAAATTCTTTTTCAATTTCTATTTCCAATTCTTTTTGAAATTTCTATATTCAAATTCCCTATATTCAAAATCTATTTGAATCCTCTATATTCAAATTCTATTCAAATTCTATATTTGAATTTCCTTTATTTTTTTCTATATTTGAACTCCATTTGAAATATATATTCAAATTCCATAGTTTAAATTCCATTTGAATTCTCTATTCAAATTCCATTATTATTCTATTTGAATTTTAAATATTCAAACTCCAATTTAATTCTATTTGAAATTTCAAATATTCAAACTCCAATTTAATTCTATTTCTATATTCAATTTCTATTTGAATTTTCTTTATTCATTCTTTACACAAGTCTCGATTTCAATTTCTTTTGAAATCGATATTTCTACTTTTCGAAAGCATATTTCCCTTTTTAATTTCACACTTGTATTTTTATTTCTGAATTTATCCAATGATAATTCTTTTTACTTCATTTATAAACTTCGTTTATAAAAGAACTATTTATAAACTTCGTTTATAAAGGAACTACTTGTTTTATTTCTTTTAAAACAAGTTAATATTTCAAATCTATTTAGAAATTCCAATTTTATTTTAGAAAAATAGAATTTCCCTTTTTAAATCTCAAATATCCCTTTCAGGGTATTTTTATAAATTAACACTTAGGCCCAGTGATATTTAAACACCAAACAACCAATTATTTATTTCAGGTTTTCTAACACATCATAAATGACAGTATATATGCAAACAAATAAACAAACAGATAATATATATTTTTGAGGAATCCAGTTGGATCCCTCCAACCTGTTTTCCTGCATCCACAGACGTTAGTCAACATAGTAATACCCATCCTTCTTCAAGGCAGGTTATCGCGGTATAAAAGGGGATCCACTTATTTACGTGGGCGTAGGGTCATCCGCTAATGATACTGCGGGCATCCGCTAATAGTATTGCGGGAAATACCCAATAACCACAAAAATTCAACAATTCATTCATGCACCCAAGCAACCAACAAATTTATTTTACGATAAAAATAAATTTAAATATAAAACTGTGAGTGAGATTTACTCACCGTGGTTTTCATTTGTCGCTTTTATGTTCTGGATTTGTTTAACTTCGAATGACGTTCGAATTTTTCCTAGAATCTCTGCAGGCTCCAAATTACTTCGAATCTATTTCCAAAGCGATGTTTATATCCATACGAATCCAATGTCGGTGATTTTATCCAAATCTAGTAAAATCTTCCTTCCTCCTTATACTCAGCAGTCCCAGTTATTGTACGATGTCACCATGACCGACATCCAACTCTTGCATATATGTGTATACAAATAATTAGACATTATTTAAATAAATTTAATTCACTAAATTCTCTCTTCATACCTTAAACACCTTACAAAAAGATTTGCATTTCCTGTTGCTGCACATACCACCCATCCCTTATTTACTCGACATCACTAACTCCCCTCTTTCATCACCTCAGAACCCACTTCAATTTCTACTGTTAATGTTGGCATCTACGCACCCTAAAACATCAAATCCAACCCCCCCCCCCCCCCATCTTCAACTGCCAAACCCTCCACAGTCAAAGTTGAAGTGAACCACCGGAACTGCACTGATACCACTCGAACTCCCTCCTTACTGCGAACATGCTCATTTCCTTATGGCTGCAGTGTTATGGCCGATTTCTCCCAACCCTGAATCCACCAAATCCTTTACTGCTCGACCAATACCTGCTGCCGAATGTAGCAACCAACCAGATCCACCATCGGATCTACAGTCCCAGTCGCGAGATTGATGCTGGGGTCGAGCTCCAAAATCACTCCCATACCCTAACCTTACGATTTCCGACATCGATTCCCAGAACGAAGTCAGACAGTGCCAATCGGCACCACCGCTACCCTTCCTTAACACGTATGCCTCCCCAAGTCCTACCAGAACCCATCGCAACCCCTGCTCTAAATCGATAGCATCCATCCAAATCTGGCGCGCGTTACTCCCTTGCGACGATGATCAGAATCGCGAATAGTGATTTGCAATGCGATTAATTTAAATAAGTGAAGATACCATTTTTACTTCGTGGAGTTTGATTTGTGAAGATATGAGGTGTGGTATATTTTAATTATGATAAGAGGAACTACGGCCATTTTAAATTGTTGATTTCTGAAGCTTTGGTCTTCATTTTCAGTTGTGAAGAATTACATAGGGATGTCGCGATTTTTATAGAAGAAGAAGGGGACAAGAGGTACATGGTATTAAAGGGATGTTGGTTAAGTACACCGCATATTTAATTCGATTTGACATCAAGATATTTTTATTCTTTTTAGACAGATGTCGATTTGATTTCGATCCTATCCATAATCAAATATCTCGGGGTTCACAATTAAAAATCGTGAACCGCTATTTTAGCGTACCGACCGTCGTTCCAATGTAATTACACTATTCTGAGCTTAACAGAATAGACTATATAATACAATTAGAACATATTTAAAAATAACATATTAAATTGATATAATATGATTTAAATTCAAAACAAATAAATTCTGGAATAATAGATTAATATTATTATTCTAATTCAAACAGAGGTTTGTATTGATCATCTGAACTGTTTTCAATTCAGATTTAAATTTTGAATTAAATTAAATTCATTTCATATTTCGATAATTATATATATATTTGAAATAAATCGTATTTGATTATTAAAACGATAAATTCCATTTATATTACAAACTCAATATTTAAAACGATATTAAATATTTTAAAATAAATCAACCAAAAATCTCGGTCGTTACATTCTTCCCCCCTTAAAATAATTTCGTCCTCGAAATTTCTAAGGTAGGAAAAATGGTACCAACTCATTACTTTTCAACAATTCACTTGTGTTGAAACTCAACTCCTCATATTTTAGCAAATTAGCTCCAACCAAAACTTTTGGTTTTCACACATTTAATCTAAATGATTTACACCCAATTCAAATTCCATTCAATCTTATTCAAATTGAATTTCACTAATTTATTTATCTCGATCCATTTAATTGGCTTCAGTTACATTTAAACTTCAGAATTCAAATTCCTGAGTTTTTATTTCAAATCCTTCAGAAATCACATAAATATATACATATATTTATTTTCATTTCAAATTCAAACATTTGAATTTTCAAACTACTTGTTTTCTTTCAAACAAATTTCCACCAAAACTTTTCTAAAGTAGCAATCCATCACTTAGAAACTCGAAAATGAACACTGACGAAGCTGCAGTCCTCATCAGAATTATTTTCCCGCCACTGAATTGAGTTCAGTGCTTAAACAATTTCAAAACCTATTCAAAATGATTTTTATTCAAACGGTCTTTTCAAAACAAAGCTATATCCTTTTAATATACTTCGAAATTTTTTTTCAACTTCCCAGGATTTTATGTTCTGAATTCTAGTTTGAATCCAACTCAAGTTCATCTCATTTGTATATTTCATTCATGTACAAGTTATATTTGGTTATAGATAACCATTTCAATTTTATAATCTCATCTGATTATAATGATAACATCCAACACATCGATAATTTCAGTAAATTATTTTTTTATATCAAAATAAAATTTTGGGCAAAATTATTTCATTTACCCACATTAGATCAATATCATGTTCAATCTTCTGTTCTAGTATTTACACACTCTTATCGACGTTGTGGCATCCCACGATTCGACCAGAATTCATAAACCACTCAACAGACTAGCCAACACAATATAAATCAACTTTTATATCAATTTACAAATACGCTCTCTCGTATATACACTCAACTCATTCTAGGGTACTACGGACCCTATTTCTAATGAGCACATGCCATACAAGCCTAGGTATTTGCTCAACCTAAGCTCTTATACCAACTTTAATGACCCAACGGCAGTGGGCAAACCTCACACCATGGCTTACAGAGATACCTATGAACTGTTTTTATGGCCAACCTCTCGACTCGACCAACCCACATTGTCGGGAGATGTAGGGGTAAGAGTCTCCCGTTCAACACCTAACGCAAAGTGAGAACCCCCTATCATCCGTACCAATTAAGCAACCAGCTCTGATACCAACTGTAATGGCCCGCAAATCTGTACTATCTGAGTTGACTAATAACACCACACGTCCAACCCAAATTGCACAGAAATACGAATCATTATTAGAAAGAAGTTAGAGGATGAGAAATAGAAAGAAAGAAATATTAGAGTAGAAGAAAACAAAGAAGACAAATATCACAGCGGAATGAATAAAATATATTATATAACATAACTTTTGAAAATACAAATCAGTAACTGGATATACATACCATTATCAGAGCACAATAGTTATTCCTGGAACAGTTATAAACACCGGTTTCCAGATACAACATAGTACACAGCGGAAATATGATAATCTATAGCTAACTGGTGAAGCCTCCTGCTTCCAGCTCTTCCAAGTGAATCTGAAAAATCCCGACTACTTGACTGCCCGTACAAATTTGGGCACCCAAGAGTTTAGGGAAAACAAACAAAATAAACTCTGGGTCAGTCATGGGACTGGTGTGAGTAAACTCCAACCATTTGTTTAGGGATGGACACGCCGGCTCCCGTGCCTGGGGTGCCGAAGTGGTTTTCGCGGGCGTGAGTCGAGTTGGTTGTTGGAAAACAAGGCGCATTACGTGAGAAGTCAACAACAGGGAGACAGGAAATTGAACACCATTTTTACTAATAACTTTGGCAGTAATAGCCTTTACAATGCCTTGGATTTCTGACAAAACAGAACATTGTTCGAAAAGCATAAACAACCATAAACTGAGTTATGTGAAGTAGCGGCAGAGATGTACGTTGTTCCATGCCTTTAGGAGTTCAGATCCATCAACGGTGGTGAGCCTGAAGGTTCCATCGCTGAGTTTACGATGTATGAAGTACAGGCCTTCCCAGCGAGGCGCGAGGTCTATCGGCAGTGGAAACACCCTCTTTAGAACGAGGTCGCCGATGTTGTGGTCCTTGTGGCGAACTCTGGAATTAAAGTATCGGGCTACTCGCTGTCATTGGGCGGCGGCTCTGATATCGACCTCGTTCCTTTTTTCTTCCATCAAGTCGAGTGATCCCATAAGTAGATCTTGGTTTGTCTTTGGATCGAAGTATGTGACTCGATGGGATTGTAACTCGAGCTCAATGGGAATAACGGCTTCTGATCCATATGCGAGGGCATAAGGAGTGTGGCCGGTTTTTGTCTTGTAGGTGGTGCGCTAAGCCCATAGAGGCAGAGGAATTTCGTCTGCCCACATGCCCCTAGCCTTTTCCAGACGCTTCTTAATGATGGATTTGATGACCTTGTTAACAGCCTCGACCAGCCCATTGGCTTGGGGATGAGCCACCGCCGAGAATCTTTTATCGATGTCGTGGCGCTGACAGAAAGCTTTAACCTCGGTTCTCTTGAATCGAGTTCCATTGTTGGAGATGATGGCCTGAGGCACTCCATAGAGGGTAATGATTTTGCGGACAACAAAGTTGATCATCTTCTTCGTGGTTATGATTGCGAGAGCTTCATCTTCTGCCCACATGATGAAATAGTCCACTGCGATGACGGCGTACCGTGCCCCGCCTCTGGCCATTGGAAGAGTTCCGATGATGTCGATTCCACACATTGCGAACGGCCATGGGCTGACCATCTGAGATAGGTCGGTAGGCGGGGCTCTTGGAATCATGAAGAAGCGCTGGCACTTATTGCATTTGCGAGCGTAGTCTGCGGCATCTTGATCAAGCGTGGGCCAGTAATAACCATGTCTAAGAATTTTTCTGGCCAAGATCTTCCCCCTAATGTGGTCGCCACATTCGCCTTCATGCACACTGCTTAGTACCTGGAGGGCGTCACCGTGAGCTACGCATTGAAGCAGGGGAACGGAAAAGCCTCTTCGGTAGAGTACTCCGTCCATAAGAAGGTAACGGGCTGACTGGCGAGTGAGCGTGCGCCTTTCCTTGTAGTGCTTTGGTAGGATCCCATGCTGTAGGTAATTTCTGATCAGTGTCATCCATGACTCGGGCTCGGGTTGGGTGCTCATAATCGTCTCGCTTCCCCTGGCTTGATACTTGCAGATCAGAGGACTTCAACCAGGGAGAATCCGTTAAGTTGTGGGTCTTCAGAGCTTGCCATTCTGGCGAGGGAATCCGCTTTTTCGTTTTGCTCGCGTGGGATTTGGGTGATGGTGAAATGCTCGAGGTAGACAAGTAGCCCATGTACCCGGGCCAGGTATTGGGCAAGACGTCCCTCCTTCGCTTGATATTCTCCCAGTACTTGTCGGACGATAGGCTGTGAATCGGAGAAGACGTGGACCGTCTTTAGCTTGAGTTCGATCGCGATTCTAAGCTCGGCGATTAAGGCCTCGTATTCCGCGTCGTTTTTTGTATCAGGGAAATTTAGCCTTAGCGCGTAATACATCGGGTGTTCTTTAGGGGTGATGAGAACGACCCCGGCCCCGGAGCACTTTTTATTAGAGGAGCCATCTAAGAACAATTTCCACTTGGCGTCGGGAATTCCAGCATTTTCCGCAGATTCCTCCTCGGGGCTGTGAACTCCACGATGAAGTCTGCAAGGGCTTGGCCGAGGATGGCTTGTCGGGGGATGAAGGTTATCTCGAACTAGCTTAACTCTATGCCCCACTTTAGTAATCGCCCTGACGCCACGGGTCGTTGTAGGACCGGACTTAGCAGCTGGTTGGTGAAATTTTTTATGGGATGCGACTGGAAGTACGGCCGGAGCTTTCTAAAGGAGATCAATAAGCAGAATGCCAACTTTTCTAATTTCGGGTAGTTCTTCTCTGCCCCCATCAGCCGCTTGCTGATATAGTAGACGGGCCGTTGAGTGCGATCCTCGAGGCGTATTAGTGCCAAGCTGATTGCCTACGCAGAAACAGCCATGTAAATGTATAAGTCCTCATGGGGTCCAGGAGTTCCTTGAATGCGGAGACACATTCGGGGGTCCACTCAAAGTTGTGTTTCCCCTTTCAGAGTAAATTGAAGAAGGGGATGCATTTGTCGGTGGCCTTAGAGATGAACCGACTTAAAGCGGCGGCCTTTCCATTCAGACTTTGGACATGCCTGATGTTCTCGGGGATTCGGATGTCCCGAATAGCTTGGGATTTTTCTGGGTTAGCTTCGATGCCCCGAGAATTGACAATGAAACCCAATAATTTTTCAGAGGCGACTCAGAAGGAGCACTTCACGGGGTTGAGTTTCATGTCGTACTGGCAAAGGACATCGAACATTTTGGAGAGGTCGTGAACGTGATCGCTTAATATTTTAGATTTTACTAGCATATCGTCCACGTACACCTCTATGGACTTTCTGATTTGATTTTTAAAGAGTTGATTAACCATTTGAGGATAAGTGGCGCCGGCATTTTTAAGGCCGAAGGGCATAACATGGTAGCAGCAGAGCCCAAGTTCAGTTATGAAAGAGGTATGATCTTGGTCGCGGAGGCTCATCGGGATCTGGTTGTAGCCTGAGTAGGCGTCCATGAAGGATAATAGCTTGTATCCGGCAGTCGAGTCAACTAGTCAATCGATCTTCAGGAGCGGGAAGCTGTCCTTGGGGCATGCCTGGTTTCAATCAGAAAAGTCAATGCATGTTCGCCACTTACCATTAGCGTTCTTAACCAGAACTGGATGGGAGACCCATTCTGGATAATCAGCTCCACGGATGAAGTCGTTGTTGAGCAGACGGTCTACCTCTTCTTTGAGTGCCTTGGACTTCTCGGGCCCTAAGAAGCGACGCTTCTGTTTAACTGGAGTATTCTGGGATCTAAGCCAAGGGAATGTCAAGCAATTGCGGGATCGATGCCTTTCATGTTAGAGTGGGTCCATGCAAACACATCTAAATTGGCTTTCAAGAAGCATATGAGATCTTCTTTAACTTCTGGGTGGAGTTGTGACGGAACCTTCAACACACTCGTTGGGTCGTCGAGGTTGACGGGAATGTCCACTATGGATTCGACCGGGGTAGCCCTCTCGTATTCGCATTCTTCATCCTTTCGTGGGTCGATATCATCAGAAAGACAGGAGTGGCGCCTGAGCCAGGGCCCAGACGCCGCTGATTGCTATGACGAGATGTTCTTGGCGCAAGAAGGAACGGGCACGGCTTTGCCCTTATCCTTATTGCACGCATTCTTCCATTCTATTGCGTAACATTCCCTGGTGCTTACTTGGTCGCCCTTGACGGTTCCGATCCCATTTTCCATCAGGAATTTCATTAGGAGAGACCATGGTGACATGTAAACTCGGAATCTAGTGAGGAAGGGGCGCCCTAGGAAAGCGTTGTAGGGGGAGCCAATGTCTATGACCATGAAAGTGAGAATCCGGACTCGGCTTTAGACCTCCTTGCCCAGTTCTATGGGTAGGTCGATCATCCCTACGGGGAACTAGAAGCCCCATTGAAGCCGTGAATGGCGGCATGACGTGGCTTCAAGTCATTCGTTTCTAATTTCATCTGGTTGTAGGCGGCCTTAAAGATGATGTTGACCGAGCTTCCCGACTCGATTAAGACCTTCCGAACGGAAGCGGCACAAATCTGGGCAGTGATGACTAATGGATCGGTGGTCGGTATTTCCACCCCTGTCGATTCCCTTTCTCGGAAGACGATGTCATCCTACATGGTTTTTTGTAGCTTAGATGGGACGGACTCAGGGAGAGTGGAGCAAGCATCGTAAGTAGCATGGTTTATGGAGCTCACATATTCCTCCATTTTTCGAAAGCTGTTATGTGTGGGGCAAGGTCCGCCACATATGGTGTTGATCACAATTCCTTGCCTTGGGTTAGCTGGTCCTAGATTTCCCTTAGCGGCTGCTTCTAGAGCTGGCGCTGGAGGTTGCGAGTTCGCTTCAACGGGAAAGGGCTCTTGGACATATTGGTTGAGCCGTTTCTCGCGAATAAGTTTCTCGATAGCATCCCTAAGTTGGCGCCATTCGTTGGTGTCGTGCCCGTACACGTCGTGATATCGACAGTACCTCCCGGTGTCTTTCTCGTAGTTAATTGATTCTCTGACGTGCGGCTTCTTGTATGGCAGGGTGTTGCATGTTTCCAAGTAGATCGTCTCTATGTCTTCATTCAACAGGGTGTTGGCTTCGAAAGCTTGGCGAGGGCCGGGCTTTCTTCATTCTGCTGGGGATTGCCCGTTGTTCCGTCCATCCGTCTCGCTATTGTTTGGTTTTTGCCTTTGGGGACCTGCCCCCTATTTTGGTCGAAGGGCTCCCCGCCTCGCCTACCTCTCAAGTGGTTATTGGCTGTGTCGGCTTGTGGATCGTTGGGACGAGTTGTGGAAGAAAGCGGGTTCCGCCTTGCTTCTTCTTGGCACAGGTACTGATCTGCCTTCTCATAGAAGGCGTCGAGGCTCTTTGGTTGTTTTCGATTGATCCAGGCCCCGAATTCTGTAGGGAGGACCCCTTTTGCTAGATGAAAGAGTATGGTGCGAGGATCTGTATCTTCGACCTCGGCGAGAGCTGTGTTGAACGGAGAAAGGTAGCTCCTAAGTGACTCGGCGGGCCCTTGGTATAGGTTGGATAAGGTGAGGGCATTCTTCGGAGTCGGGATATGCACCCTGAATTGCTTGAGCATCTCTGCTGCTAATTGCCCGAAGTTGTTAATGGAATCTAGCGGGAGGCGGGAAAACCAAAGTAGAGCGGCACCAGACAGGAAGATCGGGAAGCATATGCATTTGGCCGGATCATTGCCCCGGCTCGAGTCCATTTGCCATTCATAGCGATTCAAGAAGGCACAAGGATCAGTGGTACCATCATAGAGTGGCATTTGTGGCATCCTAAAGCGCCTTGGCCATTCGACTCCATTTACTCTTCTTATGAAGGGCTTACGCCTGATGTGAGCTTCCCATGCACCGTGCGCGCCCCCTCGCATCTACCTCATGACCCTTCGGATCATGTCAGGGAGATAGGTCGGATGTGGATCCTCCATCGAGATCCAAGGGTGTTGACGCGGTTCCGGAGTCCTGTTGTGAGGTCGCCTTCCATGGTGGATGTTCGGATCGTCTTCCTCCATGTCCTCGACATCTATGATTAGGTCTATGTGTGGATGTTGATGCGGAGCGGGGTGATGTGGATCCTTTTCTACAGGAGCGCGGGCCATTGGAATAGCGGGCCCCTCATCCTGATTAGCGACTGTTAGGTTGTGTCAAGGAAGAGGTTGGTTTGTAGGATCAGGTCCATCATTGATAATCAAGCGAGAGCGGTCTCGGTAACATGCCCCATCGATGTATGTGACTGTAGTCCGGTCGCCGTTGCAGTTCCATTCCCGTTGGCATGACTGTTACCGTTATCGAGAGCATAGCGGCGACATGGTTGATGAGGGTGAACCTCTCCTTTGGTGTGCGCCCCTTGACTTGGAAGAGGAAGTTTCCGATGCAGTTGGTCGAGGTCGAGCATTGTTCCGAGCCAATTGGAGTCAAGCGATGACGCGTTGACTTTCTTGAAGTTAGCGCATAAGACCGATGTTGTCCCTTAATGCTTGGTTAAGCTCGACCGTAGTGTTCTCATATTTTCATTAAGCGCGTGAATTTGAGCTTGAGTAACGGGCGCTTCGGGGTCCACAACAGGACGGACGGTTTCATTAGGGGTCGGGACATCTACCGGTTGAGGTAGTTGGGAGGTACCAGCCTCGGCTATGGCTAAAGAGTCGACCATTGCGTTCTTTGACTTCTTTACCATCGTAAGCGGACCCGACAGCGGGTTAAGCAAGGAACCCTAAGCTTGTCGAAGTCGAGATGATAATGCGGAAGAAAGATGAAAATCTTGAATTCGGATTCTCAGTGAAAGCACCAAATGTTGACGGAAAAAAGTCGTAAACACCAAAGATTCCTATTACTAGGAATAGTTAATTTGCTCGCAAGTCTAAGTAAGAGAAAGCAGTAAAAGACACTAGTATTTATAGTGGTTCGGCCGCAGATTAGGCCTACGTCCACTTTGGAAGGATGTTGCACTATTATTAATCACTCAAGAATTACAAGGTAGAGCCTCGCTCTTTACATCTCATTACATTTGCTTGTAAGTTAGGTGATGTCATCATTCTCATAGATGATGTCATACTTGACATATATAACGGAATATATGAAAAAGAATATTTAATTATCCTTCTTCCTCAAATAGGAGATGCCATTAATGAGACTTATGAAGCTCTAGAGAGGTCTCAAGTGAAGAAAATCCAACCCCTTTGAAGTGTGAGGCCATGGGCTATTTATAGGAGTGGGAGTAGGTAGGAGTTGGTAGGATTGGGTGGAAAGGGGGACCATATGCAGGAAATTCGAGCCCGACAACCTCGCGCCTCGAAATTTCGAACCCGGGCACAGGTTCGAAATATCTAGTCCTCTGGGTTCGAAATTTCGAACCCAAATGAGGGCACAAAATCTTGCTCTACTGGGCTCGAGCTCGACCCTAGCCGTCGGCGCGAGATTTCACGCTCCCTGGGCTCAGGATTTCGAGCCCAGCTGTGGGCGCGAGATTTCGCACCCGCTGGGCTCGAGACCTCGCACCCACTGGGTTCGAAATTTCGAAGCCAGGCGTGGGTTTGAAATTTCGAACCCAGACATGGGTGCGAGAATTCGCACCCAGCTGGGTGCGAATTCCGCATCATGCCCGGGTGCGGTTCTTCCAAGGGGCGCGAGGGTCCCGAGACCGGGTGGTCGAGGCTCGTAACTCCTTCGGGGTCCGAGGCCTTGGTTTGCGGACGTCTTCTGCATGCCGTGAGGCCACAGGCGGTGTAATCCCTTCTTGATCCTATTTCCTTCACTCTTCTGTGTTCCTTTTCGGCCTCAGTTTCACAAGGTACGTTGAGTTGAGCGTGCCTGTTGCTCTCTTGGGAACCGGACCAAAAATCTGGTTAACAACCTTATCGGGTTAAGTTTGTGGGCCTATATGTAAATATTACCCACCTACCTAAGATTTACTTTACCCTCCCTCTGATTCAAGCATGTTTATTTAACGGTTAAGTTTGTAGGCTTATATATACTAATATTACCCACCTACCCAAGATTTACTTAACCCTCCCACTGATTCAAGCACGTTTATTTAATTGTTAAGTTTGTGGGCCTATATATACTAATATTATCCACCTATCCAAAGATTTGCTTTACCCATCCACTGTCCAATCAATTTAACTTAACCCTAACTTTAGTTCATATTCATACAATCCCTTATGGACTAGATTAGGTTAAGTAGTCCAATTTATTACCATGTCCATTTATGGTTTATAATGGGCTAGACCTCCCACATTAGGCCTGCAACTTGTGGATGCTGGATATGCCGGTCGGGTCTGGGCAGTCTTATTCCACAGTTGGGCCTAACCTCGTGTCATAGCCCGTCTCGTATTTGCGCACTTAGACCCCCCCCCCCCACATTAGGTTCAACATTAGTGGCTGTTGAATATGACGGTCGGGTCCGGGTAGACTTCCACCACTAATGCAACCTAACCTTGTGTCATAAGTGCAATTACAATTTCTAATTGTAATTATTAAACATTCCATTTTTATTTAATTCTTACCTATGTCTTTATAGGTAATTATGTCCGCACTTCCTCCTTTTGAATTATATGTCCAATTCATATAAACATTATTTAAATTATGCCAATCCTAACTTTTTTCCCATGTTCCCTAACTAACGTATTCACATATATTTGGCGGCATTTAGGCTAGAAAATAGCCTAGTCATGAACAATAAAAGGGAAAGGTGATGGGAAAAATGACAATAGTGATCATTCTAAAAGTGACATGAACATATATACTGGCATAGACAAGTAATAGGCATAATAAGGTGGACATAAAAACAGATCTAGTAAAAAAAAAGGTAATGATAAAACTAGATCCAATACTTAGGATGAACATATCCAAATAAGAATTCATATGTCCAATAATAGCAGATCTTAATTAATAACAATATGATCATTAAGGTGGACATAAAAACAGATCTAGTAAAAAGGGTAAAGATAAAACTAGATCTAAACAAAGGTTCAATTGTCCATATACGGATAATCCCAAATTAACCACAAACTTAGAGAAAAGGTAAAATCCGCATATGTGACATGATGAATTAACCACAAAAGGATTAGATCTAAACAAAATAGATCTAATATAGTACAAGTTAAGATCCCAAACATGTCATCACAAGTGAATTAGATCTATACAAGTAGATCTAGCATAGTACAAGTTAAGATCCCAAATATGACATCAAAAATTAATTAGATCTATAGAAGTAGATCTAGCATAGTACAAGTTAAGATCCCAAATATGACATCACAAATGAATTAGATCTATAGAAGTAGATCTAGCATAGTACAAGTTAAGATCCAAGGATGTCATAGATTCAAAATTTACAATAGATCTAATATGATAAATATTGAGATCCAAGCCATATAATATTTTAGATTCACAAAATATGATAAATCCAAGATGATTTAATCATAGGTGTACATCCAAATCATAGTCATAACATGTTTACTTTTAATCATTTAAACCTAAAAGTAACTATACTCACAAGGATCGAATCTATGAGAATAGAAGGAGAAAACTGAAATTTGAATCCTAAATCTATACTTGAGGCGCTTGATTTGTAGAAGAAGAAAATGTTAGATTCAGTTCAAGCACTGATGGCATCTGGCCTCCATTGTTTTTCATATGAGAAAACAAGAGAAATGAAGATATATTTATAGCTGCTAGCCTCCAGAATTCGAATGCCACCTCAGCCCTAGGGTGAATCGGGCCACGGGTCGACACCCACTTAGGTCCGGGTGCCCAAAAACATACATGGGTGCACTTTACAGGTGCGCCAGTGAAAAAATACATTGGCTCACCTGTCAAGTGCGTTGGGAATTTCTGCCCTTTCCACCAAACTTTTACCATCCATAATTTCTTCATACGTTATCCGTTTTACGCAAACCAGGTGTATATCTTGACCAGAATTTCGAGACAGATGCAATGACGTAGTCCGTTTCCCTTAATTCTTAATATTAAATTAATTATTCTTTAATTTATCCACTTTAATGTTGTTAAAATTTCGGGGTGTTACAATATCAACCCCGAAGGCCGAAACCAACATCAGATCGACACTCAGGAAACCATTCAACTTAACTAATCTCCAGTCAGTTTCTAATTTCCTTAACTCCATTTAAATCTTCTTATCAAATCATTTCTTATGCAACTCTCGAATTTAGTTTACGATTCCACTTCTTTTATAAAAAGACATTGGTTATAACGATAACGTTTTAATCCCTACTTTCGAAATATCTAACTTCAAATATAACTTTTATTCCTTAATTTAAATAAATAACTAAATAAAAATTTTATTTATAAATAAATAAATCTTAATTAAAAATCGGAAAGTAAATAATACTTAACCGAATTTGATATATTCGAATTCGCTGTATAACTCTCCTTTGTATAATCTCTATTCGATTAACTCTCCTTCGAATAACTTATATTCGATTAACTCTCTTCGAATAACTTATATTCGATTAACTCTCTTCGAATAACTTACATTCGATTAACTCTCTTCGAATAACTTACATTCGATTAACTCTCTTCGAATAACTTATATTCGATTATCTCTGTTCGAATAACTTATATTCGATTAATCTCTTCGAATAACTTATATTCGATTAACTCTTTTCGAATAACTTATATTCGATTAACTCTCTTCGAATAACTTATATTTGATTATAAAATATCGGTTTCCAGTTGAATGCTAATTATTTTTTCAAATCCCGATTTATTTAATATATAATTTCTTTAAATATATTATTTTATAACATCTGGCCTGGTCTAATTCTAATTACAAATCTTTATGGATTTTATTTGAATTCTATTCATATTTCGAACATCGAAATAAATTCCATTCTTTCCTCTTTAAAACAACTCCCAATTTCCCATTTTATATTCACTGTTGAATTTACAATCCAAATTATCCACTGATAATTATTTTAAATTTATTTATAAACATTGTTTATAAATCACACTACTTGTTTTTATTATTAAACAAGTTATTTATTTCTAGCCCATTCAAAATTTCATTTCTACTTAAATTCCTATTTCAAAACCTAATATCACTTATAAATGTTTTCATTTGCAAAATATTTACTTAAATCAATTATTCACATTGAATGTGAATAATAGTTCCTTTATATAACTAATTCAGTTTGATTTTGCATTTTACAATAATATCCCATTCCCAAATTCTGTTTATACTTTTATTTATTGAATTATTCGTACGAAATCTCTATTTTATTTCTAACACTAAAATCTCATTTATAATACCCTTTTTAAATGCTGAGTTCACATTCTATTAAAAATATCGTTGTTAAAACCGATTTCTACTTCTCTATATAAGTTCAGACTTATATATCAAATGATAAATATTTTATTTAATTTATAAAACATTATTTATAAATTAATCTTCTCAATTTATTTGTTAAAATAGATTTCTATTTACAATCTACTTTAAATCCATCATCTCATAGTTCTTTTATATCTCGCCATTTCCTTTTTATAATTCTATTTATTTTCTAAATAAGTCCCTTTGTAAAATTCTATTCATTTTCCAAATAATTCCTTTTATAAAATTCTATTCATTTTATAAATATTTCCTTCTATAAAATTCTGTTCATTTTATAAACATTTCCTTTTATATAAAATCCACTGATTATATGTAAATAATTTATTTTCAAAATACACTTTGAAAATTCCCTTTTTTTATTTTAGCATCCTTATGGTATTTAAAATACCAAATGACAAGACCAGTGTCATCATAATCAATCAAAGATTATATATTACATCATATAACACAATATATGAAAATAACGGTATTATAAATATTGAGGAATCCAGTTGGATCCCTCCAAACTATTTCCCTGTATCCACAGATGTTAAACGATAAAATTAACATCAAATTTCATTTCAATATGAAATATTCTGATACACAGAATCAATATTTGATTTACGATATATATAAATCTATATCGATATTTCAACGACTTAATTAGCAAATAAGTTCAAACAATCAACACACAACAATCAACCATCTTTTATCAATTCTAAAAATACGTTATAAAAATATAACTGGGTAAAGTTAGTGAGTTTTACTCACATTGGATGTTTATCGTTAAATAACGAATAACGGTCAAATGATCTAATCAGGCAATTTATTTCGCTATAAATTGTAACAAGCTCCCACTCCGACTTAGTTCCATGGTGTAGCCCTCGTCCATACGATCCCGATGGATCCTGTTTCGTTGAAATCCGATAAAGTATGAGCAAGTTATAATATTTTGAAGTTTTGTACGTATTTAATTTTAACTTAACTTAAACATATATTATTACTAATTGGGATCACCACTAAAATCCGGCCCAACACCTTTCAGCTACCCGCTCCAAAAATACCTGTAACTGTAGCTCCAAACAAAATGTACATTTTCCCGTTCTAGTATTACCTCATGTAAGTAACAACAGCCATGTCCAAAAACTTGAACTCCAGTTCTCCTTTGTTTACACGCACCGCTACAGTGAAGAACGGCGCTATCCTATCCTCTCCATATACTCGAACCCATACTCCAGTATAACCCCGCCATAGCCAAGACTTTGACAACAAGCTGCACTTCCTCCCATTTTCCTTATCGATGCAACCAACATCCTCCAAACCGACACTCGCATGTGTATCTCCTTCTACCTGAACGCAAGCTTCAGCAAGACCCTCCAACCCTATTTTAATCAGTACCTCCTCCCCTAAAAATAACACCGCTCCAGTATTTTTTCCACTGTTATTCACGTGAGAACCCACTGTCCAAACCAAAACTCACGTTACATAGCACCTCTTTCCTCTTCTTAATATTTATGTTGCGCATTTCCGCATGCTTCAGTTACCCCAAAAGCTCCAACTACTTCTTCCTTCTCTTCACGACAATACATCCCAACACTTGTTCCAAGAAACCAATATGAAGAAATGTTCTTCATTGGTTTGCAAATGGGTTTCACCATTTCTCACCCCAGCCCCACACGAGCTCCACACATCCAACGCCCTCCCTTTCAACTCGCACACCCCATATTACAATACAATGCAAACAACTCCATCTTCCGGTCAAACATGCCAAAAGTTTACTGTACCCACACTTCAACTTTTCCCCAAACCATATTAACTCATGCAAGCTCCATGGTTTTATTTTTATTTTTCGTTTGAAGATAATTAGTTTGGTTAGAAGAGAAAAATAAAATGTCTTGTTTATTGGAGTAATGTTTTCATGCGCTTCAAAAACAAGGAGAAATGAACGATCATCTGTATATATAGTTAGCTATACTTAATGGCTAAGGAAGTATTAGGGTGTGTTCGCAGCCAAAAAATGGCATGTTCAGGAAGGTGCTCGCGTCGGACGCCAACAAAAGTTTCTCCGCTCAAAAGGAGCGCTGGAGGAACATTGGAAATCAAGCCGTTGGCTTCCGACGCGTCGGACACCAATGGTTTGATTTTCAACGTTCCATTTCCCTCCCTATAAATTACCTTCCACCTCCTACATCTTCACTCCACTCTCTTCAATCCATCTATTCTTCAATTCACGTAAAAATCCGGTTTTTACAGTTTGTTGTTTATGTTATAATTCGTTACTTAATATAGTTTATTTCATTTATTTTTTTATTTATTTCTGATAAATGTTATTTTTCATTTTCCAGAATGGCCAGCAGAAAAAGTGCACATCATTGGTCGTTTACCGCAACTCAGATTATGTTGCAATATGATGTTGAGGCATATACAGCTTGTGGCAGCAACAAAAAGGGTGTTTACAAAGCCATTGCAGAAAAGTACAACAATACCATACAAAACTATCCAGATCTCGAACCAATAGACGAAACCAAGATCAGGTATAAATATGATAGTCTTCGACGAGAGTGGTTGAAATGGGATGCACGGATGAATAAGACCGGTGTTGGTTGGGATGCTTGTAAGGGAACGATTTATGGAAGCAAGGAATGGTGGGAAGATCGTTTTAGGGTTCGTGAACTTTATTTTTAACCGTTTATTTGAAGATAGATTCTTCCGATGGTATTTTTTTCTTTTAGGAATTTGGACCATATGTTATGAAATATAAGAAACGTCCGCTAGAAAACTTGGAGGTAATGCAACAATTATTTCACGGGACTAATGCTATTGGTCAGTCGTCCTACACTCCTGCAGCAACCGTACAACCGTTGCAGACTAATACGCTGCCTTCAAGACATGCCCCGTTTGATAGAACATGGGATTTTGATGGGTTTTTTAATCCACTGGATGCAACACAAAATGATCTTATTCCAAATTTGAATTCGCCAACAAATCCATCATTGCAACAACCGTCAATGAATGCACCAATTTACGAAGCTCCACTAATCCCTCCTTCAACCCAAATTCCAATGAATCCCCCTTCTCAACCAACTTCACGCCCGGTTCTAGAAGATGATGGAGCGAAAATGAAGAGAATATGACTGTGCTCATTGACCTAATGCACGAGAGACAGATGAAAAAAATCTCGCACACATTCTGATAGTCCGAATATGGGTACTAGTGTGGAATCAACGGGAAACTCGACAACTTTGGCGAATGTAGTTACTCGCATTCAACGTCTTGGAGAAGGAGGCGAATTTAATGTTGCAGATCTCAAATCATGTATCATCACGGGAGTTGAGGAAGGAAGCCTCCTATGGCTCTACTAAACGAAATGAAACTAATAGTTGAGCGGTGCATCTAGTTTCAGTAGAAACTATGTACGCTTCCATAAATAGAGACGCTTTATTATATGTTATTGAACCCGACAAGACTGAGATGTTCACTCTTTGTAATGACCCGTATTCTACACATCATAGGATTGTAGAATATTTATTTCTTTCCCGTATGAAGTCGTATGGTCATGTAACTTTGGGAAACATCTATTAGAGTCATTTGCCATGTTCATGATTTTTGTCGATTTTTAAATGACCATTTTGCCCCTAGTTGGTACTGTTTCGGCCATAACTTTTGATTGGAAAGAAATTTTGACCTGAAACCACTTTCATTAGATTCGTTTGATGGTTTACCTTTCCGTAGAGTGGTCATGACAGCCAAACGGACTTACCGTTTGGGAGATATGGCTGAAACAAGGTTTGGAGGGTGAAAAACTGCTTAACCGGGCCAAATCGGTTGATTAGTGAGTAGGCCCATAACTCATTTCGGGATTAGGGTTATGGGGAGGCTGAAATGAGATGGAGAATCATTCCATTTCAGTTTTCTAGCCTCCACTTATCACCAAGGAACCCTAAAAAAGGCCTCCAACCTCTAAATCACCTCCAAATCATCTTTTGGTCAAGGATTTGGCTTAGTAACCCCTAATCAAGGAAGATCTACACAAAATCAACATTGGAGCTGCTGTTTGGCATTGAGATTCACATCAAATCAGAGAATTATTTCAGATCTTAGTTTATTTTGTGGCTAAGGTGAGTGATTTGCATAGTTTTGCACTAACGATGGCTAATTAGGGGTGATTAGTGTTAATTAGCGAATTTGAACATGATAAAATTCTGGAAAAATGTTTATAAAATTCGGAATGATGTTATAGACCTCTGATATGAATTTTGGTTAATTTGGTTAAGTTTTGCTAATCCTATCATTAGTTTCACCTAAACATGCTTAAGGGAAAATAAGGGGTTTTGGCTATGTTTGATCCATTTTAACCCATCATATTGTTGTTTTGGTGTTTGAGGTCACTTCTACTTGTTGCTATGACTGTATGGTATGCTTTGTGATTGATTAGAATAGTTAGAATGGTCGAAAACGCCGTCGAATGGCGTAAACTGCTCGCTGGAAGCACTGCAGGAATCTGCCCGAACCGGACCGGATCGGTGAAAGAAAAGGCGATCCGAACCGATGGCGCGACCCGATCCGCCGATGCCTGAAGACCACGATCCGACGATGCGATCCGATCCGAGCCCTTCATCACGATTCACCTTCATGATCCGCTGGCAGCTCCGATCGCTAGAAGGAAGCATGACCCGATCTGACAGGGGCCCCACGAACTGATGAAGCACGACCCGATCCGAAGGAGCTTGTCATGAACCGATCCGTGGCGATGGACTTGGAGACCCCGACCCGATCCGCTGAAGGGTACTCGAACCGATCCGATGGAGTTGGAGGACCACGAGCTGATGGCGTGACTCGATCCGAACCGTGGTGACGAGGAAAACTGGACTCCGAACCAGATGAGTCCGATCTGATCCGATGAAGAATGTTGAAGGTCGATCCGATCCGATTCGATGGTAATGACCAATAACCCGAGATGCAAAGGTAGTCCAAATGGAAGTTAGAGCTCAGGATCCCGGAACCAGTTGGGAACCAATGAGTTCACTTCATGGTTGGACTTTGCTGCGGGACGTGTGCTAAGGAGTTGTCGACGTTCATAGCTTCGATTCACCACTGAAAATGGATGATGGGCTACTTATCAGTGTAGTAGGGTCATTATGACCTGAGGGGCAAGGTGATGGTAGCAAGACTACGTTATCAGTGCAGTAGGGTCATTACGACCTGAGGGGCAAGGTGATGCGTAGTTAGACTATGAGCCAGTGCAGTGGGGTTCTTGTGACTCCATGGGGCAGAGTGGACATAGTAAGGATTAGTAAGGCTATGAGCCAGTGCAGTGGGGTTCTTGTGACTCCATGGGGCAAAGTGGACATAGCAAAGGATTTGTGGCTACGTTATCAGTGCAGTGAAGCCATTTATGACTTCATAGGGCAGAGTGATCATAGCAAGGTATGTTGGGCGATCGAAGTGGTGAATATCGTATGCTTTATGCACTGAGTGAGAGATGTGAGGATGGATGCTATGCTTGATTGTTTGCCATCATTATGACATGCACACCTCCCCCACCTCCGTATCTTTACACTGTTTGATATGGTACCTTAGAGTGTTATACAGTATGTAGTGCTAACTCTTTGGTTGTAGGTCCAGGTTCAGGTATGTTTTAGTCTACCTGTTATTGTTCACTTTAGATGCTTATCGCTCATACCAGGCTTTATGACTGACCTAGAGTTTTATGTCTCCTCTTATTACTCTGGGTGCTCACACGAGCAGACTAGAGACAAGTTAGCTGGTGGTGCGCGAGTAGCTGATTCGGAGGCGGGCAGGATGCTTCCACGTATGATATATATAAACACATTCTCCCTGTATCGTTGGTGGTCGCTACTTGGGCATTAGTAGTGTACCTCTTTTATCTTAGCTTGCTTTGAGACAGTTTGAAAGTTGTAATAAGCTGTATTTTGGATTTACGTTGCTATGATGTTAGTTCTGATTTTCAGCTTATGCACTGTCTCTCCTGTTTTATGTCAAGTATGTTATTATTATATTTTGTTCTATGCGCTGTGAGACATTCTACAGGTTCTTTGTATGTTCATTTCCTTCTTCCTTTTCCTTCTGACGACCCGTTCCGTGCTAACTGGACATGTGTACAGCGCACTTTTGGAGTAAATGTCGGTTGGTGCGGGGCGGGCCGTCACACTTGGTATCAGAGCTCTAGGTTGCGTAGTTAACCTAGGGAAAGACACTAGGGAGAGATAGTACGTATATGAGGGCGCGTATTTGTGATTATTTTGGTTTTCAAAAGCTATGTATGTATATACTATTAGTAGTATAAGAATGAAGTCGCACTGCACTAGCACCACTATGGGGTCGTTAATCGTTTCCCTTTTTCAGATTGACGATGAGCCGAGACACGAGGGGTGCTGGTAGAGGGACCAACCAAGGGAATGTGGCTGACATGAGGGCTATGTTTACTAACCTCATGAGAGACATGCTTAGAGAAGTGCAAGGGGCAGTTCCCAATCCCGGAGTTGGTGTTGGCCCAGTAGTGCAGGCGCCTAGGGTCGATTTCGCCAAGTTGTGTAAGGTTTACACTAACCTTGGTGGGAAGCAGTTCCACAGAACGGAGTCGGCCACGGATGTTCAGGACTAGATGGATAGCTGTGACCGTATCTTTGATGACTTGGGTCTTGAGGATGCGATGAAGAGAAGGCTAGCGTCTCGTTAGCTGCAAGGGCGAGCGATGAATTGGTGGAATGCCATTAGAACAGCTACTCCAGGGGATCAGGTTACTTGGGATCAGTTCAAGGCTCGCTTTAGCGAGAAGTTTATTCCAGCTGCCCAGAAGTCAGTATTGTTCAAGAGGTTCTTGGAACTCAAGCAGAACGGAAGGGCAGTTTCTGATTATATTACTGAGTTCGACACTTTGTCGAAGTATGGACTGTCTCTTATCGATACTCCTGAAAAGAAGAATGAGAAGTTCATCACTGGGTTGGATGGGTACTTGGGGGAAAGGGTTATTAACCACATCAATGAGACTTTTGAATCGATCGTGGGGAAAGCTTTGAGATCAGAGAGTCTTTACCCTAAGTCCAAGACTGAGGCTGCATCTGTAGAAGCGCCAAAGCCGCAAGTAGGCGGTGGAGGCAAGAATAACTCTCAGAATAAGAGGAAGCAGGACCAATCAAACGGTGGCCAGAAAAAGAGCAAGAAGGATGTTGAGTGCTTCAGCTGTGGAAAGAAGGGCCATTATGCTAAAGAATGTCGGGCCAAGCCAGCGGAAAGGAAGTGCTACAACTGTGGCCAAATGGGACATCAGAAGGATAAGTGTCCGCAACCTCTTAAGGAGAAGCAGATTGTGAAAGCATATGCTATTGATGTTGTTCCTTCTTCGTCGAATGCCCCAACTGCGGCGGAGAAAGGAAAGAATGTTGTTATTCAAGGTATGCTTTCTATTTATGATATGCCAGTTCAAGTTTTGTTTGATACCGAGGCTTCCCGTTCCTTCATATCTAGTGACCTGGTAGATAGGTTGGGACTGAACCCGAGATAGTCGATAGACCATTGATTGTGACGAACCCGATTGGTGGTTCGACTAGCCTTAGTATGATTTGCAGGAATTTGGTCTTATCGAGTCATGGATGTATGTTTGTATGTGATTGCTTTGTTTTGGGCTTTACTGGGTATGGCATTATATTGGGAGTCGATTGGCTCCAAAGATACGGGGTGGTGGTAGACTGTGAGGGCTTTTTGGTGACAGTGAGGGCGGATGATGGGCGGAGGGTATTGTTTGGTAGCCTACCTAGTGATGGGGTTATGGCTAGTTTTGTAAATTCCCTCGACATCCCGCAGGATGAGTTGTCAGATGTGCCCGTGGTTGGCCAGTATCCGGACGTCTTCGAGGAGGTGACCGGGCTTCCACCACACCGAGAGATTGAGTTCCGTATTGATTTAGTGAAAGATGCCAGACCTATAGTGATGCCACTTCGTCGTATGGCACCAAGGGAGCAGAGAGAGCTCGGGGTGCAAGTCAGCAATCTTTTGAAGAAGGGATTTATTAGAAGGAGTGTCTCCGAGTGGGGAGCACCAGTTGTGTTTGCCACTAAGGCAGATGGTTCCCTTCGTTTGTGTGTGGACTATTGCGAGTTGAATAAGGTGACGAGGAAGAATAAGTATCCTCTACCGCGGATAGATGATTTGTTTGATCAGCTGGAAGGAGCTAGAGTGTTCTCCCAGTTGGACCTCGCGACAGGATTTCATCAGCTACGAGTAGCGGATGAGAGTGTTCCGAAAACGGCATTTAGGACGTCATCTGGATTTTATGAGTGGTTGGTCATGCCATTTGGGTTGACCAATGCACCAGCCTATTTTGTGGATCTTATGAATCGAGTATTCAGAGATCAGTTGAATAAGTTTGTTCTTGTGTTCGTGGATGATATCCTTGTTTACTCAAGGACAGAGGAGGAACACAAGGGACACTTGAGGATAGTGATGGAGGTGTTGAGGAAACACCAATTGAAAGCAAAATTCTCTAAATGTCACTTTTGGAGAAGGGAAGTGAGATTCTTGGGTCATGTTGTTTCAGAGAATGGTATTGTCGTGGACCCTGCGAAGGTGGCTACGGTACAGGATTGGCCTACGCCCAAGAATGCAACAAATGTAAGAAGTTTCTTGGGATTAGCTGGATATTATCGTAACTTTATCCAGGACTTCTCCAAGATTGCAACACCGTTGACTCAGTTGACTAAGAAGAATCAGTCCTTCGTCTGGGACGGAGTGTGTGAGGATGCGTTCAAAAGTCTAAAGGAGAGGTTGACGCGTGCGCCAGTGTTAGTCATTCCTAAAGGGAATGAAGAGATGACGGTATACACGGATGCTTGTGGTACCGGACTGGGTGTTGTATTGATGCAAGGAGGTAGGCTTGTAGCTTATGCTAGTCGACAGCTAAAGCCGCATGAGAAGAAGTATCCTACCCATGATTTGGAATTAGCAGCGATTGTATTTGCGCTGAAGATGTGGAGACACTATCTCTTGGGAGAAAGATTTGAGTTGTTTACCGATCACAAATCGTTAAAGTATCTCTTCTCCCAGAAAGATCTAAATCTCCGTCAGCAGAGATGGTTAGAGTTCTTGGCTTCGTATGATTTTGATATCGCATACACACCTGGGAAGGGTAATGCGGTAGCCGATGCCTTAAGTACGAGACATGCCAGTTTAGTGGCAATGTTTCTTGAATGGAAGCAACTGGATTATATCGCGGGGTTTGATTTCAGACCAAGGTGCGAATTGGATCCAGTTATGCTATCTAGTTTGACGATCAGACCCACTTTGATAGAGCTGATTGGTTCCAGTCAGAGGGACGATCCTAATCTATTAGAAATCATCTCCAAGTTAGAGATGGGTATCGATGAGGAGATGAATGTGTATGGGCTTGATCGAGATGGATGGCTTCGAAAGAATGGAAGACTAGTTGTGCCCAACGTGAATGGTTCGAAAGATGAAGTGCTTAGAGAATGTCATCACTCAAAACTGACTATACATCCCGGTGGTAATAAGATGTATCGAGATATGAGACAGACTTACTACTGGGAAGGGATGAAAAGAGACGTTGGGAAGTTTATATCCAAATGCATGAATTGCCAGCTAGTTAAAGCCGAGCAAAAGAAGCCTAGTGGGTTGTTGCAACCATTAGAGATTCCCAAATGGAAATGGGAGCAAGTCTCGATGGATTTCATCGATGGTTTACCAAGGACTAGATCGGGATATGATAGCATTTGGGTAATTGTGGATCGATTGACCAAGAGTGCAAGATTTATACTAGTCAAATCGACTAGGACAGCAGCCAAGTTGGCAGAATTGTATATGAAGTGGGTAGTGAGATTTCATGGAGTACCCAAAAGCATTGTGAGTGACCGAGACCCGTTGTTCACTAGTGGGTTTTGGAAGAGCTTACAAGAGGCTCTAGGGTCAGGATTACATCTCAGCACCGCATATCATCCTCAGACCGACGGTCAGACGGAGAGGGTGAATCGTATATTGGAAGATCTCTTGAGAGCGTGTATATTGGATTTTGGTGGATCATGGGATGACCATTTGCATCAAGTGGAGTTTGCATATAATAATAGCTACCAATCTAGTATCGGTATGGCTCCATATGAAGCTTTGTACGGAAGACCGTGCAACTCACCATCATGTTGGATAGAGACTGGCGAGAAGTTTGTGCTTGGATCAGATGTGGTGAGGGAAACTTCAGATAAGATTAAGGTCATTCGACAACGAATGAAAGCTGCCCAAGATAGGCAGAAGAGTTATGCTGATAAGAGGAGAAGAGACTTGAAATTCTCCGTTGGTGACTTGGTGTTTGTCAAGATCTGTCTGTTAAAGAGCGTGATTCGGTTTGGCAGGAGAGGCAAATTAGCACCAAGATTTGTTGGCCCATTCCCTGTTCTTGAACTAGTCGGGAATTTGGCACATAAAGTTGGCTTACCAGAGAAGATGGCGGGAGTTCACAATGTATTTCATGTTTCCTGACTAAGGAAGTTCGTTCACGACTCAGATGTGACTATTTCACCTGATCAGTTAGAGGACTACGAAGTAGAACCCGAGGCGGTTGGGAACCGCAAGCCGATTCGTATTGTGGGGAATGATACGAAGCAACTTCGAAGGAAGGCGGTGAAGCTAGTCAAGGTTCAGTGGGGCGAGAACGAGAATGATTGTACTTGGGAGACAGAGGAGAGCACTAGGAAGATGCATCCAGAACTCTTTACCTGGTAAGATTTACTTTACGATTTAGTTATTTCGCATGCTAGGATAGATTTATTTTGCTTGTTTGCATGTTTGATTGTTGTTTTATGGTTGATAGGCATGCGGGACCTTGTGTATGTTTTGATTAGGGAATTTCGGGGGCGAAATTTCTTAAGGGGGGGAGAGTGTAATGACCCGTATTCAACACATCATAGGACTGTAGAATATTTATTTCTTTCCCGTATGAAGTCGTATGGTCATGTAACTTTGGGAAACATCTATTAGAGTCATTTCCCATGTTCACGATTTTTATCGATTTTTAAATGACCATTTTGCCCCAAGTTGGTACTGTTTCGGCCATAACTTTTGATTGGAAAGGAATTTTGACCTAAAACCACTTCCATTAGATTCGTTTGATGGTTTACCTTTCCATAGAGTGGTCATAATAGCCAAACGGACATATCGTTTGGGAGATATGGCTGAAACAAGGTTTGGAGGGTGAAAAACTGCTTAACCGGGCCAAATCGGGTGATTAGTGAGTAGGCCCATAACCCATTTCGGGATTAGGGTTATGGGAAGGCTGAAATGAGATGGAGAATCATTCCATTTCAGTTTTCTAGCCTCCACTTATCACCAAGGAACCCTAAAAATGGCCTCCAACCTCTAAATCACCTCCAAATCATATTTTGGTCAAGGATTTGGCTTAGTAACCCCTAATTAAGGAAGATCTACACCAAATCAACATTGGAGCTACTGTTTGGCATTGAGATTCACATCAAATCAGAGAATTATTTCAGATCTTAGTTTATTTTATGGCTAAGGTGAGTGATTTGCATAGTTTTGCACTAACGATGGCTAATTAGGGGTGATTAGTGTTAATTAGCGAATTTGAACATGATAAAATTCTGGAAAAATGTTTATAAAATTCGGAATGATGTTATAGACCTCTGATATGAATTTGGGTTAATTTGGTTAAGTTTTGCTAATCCTATCATTAGTTTCACCTAAACATGCTTAAGGGAAAATAGGGGGTTTTGGCTATGTTTGATCCATTTTAACCCATCATATTGTTGTTTTGGTGTTTGAGGTCACTTCTACTTGTTGCTATGACTGTATGGTATGCTTTGTGATTGATTAGAATAGTTATAATGGTCGAAAACGCCGTCGAATGGCGTAAACTGCTCGCTGGAAGAACTGCAGGAATCTGCCCGAACCGGACCAGATCGGTGGAAGCAAAGGCGATCCGAACCGATGGCGCGACCCGATCCGCCGATGCCTGAAGACCACGATCCGACGATGCGATGCGATCCGAGCCCTTCATCACGATTCACCTTCATGATCCGCTGGCAGCTCCGATCGCTAGAAGGAAGCATGACCCGATTGACAGGGGCCCCACGAACTGATGAAGCACGACCCGATCCGAAGGAGCTTGTCACGAACCGATCCGTGGCGATGGACTTGGAGACCCCGACCCGATCCGCTGAAGGGTACTCGAACCGATCTGATGGAGTTGGAGGACCACGAGCTGATGGCGTGACTCGATCCGAACCGTGGTGACGAGGAAAACTGGACTCCGAACCAGATGAGTCCGATCTGATCCGATGAAGAATGTTGAAGGTCGATCCGATCCGATTCGATGGTAATGACCAATAACCCGAGATGCAAAGGTAGTCCAAATGGAAGTTAGAGCTCAGGATCCCGGAACCAGTTGGGAACCAATGAGTTCACTTCATGGTTGGACTTTGTTGCGGGACGTGTGCTAAGGAGTTGTCGACGTTCATAGCTTCGATTCACCACTGAAAATGGATGATGGGATACTTATCAGTGTAGTAGGGTCATTATGACCTGAGGGGCAAGGTGATGGTAGCAAGACTACGTTATCAGTGCAGTAGGGTCATTACGACCTGAGGGGCAAGGTGATGCGTAGTAAGACTATGAGCCAGTGCAGTGGGGTTCTTGTGACTCCATGGGGCAGAGTGGACATAGTAAGGATTAGTAAGGCTATGAGCCAGTGCAGTGGGGTTCTTGTGACTCCATGGGGCAAAGTGGACATAGCAAAGGATTTGTGGCTACGTTATCAGTGCAGTGAAGCCATTTATGACTTCATGGGGCAGAGTGATCATAGCAAGGTATGTTGGGCGATCGAAGTGGTGAATATCGTATGCTTTATGCACTGAGTGAGAGATGTAAGGATGGATGCTATGCTTGATTGTTTGCCATCATTATGACATGCACACCTCCCCCACCTCCGTATCTTTACACTGTTTGATATGGTACCTTAGAGTGTTATACAGTATGTAGTGCTAACTCTTTGGTTGCAGGTCCAGGTTCAGGTATGTTTTAGTCTACCTGTTATTGTTCACTTTAGATGCTTATCGCTCATACCAGGCTTTATGTCTGACCCAGAGTTTTATGTCTCCTCTTATTACTCTGGGTGCTCACACGAGCAGACTAGGGACAGGTTAGCTGGTGGTGCGCGAGTAGCTGATTTGGAGGCGGGCAGGAGGCTTCCACGTATGATATATATAAACACATTCTCCCTGTATCGTTGGTGGTCGCTACTTGGGCATTAGTAGTGTACCTCTTTTATCTTACCTTGCTTTGAGACAGTTTGAAAGTTGTAATAAGCTGTATTTTGGATTTCCTTTGCTATGATGTTAGTTCTAATTTTCAGCTTATGCACTGTCTCTCCTGTTTTATGTCAAGTATGTTATTATTATATTTTGTTCTATGCGCTGTGAGACGTTCTACAGGTTCTTTGTATGTTCATTTCCTTCTTCCGTTTCCTTCTGACGACCCGTTCCGTGCTAACTGGACATGTGTACAGCGCACTTTTGGAGTAAATGTCGGTTGGTGCGGGGCGGGCCGTCACACTTGGTATCAGAGCTCTAGGTTGCGTAGTTAACCTAGGGAAAGACACTAGGGAGAGATAGTACGTATATGAGAGCGCGTATTTGTGATTATTTTGGTTTTCAAAAGCTATGTATGTATATACTATTAGTAGTATAAGAATGAAGTCGCACTGCACTAGCACCACTATGGGGTCGTTAATCGTTTCCCTTTTTCAGATTGACGATGAGCCGAGACACGAGGGGTGCTGGTAGAGGGACCAACCAAGGGAATGCCGCTGACATGAGGGCCATGTTTACTAACCTCATGAGAGACATGCTTAGAGAAGTGCAAGGGGCAGTTCCCAATCCCGGAGTTGGTGTTGGCCCAGTAGTGCGGGCGCCTAGGGTCGATTTCGCCAAGTTGTGTAAGGATTACACTAACCTTGGTGGGAAGCCGTTCCACGGAACGAAGTCGGCCACGGATGTTCAGGACTAGATGGATAGTTGTGACCGTATCTTTGATGACTTGGGTCTTGAGGATGCGATGAAGAGAAGGCTAGCGTCTCGTCAGCTGCAAGGGCGAGCGATGAATTGGAGGAATGCCATTAGAACAGCTACTCCAGAGGATCAGGTTACTTGGGATCAGTTCAAGACTCGCTTTAGCGAGAAGTTTATTCCAGCTGCCCAGAAGTCAGTGTTGTTCAAGAGGTTCTTGGAACTCAAGCAGAACGGAAGGGCAGTTTCTGATTATATTGCTGAGTTCGACACTTTGTCGAAGTATGGACTGTCTCTTATCGATACTCCTGAAAAGAAGAATGAGAAGTTCATCACTGGGTTGGATGGGTACTTGGGGGAAAGGCTTATTAACCACATCGATGAGACTTTTGAATCGATCATGGGGAAAGCTTTGAGATCAGAGAGTCTTTACCCTAAGTCCAAGACTGAGGCTGTATCTGCAGAAAGGCTAAAGCCGCAAGTAGGCGGTGGAGGCAAGAATAACTCTCAGAATAAGAGGAAGCAGGACCAATCAAACGGTGGCCAGAAAAAGAGCAAGAAGGATGTTGAGTGCTTCAGCTGTGGAAAGAAGGGCCATTATGCTAAAGAATGTCGGGCCAAGCCAATGGAAAGGAAGTGCTACAACTGTGTCCAAATGGGACATCAGAAGGATAAGTGTCCGCAACCTCTTAAGGAGAAGCAGATTGTGAAAGCATATGCTATTGATGCTGTTCCTTCTTCGTCGAATGCCCCAACTGCGGCGGAGAAAGGAAAGAATGTTGTTATTCAAGGTATGCTTTCTATTTATGATATACCAGTTCGAGTTTTGTTTGATACCGGGGCTTCCCGTTCCTTCATATCTAGTGACCTGGTAGATAGGTTGGGACTGAACCCGAGATAGTCGATAGACCATTGATTGTGACGTACCCGATTGGTGGTTCGACTAGCCTTAGTATGATTTGCAGGAATTTGGTCTTATCGAGTCATGGATGTATGTTTGTATGTGATTGCTTTGTTTTGGGCTTTACTGGGTATGGCATTATATTGGGAGTCGATTGGCTCCAAAGATACGGGGTGGTGGTAGACTGTGAGGGCTTTTTGGTGACAGTGAGGGCGGATGATGGGCGGAGGGTATTGTTTGGTAGCCTACCTAGTGATGGGGTTATGGCTAGTTTTGTAAATTCCCTCGACATCCCGCAGGATGAGTTGTCAGATGTGCCCGTGGTTGGCCAGTATCCGGACGTCTTCGAGGAGGTGACCGGGCTTCCACCACACCGAGAGATTGAGTTCCGTATTGATTTAGTGAAAAATGCCAGACCTATAGTGATGCCACTTCGTCGTATGGCACCAAGGGAGCAGAGAGAGCTCGGGGTGCAAGTCAGCAATCTTTTGAAGAAGGGATTTATTAGAAGGAGTGTCTCCGAGTGGGGAGCACCAGTTGTGTTTGCCACTAAGGCAGATGGTTCCCTTCGTTTGTGTGTGGACTATCGCGAGTTGAATAAGGTGACGAGGAAGAATAAGTATCCTCTACCGCGGATAGATGATTTGTTTGATCAGCTGGAAGGAGCTAGAGTGTTCTCCCAGTTGGACCTCGCGACAGGATTTCATCAGCTACGAGTAGCGGATGAGAGTGTTCCGAAAACGGCATTTAAGACGCCGTCTGGATTTTATGAGTGGTTGGTCATGCCATTTGGGTTGACCAATGCACCAGCCTATTTTGTGGATCTTATGAATCGAGTATTCAGAGATCAGTTGAATAAGTTTGTTCTTGTGTTCGTGGATGACATCCTTGTTTACTCAAGGACAGAGGAGGAACACAAGGGACACTTGAGGATAGTGATGGAGGTGTTGAGGAAACACCAATTGAAAGCAAAATTCTCTAAATGTCACTTTTGGAGAAGGGAAGTGAGATTCTTGGGTCATGTTGTTTCAGAGAATGGTATTGCCGTGGACCCTGCGAAGGTGGCTACGGTACAGGATTGGCCTACGCCCAAGAATGCAACAGATGTAAGAAGTTTCTTGGGATTAGCTGGATATTATCGTAAGTTTATCCAGGACTTCTCCAAGATTGCAACACCGTTGACTCAGTTGAATAAGAAGAATCAGTCCTTCGTCTGGGACGGAGTGTGTGAGGATGCGTTCAAAAGTCTAAAGGAGAGGTTGACGCGTGCGCCAGTGTTAGTCATTCCTAAAGGGAATGAAGAGATGACGGTATACACGGATGCTTGTGGTACCGGACTGGGTGTTGTATTGATGCAAGGAGGTAGGGTTGTAGCTTATGCTAGTCGACAGCTAAAGCCGCATGAGAAGAAGTATCCTACCCATGATTTGGAATTAGCAGCGATTGTATTTGCGCTGAAGATGTGGAGACACTATCTCTTGGGAGAAAGATTTGAGTTGTTTACCGATCACAAATCGTTAAAGTATCTCTTCTCCCAGAAAGATCTAAATCTCCGTCAGCAGAGATGGTTAGAGTTCTTGGCTTCGTATTATTTTGGATCTTAGTTTATTTTGTGGCTAAGGTGAGTGATTTGCATAGTTTTGCACTAACGATGGCTAATTAGGAGTGATTAGTGTTAATTAGCGAATTTGAACATGATAAAGTTCTGGAAAAATGTTTATAAAATTCGGAATGATGTTATAGACCTCTGATATGAATTTGGGTTAATTTGGTTAAGTTTTGCTAATCCTATCATTAGTTTCACCTAAACATGCTTAAGGGAAAATATGGGGTTTTGGCTATGTTTGATCCATTTTAACCCATCATATTGTTGTTTTGGTGTTTGAGGTCACTTCTACTTATTGCTATGACTGTATGGTATGCTTTGTGATTGATTAGAATAGTTAGAATGGTCGAAAACGCCGTCGAATGGCGTAAACTGCTCGCTGGAAGAACTGCAGGAATCTCCCCGAACCGGACCGGATCGGTGGAAGCAAAGGCGATCCGAACCGATGGCGCGACCCGATCCGCCGATGCCTGAAGACCACGATCCGACGATGCGATCCGATCCGAGCCCTTCATCACGATTCACCTTCATGATCCGCTGGCAGCTCCGATCGCTAGAAGGAAGCATGACCCGATCCGACAGGGGCCCCACGAACTGATGAAGCACGACCCGATCCGAAGGAGCTTGTCACGAACCGATTTATGGCGATGGACTTGGAGACCCCGACCCGATACGCTGAAGGGTACTCGAACCGATCCGATGGAGTTGGAGGACCACGAGCTGATGGCGTGACTCGATCCGAACCGTGGTGACGAGGAAAACTGGACTCCGAACCAGATGAGTCCGATCCGATCCGATGAAGAATGTTGAAGGCCGATCCGATCCGATTCGATGGTAATGACCAATAACCCGAGATGCAAAGGTAGTCCAAATGGAAGTTAGAGCTCAGGATCCCGGAACCAGTTGGGAACCAATGAGTTCACTTCATGGTTGGACTTTGCTGCGGGACGTGTGCTAAGGAGTTGTCAACGTTCATAGCTTCGATTCACCACTGAAAATGGATGATAGGCTACTTATCAGTGCAGTAGGGTCATTATGACCTGAGGGGCAAGGTGATGGTAGCAAGACTACGTTATCAGTGCAGTAGGGTCATTACGACCTGAGGGGCAAGGTGATGCGTAGTAAGACTATGAGCCAGTGCAGTGGGGTTCTTGTGGCTCCATGGGGCAGAGTGGACATAGTAAGGATTAGTAAGGCTATGAGCCAGTGCAGTGGGGTTCTTGTGACTCCATGGGGCAAAGTGGACATAGCAAAGGATTTGTGGCTACGTTATCAGTGCAGTGAAGCCATTTATGACTTCATGGGGCAGAGTGATCGTAGTAAGGTATGTTGGGCGATCGAAGTGGTGAATATCGTATGCTTTATGCACTGAGTGAGAGATGTGAGGATGGATGCTATGCTTGATTGTTTGCCATCATTATGACATGCACACCTCCCCCACCTCCGTATCTTTACACTATTTGATATGGTACGTTAGAGTGTTGTACAGTATGTAGTGCTAACTCTTTGGTTGCAGGTCCAGGTTCAGGTGTGTTTTAGTCTACCTGTTATTGTTCACTTTAGATGCTTATCGCTCATACCAGGCTTTATGTCTGACCCAGAGTTTTATGTCTCCTCTTATTACTCTGGGTGCTCACACGAGCAGACTAGAGACAGGTTAGCTGGTGGTGCGCGAGTAGCTGATTCGGAGGCGGGCAGGAGGCTTCCACGTATGATATATATATATATATATATATATATATATATATATATATATATATATATATATACACACACATTCTCCCTGTGTTGTTGGTGGTCGCTACTTGGTCATTAGTAGTGTACCTCTTTTATCTTACCTTGCTTTGAGACAGTTTGAAAGTTGTAATAAGCTGTATTTTGGATTTACGCTACTATGATGTTAGTTTTGATTTTCAGCTTATGCACTGTCTCTCCTGTTTTGTGTCAAGTATGTTATTATTATATTTTGTTCTATGCGCTGTGAGACATTCTACAGGTTCTTTGTATGTTCATTTCCTTCTTCCTTTTCCTTCTTACGACCCGTTCCGTGCTAACTGGACATGTGTACAGCGCACTTTTGGAGTAAATGTCGGTTGGTGCGGGGCGGGCCGTCACACTCTTATTCCCGACGATCTAGCGAAAATATGGTTGATACCAAGGCTTGCAGAAAAACGCCACACAGAAGAATACCAAACTTATCTGATAAATCAAGGTGGTTCCAACAAGTAGGATGTTCATGTAATCATATTATTATATTTCTATTGTATTTCTGTTTGTATTTCCTTTGAGCGACATGTAGTCGTTTTGTTTTGTCCAATTAAGTGCTTAATTAATCCAAAACAATTAATTTAACAATTAAAAATACCCCGCTCAAATACCCCGGTCGTAGCAAAAAAACACATTCCTCGTTCGCTACAGTACCCCGCTCAAATACCCCACTTCCGTTCGTCAAGAACGCACCCTTACTTATTGGCTAAGGAAGGAAGGACAATTAAATAAATGACAATATAGGGAACACACGAGGAAGGGTACTGTTTTTCTGCACTTGTACATATAGGCTATATAAATATATTTATATAATTTGTTCCTTTGATTTTTAACTTGTATAACTGACGTGTATATTGTAATGCATTTTATTTATTTCATGTATTAGTCGATTGGAATTTTTTTTGACGTGGTAGCATGTGTTTTTCTTTCATGTAGTCCTGCGAATGATGGGGACGAGGTACCATTTCTTCATAGTGAAGGCATAAGGAAAAGTATATTTATAAATATACATATTCAAAGATTTCTTACTATACCACGCATGGCATGATTTGATGTCAGTTACTAAGTGTTGATTTTCCCTTCAGGTCTTATGTAGTAAGCGATATTATATTTATATGTGTCTTGGAAACAAAATGTAATATAAGCTCGACTTCATACACAAATAAAAATAAATATAAACTATTAATGTGTCCTTGTAAACTAGATAACATGCACTGATGAATTATGTTTGTATACCCCGCTACATAAAACTTCATTCATTTACGGACCTCCATCGACAAAAATAAAAATACCATTATGAAGAGAAATGTGCCCAGATCCCAAAAATATAATAATATAGAGTCGTTAGCTTATTCCGAGAAATTCCAAAAATACTGATATAGGGTGCACATTACGTCAAATGAAAAAGTTGCTTATTTTCCAAATTAAAAATTACTGTGAAATTCTAAAAATTAAATTATAACTACGCCTCAAATATCTTGTCCAAATTCGAAAATAATAATTTATAATAGATAAATTATCATTATGGTTTATAAACGATTTTATAGCGACTATTCGAAAATTTGATTTGGATATAACTCACAATCTACATGACGAGATCACGATTTTTCTCTTCCATTAGAAATATATACTTCACTAGCTCTAAACGTTTCTTGTTTCATGGAAATACGACTTAAAACGGATTCTATATATTCGTTTAAAGTTCGAATAAAAAATTACGAACTGCCGCACCATTTCGGGCTCGATTATAATTATAATATTATTTATACGTTCAACTATTGTTTAAATAATATATTCGCTATTATAATTCAATCCTAAACTGAATTATATCTTATAAATAATCCAATTCACGCAATATTGTGAATTCAGCTATTTCCGACTATTTTGGAAATATAATTTATTATTCTATTATTTATATTTATTAAATATTCAGTATTATTATTTTAATCAACCATTTAAATCTCAAAATCACTATTTAAATAACTAAATAAATAAATTATTGTACCGTAAAAATACGGGATGTTACACATATGATTTGTGAGACTTGCTTCCAGTGATTTACACACTACGACTAAAACACACACAACAAAAGTCTCCCATCCATTGTTGCGATTGCAATTGCTAATAAAGAACAATAATGCTTCCTTTGCTTAAGTTATTGCTTTTTTGCACACCATAATGTAATACTTATTTACACAATCATTGGATTTGTAATTAGTGCTTTTTTGCGCACCTTAATTCAATATGTATTTACACAATCAAAACAAGATCGGATTCATATCAGATATAAAAAATATACCTCATGTAGCATACATATTTAAATGCAAAAAAATATACCTCTTCATAGGAATTTCAGCTAGCAATCTTCCATATAGCAAAGAAATTGTTTTGTGTCCCTATATAGAAAAATAAAATGAATTATCAGGGTGAAAATCTGTAAGAGTTATGTAATTATGAAAAAGAGTTAAATGCTTAATATAAAACTCAGTTGATTTCTACAAAATCATTTGTAGAATTGAAAACCACCTACGACAATTATGTGTGCAGTTTATATCTAACATCATCCAAAATTATGTACGTACTTCACTGGAACAACATCATGTTATGAAACTCATTTTCCGAACTAACTTATATATCTTAAACATGGCTATTATTTCATTATTGCAACGATGATTATTAACAGGTATTCACAATCCAGGTTTACTATATATATATATATACATATATGATACTCACATGCTTTTAAAATAACTGTAAACTATTAGGCTTTTTCTTTTGTAATATTCAGTATAAAACATGTTTACCTCATATTTCATTTGTTAATTCATAAGTATTATGTTGAATTATAGAAGAAGAGCATTTGTAGAGGAAGAACTCCTTGAATTTCTTTTTGTCACTTTTTCTCCACTTCTTCTTTTCCTTACAACAAAATAACCACACATATATAGTGTTCTACGTAACCTTACAAACACCTTTTCATTTCAATGGACATGACCCTTCACTTCAACGGACACGACTCTTCAACGAACAGGCATGACACTTCATCAAACAAACATGACTCTTCGTTAAACAGACATGACACTTCACTCAAACTGACATGACTCTTCATTAAAATAACACGACTTTTAACTTCAATAGACACGACATTTCACTTCAACCGACACAACTCTTCATTCCAATAGACACTACCTTTCACTTAAATATTTAATTTTGGTTTATCCCAACAAATGTCTCCCTTAAACCAAAATTTCTTCAAACATCCAATCATTATATTTTACATGTTTCCGTAAAAGTAGAGTTATTATCCAAACTTTCTTTTTTGTCTTCTTCTTCCTAAGTTTAGATTCAACCTAGATGACCACTTGCTTAATCGAACTACTGGAGGCTCTTGGTTTTCCTACACAAACATGTATCAAATCCTTAACCATAGAGTTTGCCATCTTTTCTACCCACTGAGAAATTGTTGCTGAAAACATTAGTAGCTGAGGATTTGACAAAGCTTGAAAGATTTGCATTACATGATCTTGGAAACCCTTTCTTTCCTCTTTCTTGCTCGTTCTTCGCCTGATATTCACCAAACTCACAGCCTTGCTCGCCTCCTTCTCCTTGTCATCCATTACAGGTGGCTTTGCGCTCACTCTTTCGCCTCCCCCAAGCTCACCAGAAGGATACTTAGTATCCATAGTACTCTTCTCCCTATCTTTGTTATCGTTTGCTTCAAGATTAAGGTGTACTTCCATCTCCAGTTCACGATCACTTGCTTCAAGATTACCCACTTTGTCATTGACAACAAGACATGCCATCTGCTTATCTTCTCCATCATATACATCATCCTAAGGTTATTCTTCTTTATACTCATCAATCTCTTTCTCTTCTTCGACCTCTTCAAAATTTTCATCCACTTTTTCTTTAACCATCTCGTCCTCTACTTCTTCAACCCTTGCTTCTTCTTCTTCTTCAGCTTCTTCTACTTCCTCTTCATCTTCTTCTTCTACTTTTGTGCCATTGTTTGCATACACCTCTTTCAATAAATTCCAGGAATCTTTTATGGATTTTTCTTCATTAATATGAAACCATGCTACTTTATCGACGTTCTCACTTAGCACCATAAAAGCATGAAGATCTTTCCTTCTCAAACTAGTAATTGCCTCACTCTCTTTCTCCATCATATTTTTAACATCTTTTGGCCATTCATAGCCACTTTCAACAATCTCTCATAGCCCTTTGGAGATCAACTCTTCTTTCTTTCTATTACTCCATCTTTCATAATTTTCTTTTGTGAGAACGAACGACAAAAAAATTAGAAATGTCATAGTTTCAACCAGGCGCTGATACCAATTTGTTCGATTGAGAAGCTCTGATACCAATTTTTTGAATTATAGAAGAGGAACTTTTGTAGAGAAAGAACTCCTTGAATTTTTTTTTATCACTTTTTCTCCACTTCTTCTTTTCCTTACAACAAAATAACCACATATATATGTAGTGGTCTACATGACCTTACAAACACTAATAGACACCTTTTCATTTCAATGGACATGACCCTTCACTTCAACGGACACGACTCTTCAACAAACAGACATGACACTTCATCAAACAGACATTACTCTTCATTAAAAAGACATGACACTTCACTCAAACTAACATGACTCTTCATTAAAATATACATGACTCTTTACTTCAACAAACATGACTTTTCACTTCAACAGACACAACTCTTCATTCCCGTAGACACGACCTCTCACTTAAGCATTTAATTTTGGTTTATCCCAACACATTAAGCATGTGTGAAGGCTGATCCAAAGATGACCATTTTTCAGTCTATATGTATAGAGCTCTATCAGTGAATTTAAACCATCAGAGTGCTTGTACACAATTTACATTGTAGTAATGTATATGGTTTCATTTGGTTTGAAGAGATTACAGGTTGCCAATGGAAATTAGTGCTGTCAAGTTGTTTGCACACAATTTAAACCTTGTTTTGGTAATATAAGGTATTACCAAAGAACATTTAAACTGCACATAATAAAATGTATACGCTAGTCAGAAATCTTTGTTAACAAAAGAGAAACTCGATCAACAAACCTTTGGTATTTTAAAGACGCAACATATGAATCAAATGTACTTCCGGTGTTAACTTATTCTAAGCAATATTCAATTTTGCATCCATTATATATTTTGTTGTAATATTTTTGTTTTCTTTCTTTGTTTCAACATTGTTAAATAATAGAAAATAAAATTCATAGTAATCATACCTTAAATACAAAATTCAATGTGAATAAACATTGACGATTCTTTAAACCCAAGCTAGCTCAATTTCAATAAATCAAGAATAGCAATAAATCTCTTAAGTTTAATCCATGTAAACGATAATGTGAATTTCAGATAAGTTTAATTAAATACTAACCTCATTGGCTGCTGCTTGTAAATTGAAATGTTTATCCCTTTCACCAGGTCCATTATTAGAATTTCAGTGGAAACGATAATAATCCTTACAAAATTTATAATCAACTTACATATAATTTTAGGTTTAGAAATTAACTCTATGGCTGATCTGAAATAGCATGGGAAAACTGAAATAGAAATAGTTACAAAAAAGTAGTTATTAATACTGTTTCATTCACCTAATAAAAGATAATTAAAAGTATTAGAGCATCTCCAACAAAAAAGAGGATTCAAAATTACAAATACTCCAATTACAAAATATAATCAGGTTTCTCCCCAACAATTTTAGTTTAGACGCCTATTCAACAGACGCCTGAAGCTCAAAGGGGCCCGACCAAAAAATAAAAAACTTCAGGCGCCTGTTGAACAGACACCTGAGCTCTGGAGCCTATTAAACGAGCGCCTGAACCATATTTTTTTATTTTTTAATATATAGGTGCTGGTTGAACAAGCGCTCCACCTCGGGCGCTTGTTCAACCAGCGCATTTTATGGTTACTTTTTTATAACCAAAAACGCTGAATTTTGGATCGATTCGGAAATCTACACCCTGTTGGTGTAACGTCCCGCATTTTTGGTAGTCAGATATTTAATATATTTATTATTTTAAAAATCCATTTGGTATTATAAATGAGTTATAATATATAACCCATTTATATAGCGATATTTGAATGTTAAATTTATGTATAATTATAATTTGAACTCGTAAATGTTGCGGTATTTCTTAATTTACGATTTGAATTCATGTATATCGGTATGAATATAAAACGCTCAATGACAATCAATGATGAAATTAAATAATCATAAGAAATAGAATGTTCAAATCAATACGTTGGCACGTGCTTCGCACACGGGAGATTATTCGATATATTATATAAACAGTAAAAATGTTTTCTCTTCAAACAACCTCCGTTTTCTACGAAACAAGTTTTAATGGAATGCATACAATTAATTATTGCTACGTTTCCAGTTTGGAGCCAATCGGAGTTGTTTTATCGGTGCGTGAAATTTAAAGGTGAACCGATAATTTAAAATAACAACGTTGTGCAAACGGAGTCTATTTTCAACGAAAGTAGTTTCATTGGGACCAAAACGTATGGACATAGCAGTACGTCCATTTTCATCGTGTTTGGAGTTCGGGTATAGGAGTGCAAATTTCTAATATTTACATCAACTATCAGTATGAAATTTAATCAAAATAAACAAATAAATATACAATCTACCCTTCTATTTACATATACGAGCTACCTAAATGTTCCGGCAGGCTTCAAATTCCATTCTTTCCTCGATACAGCCGACATGCACACAATACAAAGAAAGAAACAAAATACAACAGTTGTTCCTCTCAACCGAAGCAAAGCCTAGCGTATTACCTATGCTGTGCAAACTAAAGCCTACTTTTCGTTTCCATTTATATGAACTAGTACCCTCTAGACTCAAATTATAGCTACCCTGATCAGTACCATCAAACCCAGCTCATTTCAGCTGTCTTGTTTCAAAACTACACATTGTTTTGTCAATATCATATATTGAAGTACACCGTCTCAAATAAAAACTAAAGGAGGTATAGCTTAAACTAGGCAATACAAGCCAACAACCTACCCCTAAGCTGATGTATTTCAAATACAAATGCATATACTGATAGCCTACACTAAAACCCAATGTTGTACAAATATGCACCTATATATACATGGGCACATGAAATATTTCTTTTCAACAGCATAAAAATGACATGCCTATTCAGTATACATCCTTTCCTGTTGAAACACCCCACCTCCGTTAGGGTCACTCTCAAAGGGAATGCCCTAATTTTGGTGGAGGTTTATAAGTATAAATCACAGATATACAAGACAGATATAATAACACATATTTTTGAACAGCGGAAAACAACAACTTTTATTTCATTCAAATACGTGTTACACCAACCATACCATAATTGTCTTACAACACTTCCAAAAACATAACATCTTCATAACTGTCTTGATTACATTATTTAAAGAAGCATAAAGAAAACATAAATAAACTGCAAAAGTCCTATAATTGCTGTCCAAAGCCATAGTCCAAAACGAAAAGATCCAAGCAATACATTCTTTCTCTTCAAGCTGGATATGAAGGCTGGTCAAGCTGCGGTATTCCCTCCCTTTGGACCTGGGGGGGGGAACGGAAGAAAAGAAGACGAAAGAAAAGTAGAGTCAGACATAAAGCCTGAGTAAGTTTAGGACTATTCAGTCTATGAATAAAGAACAGGGTATGATAAGTATAAACTAGAAATGGGAAAGCACCATAAACCAAGTTAAGTTGTCTAGGGTCGAATATACTATCGTACCCCATATTAATCTCTGTACCCATATAAACTAGTTCCCAACAGGCACCCCATAATTAGGGTGAAGTGGTCCATTTTATGATGATCGTCTCCTACTCGCATAGTTACATGTGTCTTACGGCCCCCGTTGTTGTAGTTACCTATGCTGGTCCCACCATGGGGTGTATCAAGTCCCATGGTGGCGGCCCGACACAACCCTAGAATGCACAGGTATGCTACTGGTGCCCAGTGCCTTATTTTTCTGCGCCGGAGTGTGTGCACGCCCGCACCCCATTAGAACCTACACTGCTGCACCACCGCCGTCGATTTGACCTCTTACAGTCAGCCCAGTAATCGTGCCCCACCCTGCCTAGTTTCAGGGTATCATGATACGCCTTGTAGGGTTACTGCTGAAAAGGGTCCCCCACTACTAGGTTTTCTATTTCTAGCCAACATGCTAAGATGGTTAAGTGTTTTATAAACCTAACCCCCAATCAGTCTGTTTAGTTTAGCATGTTCCATTTTGATTAAGTATTAATATAATTTACTTAATCCTATCAATCCTGACTCAGCCTTAATTGTCTTATTAAAGCCTTGACCTCTCACATTAGACAGGTATTGGTGTGGATGCCTGTTGCCGGTGGGGTCCGGGCAGTCTTACGCCACAACTCAGTCTAACCTCGGGTCCTTATTGGGCTCCGTGTTTAACCACCCACATTGGATAGGTATTGTTGTGACTACTGGACAGCTGGGCGGTTCCGGGCAGGTTTACATCACAACTCAATCCAACCTCGGGTTAAACACATCGTATTTTCTACATTTACATATTTTGTCTCTTTTCTTTTTATATGTAAATATTTGCGGCCCATTATTCAGATTTATCTTTATTGATTAAAATTTATTTATGTCACTTAATTGATTTTCAAGATTGTTGGCATGCGTCGAACATGCCAACACATATGTTCTATATTTTAGCCCAAACGTCATTACCCCCGTTTTACATGTTCGTTCAAATGTAAGGTGTGTTGGGTTTAATACTTAAACCCAATTTAGCCATATGAAAAGGGGAGGCTTATAACATGGTGTTTATAAGGTAACATAAAAAGGGGAGTGTGAACGCATGAACTTGCAACATAACGATTCAATTAACATAAGGTAGGCACATGTGAACTTGCAATTGTAACAACATATAATATAAGCAATACTTAAACATGAATCATTCTATTCACATAATCATGGTATAAACAAAACATGAATCATTCTATTCGTGTAGTCATGGCATAAATGATACTTAAACATGAACCATTCTAATCATATAATTATGGCATAATCATAACTGAACATGAGTCCTTCTATTCATATAGTCATGGCATAAACATAATTGAACATGAATCCTACTATTCATATAATCATGGTTTTTATCCTATCTATGTAACTTGTAAGTGGGATGTAATTCTAGTGTAATTTCTAATGTAACTTATGTGCCAAATATATTATCATATGATTATGATAACAACATAAGCCTAGAAACATGTTTCCAACTAGGCATAATAACAAACATAGTTTAGTCATGTTCATAAAATTAATACAAGCTTACAAAGACGCTTGCTTTTGTCACTATTACAAAATCATGATTTTTATACTTGAACTATGATGCCAATTCCAACATAACCTTCATATGAATCGTAATACTTAAGTGGATCAAATTACACTAAAGATGACCATAGAATTATACATCATGTTGGCATAACAATAGATCATAGACTTGCATGAATTTCAAATAAACTATTACAACATATAGTTGTTACTTTCAACATGAATCATATACTTGCAATTATCAAATGGGTGTTGTAAATAACTACCACAAACATGTAGTTTTCAATATGAATCATATGCTTGCATGAATCCCAATTAAAATTCCACAACATGTGGTTGTCAACATAAACCATATACTTGTATGAATCCAATCGTACACCATAGCATTGCCAAATCGTTTAGAATCAAAATAACATACAAATATAAGTTATTATCGACACAATTCCATTTCGTTGTTAACTTCCAACGCAAATCGCGTACTTGCAAATATCCAATCGTATACCATAATATTCCCAAATCGTTTAGCATCAAAGCAACATACAAATATAGATTATTATCGCCACAATTCCATTTCTTACTTTACACAAATCAACACAATTATTTAATTCACATCGGAATAGCACTCTACTTACAACGTATGACGAATCTTCAATTCAGGAATCTGAATTCTGAATTTGGAGATGCTATCCTTTGTTGTAGGCGTTGCTTTGATTTGATTAACGTTGCTTTAAGCCTTTGATTTATCTCCTAATTGTCTCTCTATTTCTGACGGCTATCCTCAGTCTCTCCTCAGCAGCATGACGGTCTCATCTCCATTTTAGTTTGTGTGAATTAGGGTTAGTCTTAGGTCCTTTTTATAGAGTTTGTGAGTTGATTTAGACCGTCGATGAAGCTTGGTTTAATAATAGCCGTTCGTTCAAAGGAGAGGCCAATCAGGAGCTGACACCTAGCCCTAGTGACAAGGCAAGGCTCAGAAAATCGACCAAACACAGACCAGGCCAGCCAGGGTGGGCTGGGTTCGACCTGGCTCAGGAGCCAGGTCGACTCCCCAGTCGACCCCCAGGTCGACTCTAGAGTCGACCTGCCTGGGCAGCTCGACACCTAGGTCGACTCCCAGGTCGACCCTAGGGTCGACCCCCAGGTCGACCTGGTGGGTTTGGGCGGGAATTTTCCCGCCTACTCTGATTGGGCTGAAATTTAAATCTGTTTTCGAAATTTGAATTTTCTGAAACTTCATCGGGCCATAATTTGGTCATACGGGCTCCGTTTTTCAAAAACTCGGACTCTATTTCGCGTATTTTTCCGAGAAGAACGCAATGGCATATCCCGTTTCACTTAATACTTTGATTTGAAATTTATTATACTTTAATTTGTGAATTTCACTGTTATAAAATACACGGGGTGTTACATTCTCCCTCACTTAAAAGGATTTCGTCCCGAAATCTTCAAGTTCAGGAAGAATGTACATCCTAACATCCAAACATCCATCTACTCATCCATCAAACACGAGCATCCATTGTCCTTAAAAGACTTCTACTGCTTCATGATAATATGCAAAGTGTGTGTGTACATGTACTTATCTAATGCAAAACCAGGCGGTCTACTGATTCAGTTGACCTCCTTAATGTGAATTATGTAAGTGCTATGAATCCATTATGTATGCAAATCCTCCTATTCATGATTCTACATGAGTGCACAATCATTCATACAAATGCAACATCCATATGACAACACATTAAAGTTCAACCATATACGAATGCAAACATATATGCATATGCAATATGAAGTGATTGAGCCGATCTAAAACCTAGATTGTGTGTGTATATGCAACCACGAGCAACCACTAGCAATCACTTGCAACCACTTGCAATCATCATCCATAACATGTTTCAATTACATGTTTTCATCCAAAGGGTTTCTACCTAAAAGATAGGGTCGAGGAGATATACCTAAAAAGATAGATAAAAGCGCAACTTAAGGAAAAAGGAAAGATCAAAGATGTACCCTCGAAAAGAAAAGGGTAGGCAGCGCGTATTCTAGCTTCATTTTCCCAAGTTGCGTCTCCCTCGGCGTCGCTCCACTGAACTTTGACGAGCTTGACTTCGCGGTTGCGTAGCTTCTTCACTTCCGTTCCTAATATGCGGTTTGGAACTTTCCTTATGGTTGCTTCGCGTTCCACTTCAGCTTCTTCTAGGATATTTGGCTCTACCACTTCAGCAGACTCATGTAGACATTTTCGGAGATGTGAAACGTGAAAGACGTTGTGAACTCCGGCCAATTTTTCGGGTAGCTCTAATCTATAGGCCATTTTCCCAATTTTCTCAATGATAGGGAATGGCCCTAAGAACCTTGGTGCTAGCTTTCATGTGGTTCCAAAACGAACAACGTTCCTTAGCAGTGATACCTTAAGAAAAACTCTGTCTCCAACCTCAAATTCAAGGTCGGTCCTCCTCTTGTCGGCGTAGGACTTTTGTCTGTCTTGGGCCGTCTTCATCCTTCTTCGTATTAAGTCTACTTTTTCTGAAGTCTCTCGGATCATATCTGGTCCAAGTATGAGCTTATCAGTAGACTCCCACCAACAAGTGGGCGATCGGCACGGTCTTCCATATAAAGCTTCGAAGGGCGCCATTCCGATGGTTGCTTGATAGCTGTTGTTGTAGGCAAATTCTACCAAAGGAAGATGGTCTTCCCACGTCCCTCCAAAGTCAAGGATGCACAGTCTTAAAAGGTCCTCCAAAACTCTGTTCACTCTTTCTGTTTGGCCGTCGGTTTGGGGATGATAGGCTGTGCTCAAGCATAACTGTGTGCCTACCACTTCTTGCAGACTCCGCCAAAACTCACTGGTGAAGATAGTGTCTCGGTCACTAATAATGCTGGATGGTATTCCATGGAGTCGAACGATTTCCTTGAGGTAAAGAGATGCTAGGGATGAGGCAGTTCTTTTACTTTTGACGGGTAAAAAGTGGGCGCTTTTAGTAAGCCTATCCACTATTACCCAAATGCTAGTGTTGCCTCTCCTAGACCTAGGCAGCCCATCGATGAAGTCCATTGAGATGCTATCCCACTTCCACTGCGGGACCTCTAGAGGATGTAGCAGACCGCCAGGCTTTTTCTGTTCCGCCTTAACCTGTTGGCATACCATACACTTAGAAATGAATTCTGCCACGTCATTCTTCGTGCCGTTCCAAAAGAAAGTTCTTTTTATGTCCTTGTACATTTTATCTCCGCCTGGGTGTATCGTCATCTTGGAGTAATGTGCTTCCTCGAGAACCTTCTTTACTAAATCCCTTGTCTGTGGGATGCATAGTCTTCCGTCTCGCCTTAGCCAACCCTTATCGTCGATGGAGTATCTGTTGAGGTGACTTGAAGTCTCACCCCTAATTAGCCTATCAATCGTCTCCACAAGCTGAGGGTCCTCGCGTTGTGTTGTCCCTATCGAGTCCACTAAAGTCGGGCGTACTTCGAGCGATACTAGCAAGCCTGGTACAAAATCGGAGGAAGGCCTAAAGTCGAAGCTGGCTATAAACTCTAGGCTTTGTCTTTCAACAAACAGTGGGCTTAAGGTCAGTTTCTTTCGGCTCAACGCGTCTGCCACTACGTTGCCTTTGCCCGGATTATAGGAGATCTCGAAATCATACGAGGCAAGAAACTCCATCCATCTCTGTTGCCTCAAGTTAAGATCTTTCTGCGAGAAAAGATATTTCAACAATTTATGGTCAGTGTAAAGTTCAAACTTCTCACCTAGGAGATAGTGTCGCCAAGAATTGAGTGCAAAGACGATGGCGGCAAATTCAAGATCGTGGGTCGGGTAGTTCTTTTCGTGCACTTTCAACTGCCTCCCGCCATAAGCTACTACCCTTCCTTCTTGCATTAAGACGGCGCCTAGCCCTGTCCCACATGCATCTGTATAAACAGTGAATATCTTGCTTCCATCTGGCAACGTCAAAACTGGGGCTGTTGTAAGAGCCCTTTTCAGTCGCTGGAAAGCAAACTCGCAATCCAAGTCCCAATTGAACACTAGATTCTTCTTGGTCAACTTCGTGAGCGGAGCTGAGATTTTCGCAAAATCCCTTATGAACTTTCGATAGAAACCTGCTAGTCCTAGAAAACTTCGGACCTCAGTTGCATTCCTTGGTGTCTTCCAATCCTGTACCGCCACTACCTTAGCAGGGTCCACTGCTAACCCTTGTTTGGATACTATGTGCCCAAGGAACCTCACTTCTTCTCTCCAAAAGTGGCATTTGGAGAATTTGGCTTTTAGCTGATGGACTCGCAGAGTTTCCATGATTGCCCTTAAGTGCTGAGCATGTTCCTCTTCACCCTTTGAGAAGATAAGGATATCGTCTACGAAGACCACTAAGAACTTATTGAGGAAATCTCTGAATACCCTACGCATCAGGTCCACGAAGTAAGCAGGTGCATTTGTCAAGCCGAAAGGCATGACAAGCCATTCAAAGAAGCCGTCTGGGGTTCTGAATGCCGTTTTATCGATACTATCTTCAGCCACCCTTAGCTGATGAAAACCGGTTGCTAAATCGAGTTGGGAGAAAATAGACGCTCCTACAAGCTGATCAAACAAATCGTCAATTCTGGGGAGAGGATGCCTATTCTTTTTCGTTAACTTGTTGAGCTCCCTATAGTCAACACATAGACGGAGTGAACCATCCGCCTTTGTAGCGAACACCACTGGAGCGCCCCATTCTGAAATGCTCCTCCTAATGAACCCCTTTTCTAGAAGCTCTTTAATCTGTTTACTGAGCTTTTTCCTTTCCCGTGGAGCCATGTGTCTAACGGGCAACGAAACGGGCTTTGCATTATCTACAAGATATATACGGAAGTCTATCTCCCGCTTCGGAGGCAAGCCCTTCACCTCTTCGAAGACATCCGGATATTCCCGGACCACTCTAACCGATTGCAAATTTTCAACGGAGGCATCAAGCGATTCAAGATAACTATGCATAACCGCATACGAGGGATTACAAGTAATTTCCAAAGTGTTACCGAGCTGGGTCAGGAGCCTAACAACCCTTTTCTCACAATCAAGGATGGCCCCATTACTGGATAGCCAATCCATGCCCAAAATCAAACCATATCCCGAAAACCCCAAAACAAAGGCACTACATTTAAATTCTACGCTTAGAATAGAAATTTTCAATCCCAAACAGATCATAGACAAATGAGCTGGGTCCCCAATTGGGTTTGAAACAATTAAGGGGTCCTCTACCATACTAGTTTTTAGGTGCAGAGATTCTACTAAAGCAGACGAGATAAAGGAGTGTGATGCGCCAGAATCAAATAAAGTGCGAACGGGGTGATCATAAAGGTAAACTACACTTTCTACAGAAGTATTTATACCTCGCTGTTGCAGAGGTGGCACCTCTAGCACATGAACTTGTGCCCCTGAGGTGGATCCAGCCCTCTGCCCCTGTCCTCGTTTCTTTGGGCAGTCCTTAGCCATGTGGCCTGTCTCACCGCATGAAAAGCACCCACCATTCATCTTGGCCTTCTTTTTCCGGCAATCTTTCACTAAGTGCCCCACTTTGCCACAGAAATTACACTTCCTCTTCTCTTTGTTGCCTTTCCCGCCCTTCTTAAAGTCTGTCTTCTTAGGCTGCAAACCTTCTTTCTTCCCTTGAGGGTTTTCTGCCTTTGCCTCCTTCTTGCCCTTATCCTCTTCGTTCAACAACGCCATCTGTACCAACCTTTCATACGTAGCTCCCATGGGTATATGGGTCATGGCCAAACTGTGTAATGGCTCATTCAACCCTTTGACAAAACGGAGAGCCTTCTTGTGCGGGGTGTTGACTAGGTCCAGTCCGAACCTAGCCAGCTCATCGAACTGATTAACATACTCTTTGACTGTCTTGTTCCCTTGCTTAAGAAATAAGAATTTTTCCAACTGCAAACTCCTTTCCGCATTTGAGAGAAATTTAGCCTCAAACCTTGCCCTAAAGTCCTCCCATGTTTCCACTGGTCTTTCTGCATTAGTGACTTCCCACCAGTAGGAAGCCTCGCCCTTTAGTAGCCATACTGCCAGTTGTACTTTCTGTCTATCCTCTACCTCAAAGATGATGAATAAATCCTCGGTTTCTTTCAGCCAATTTCTAGCTGCCACGAAGGACTCAGTTCCATGAAAATCCTTTCCTCCCATAGCTTTAAAATCTTTACATATCTTAGCAAAGGTGTTTCCCCGCGGAGGAGGTGGAGGAAGAGGTGCTGCTGCAGCTGGATGATTTCGGGGAGGAGGAACGGTAGGACCTGGCTGAGTGGCCCTTGCTTCTAAGAACCGTCTAAACCAACCAGGTATTGGTACACCCTCTGGCAAGTTAAGTTCTTCGGACATGCTGAAACAAAAAGGATAGATTCAAAACGAAGGATAAGAGATAATTCCTATGGCTTTGGGGGGACTTTGCCTTTTAAAATAAAATAATATTTTATCTTAAAAATGCTTCTTTAAATTTCTTTTTGAAAAATAAATTTTCAAAACTTTTTATCTTATCTGGTAAACCTATGCTCTGATACCAAGTGAAACACCCCACCTCCGTTAGGGTCACTCTCAAAGGGAAAGCCCTAATTTTGGTGGAGGTTTATAAGTATAAATCACAGATATACAAGACAGATATAATAACACATATTTTTGAATAGCGGAAAACAACAACTTTTATTTCATTAAAATACGTGTTACACCAACCATACCATAATTGCCTTACAACACTTCCAAAAACATAACATCTTCAAAACTGTCTTGATTACATTAATTAAAGAAGCATAAAGAAAACATAAATAAACTGCAAAAGTCCCATAATTGCTGTCCAAAGCCATAGTCCAAAACGAAAAGATCCAAGCAATACATTCTTTCTCTTCAAGCTGGATATGAAGGCTGGTCAAGCTGCGGTATTCCCTCCCTGTGGACCTGGGGGGGAAAAGGAAGAAAAGAAGACGAAAGAAAAGTAGAGTCAGACATAAAGCCTGAGTAAGTCTAGGACTATTCAGTTATGAATAAAGAACTGGGTATGATAAGTATAAACTAGAAACGGGAAAGCACCATAAACCAAGTTAAGTTGTCTCGGGTCGAATATACTATCGTACCCCATATTAATCTCTGTACCCGTATAAACTAGTTCCCAACAGGCACCCCATAATCAGGGTGAAGTGATCCATTTTATGATGATCGGCTCCTACTCGCATAGTTACATGTGTCTTACGGCCCCCGTTGTTGTAGTTACCTATGCTGGTCCCACCATGGGGTGTATCAAGTCCCATGGTGGCGGCCCGACACAACCCTAGAATGCACAGGTATGCTACTGGTGCCCAGTGCCTTATTTTTCTGCGCCGGAGTGTGTGCACGCCCGCACCCCGTTAGAACCTACACTGCTGCACCACCGCCGTCGATTTGACCTCTTACAGTCAACCCAGTAATCGTGCCCCACCCTGCCTAGTTTCAGGGTATCATGATACGCCTTGTAGGGTTACTGCTGAAAAGGGTCCCCCGCTACTAGGTTTTCTATTTCTAGCCAACATGCTAAGTTGGTTAAGTGTTTTATAAACCTAACCCCCAATCAGTCTGTTTAGTTTAGCATGTTCCATTTTGATTAAGTATTAATATAATTTACTTAATCCTATCAATCCTGACTCAGCCTTAATTGTCTTATTAAAGCCTTGACCTCTCACATTAGACCGGTATTGTTGTGGCTGCCTGTTGCCGGTTGGGTCCGGGCAGTCTTACGCCACAACTCAGTCTAACCTCGGGTCCTTATTGGGCTCCGTGTTTAACCACCCACATTGGATAGGTATTGTTGTGACTACTGGACAGCCGGGCGGTTCCGGGCAGGTTTACATCACAACTCAATCCAACCTCGGGTTAAACACATCGCATTTTCTACATTTACATATTTTGTCTCTTTTCTTTTTATATGTAAATATTTGCGGCCCATTATTCAAATTTATCTTTATTGATTAAAATTTATTTATGTCACTTAATTGATTTTCAAGATTGTTGGCATGCGTCGAACATGCCAACACATATGTTCTATATTTTAGCCCAAACGTCATTGCCCCCATTTTACACGTTCGTTCAAATGTAAGGTGTGTTGGGTTTAATACTTAAACCCAATTTAGCCATATGAAAAGGGGAGGCTTATAACATGGTGTTTATAAGGTAACATAAAAAGGGGAGTGTGAACGCATGAACTTGCAACATAACGATTCAATTAACATAAGGTAGGCACATGTGAACTTGCAATTGTAACAACATATAATATAAGCAATACTTAAACATGAATCATTCTATTCACATAATCATGGTATAAACAAAACATGAATCATTCTATTCGTGTAGTCATGGCATAAATGATACTTAAACATGAACCATTCTAATCATATAATTATGGCATAATCATAATTGAACATGAGTCCTTCTATTCATATAGTCATGGCATAAACATAATTGAACATGAATCCTACTATTCATATAATCATGGTTTTTATCCTATCTATGTAACTTGTAAGTGGGATGTAATTCTAGTGTAATTTCTAATGTAACTTATGTGCCAAATATATTATCATATGATTATGATAACAACATAATCCTAGAAACATGTTTCCAACTAGGCATAATAACAAACATAGTTTAGTCATGTTCATAAAATTAATACAAGCTTACAAAGACGCTTGCTTTTGTCACTATTACAAAATCATGATTTTTATACTTGAACTATGATGCCAATTCCAACATAACCTTCATATGAATCGTAATACTTAAGTGGATCAAATTACACTAAAGATGACCATAGAATTATACATCATGTTGGCATAACAATAGATCATAGACTTGCATGAATTTCAAATAAACTATTACAACATATAGTTGTTATTTTCAACATGAATCATATACTTGCAATTATCAAATGGGTGTTGTAAATAACTACCACAAACATGTAGTTTTCAATATGAATCATATGCTTGCATGAATCCCAATTAAAATTCCACAACATGTGGTTGTCAACGTAAACCATATACTTGTATGAATCCAATCGTACACCATAGCATTGCCAAATCGTTTAGAATCAAAATAACATACAAATATAAGTTATTATCGCCACAATTCCATTTCGTTTTTAACTTCCAACGCAAATCGCGTACTTGCAAATATCCAATCGTATACCATAATATTCCCAAATCGTTTAGCATCAAAGCAACATACAAATATAGATTATTATCGCCACAATTCCATTTCTTACTTTACACAAATCAACACAATTATTTAATTCACATCGGAATAGCACTCTACTTACAACGTATGACGAATCTTCAATTCAGGAATCTAAATTCTGAATTTGGAGATGCTATCCTTTGTTGTAGGCGTTGCTTTGATTTGATTAACGTTGCTTTAAGCTTTTGATTTATCTCCTAATTGTCTCTCTATTTCTGACGGCTATCCTCAGTCTCTCCTCAGCAGCATGACGGTCTCATCTCCATTTTAGTTTGTGTGAATTAGGGTTAGTCTTAGGTCCTTTTTATAGAGTTTGTGAGTTGATTTAGACCGTCGATGAAGCTTGGTTTAATAATAGCCGTTCATTCAAAGGAGAGGCGAATCAGGAGCTGACACCTAGCCCTAGTGACAAGGCAAGGCTCAGAAAATCGACCAAACACAGACCAGGCCAGCTAGGGTGGGCTGGGTTCGACCTCGCTCAGGAGCCAGGTCGACTCCCCGGTCGACCCCCAGGTCGACTCTATAGTCGACCTTCCTGGGCAGGTCGACCTGGCCTGGCAGGTCGACCCTAGGGTCGACCCCCAGGTCGACCTGGTGGGTTTGGGCGGGAATTTTCCCGCCTACTCTAATTGGGCTGAAATTTAAATCTGTTTTCGAAATTTGAATTTTCTGAAACTTCATCGGGCCATAATTTGGTCATACGGGCTCCGTTTTTCAAAAACTCGGACTCTATTTCGCGTATTTTTCCGAGACGAACGCAATGGCATATCCCGTTTCATTTAATACTTTGATTTGAAATTTATTATACTTTAATTTGTGAATTTCACTGTTATAAAATACGCGGGGTGTTACACCTGTACATGCACATGCAAACATTTTGCCACAACTACCTAGAGAAAGCTTTAAAGCAACCCAAATTCATGTCTATGTTGCTACTTTTCTTCAGCCACCACAATATATATCACCTCACATTAATGTTGCCACTGAATTGAAATATACCGTACACCCAGCTACCCCGTATACTACCTCCTGCCCATCTTCACCATCAAGTAGACTTAGATGGGGGTTACTGAAATGAAAACACATGTAAAAGTACTCAGCTATCCTATAGAATACACAGCAACTGAAGTAACAGGATGTTTATCTCTTTCCATTCTTTCCTATAAATACTCATCCTTTCTATACAAAATTTCATCAAAACCATTTCTTTCTTTCTCGGAACAAATTAAAACCTTTTGAAGCTCCACCCTTAAACAAAACCCAAAACTCCATTTGAAAAGTAGTCACGACCAGTTCAAGCGAGATGGGTGTTGCATGGATTTCTTGGGAGTAGGGCTTGGTGTACAGAACGTGAGTATGCTGATTAGTGGAGCGAATGGGAGCAAGAACGATGGCGTATGGGATGCTGGGGACTGGGTATATCGTGCAGGGGACCGTGGCACAGTTTTTGTTTGGAGGCGGTGGGACTTGGACTAACAAAAGGGAGAGAGGCATTTTGCATGATGAAATGTTGGGGACCAAAGCGAGTTTGGCAGAAGGACGTGTGAAGAAATTTAAACAGTAGAAAGAGAGTATATTGCGTGTACAGGTTCAAGAAGTAGTGTGTGCATGTTGATCAGCGGATGTGAGGATTTAGGGAACAATGAAGACAGGGGTGGAAAGAAGATGTATCGATGGAAAGAAACAAAGGCACTGGTAAAGTTTTACAGTGGTGAACCTTTGGTGGCAGAAAATTCAAGGTTGGTGAACATGTGGATTTCGTGAAGCGTCCTTGAACAAAGTGCAGTGGACGGAGAGCGGTGAAGGGTGGAGGAATATAGGGAACAGTTACAAACCAAACAGCAACGATATCGGATAAAACGAGAAACGATGGAACCGTACCGACAAGCGCTTCATTATGGAAATGGTTTGATCAGAGTTGACAGCTATTGGAATTTTTAATTAAATTAAACGACCGTTTAATTTAATCAAACCATATTGTTTCAGCGGCAAACAAGTCAAGGTGAGTTCAACTCATTCAATTTTATCCTATTTATATTTTATATAAATCAGGTTTTAATATTTGTGTGATATTATTGTTATTTGGTTGATGGATGCTGAATATATATGCGGTAATTTAACCGATTAAATTAAACGTTCATTTAATTTAAATTTTAATCAATCGTTATTTTTAACGGTTGTAACCGATGGAGGTAACTTACCTCATTGGTCACGTTTATAATAATATAAACGTGTTAAATGTATAGATGAATGTTTGGATTGTTGTTATTGTTTGAGTTCTGAATATCATATATAAATGATATTGTTTGAAATAACATATTTGGATGCAGGGAAAAATGGTTGGAGGGATCCAACTAGATTCCTCAAATTTATTGTTCATTATCATATTACAGTTACATTATCTGTTTAACCCATATGATTGGATGATGGATTGGATCATTGATTGTTGAATCTAAATTCAACGTTTGTTCTGTTTTAACCAATAGGCAGAATTGGTTGAGTAACTGGTAGCAGATAGCCCAAAAATATATCGTTTAAAAAAATATTGATTTACCATCAGGAGAATCGACGTTAATGAAATTATAAAATATATTTTATAATTGAAGATGGATTTGAAATCGATAGATTCGAATCAAGATTTTAATAAAAGGAAGTTAATATGCATTAGTTATTATTTAAGGAGTTATTAAATGATTTTGTAATGAGATTTATAACCAGATGAGCAAAGATTAACGTAATGATTAATAATTAGATTAATTGTTTAAAAGAGACAATTAAACGGAAATATTTAATTAATATAAAAGAATGACTAATTGGAGTTTATTAACAAGATAAACATGGTTTGAAATGATGAAGTTAACTGATTTAATTGAAATTAGTCATTTGATTAATTTATTTTTAATTGATCAAATAAATTAGTTTAACAAATATTTATTTTAGCTTTAATAAGATTTAAAAAGGAACTTACTATTAAGAAGTTCACTATTTCTACGATAGTTAATGATGAAATAAATCATTATTTTAATGAATAATGGTTTAAGTGATCAAGCCGTAATGAGATTCATAAGGTAAGTAATCAAAAGTTGATATTGGAGAAAATTGGATTTTTGAAAAGAGTTGGTGAACAGGTTTTATATTAGAACTGAGTTTTAATAAACTAAATTAATTAAAGGGAATTTAAGCCGATATGATAGCTTAAATATAATGTTTGCTTAATACTTAAATTAAGTAAGAAGGATTTGAGGTAAATGGGGTTTTATATTAAACCTGATATTTATAAACGATGTTTATAAAAGATGTGTGAGGCTAAAATATTAAGATTAAATTAACTTTACTTAATTTTGGAAGTATAAGATGCGATTTAAACTCGCTATATTAAATAAGGGATGAGGTTTCATCAGTTATAACTAAAATGGGATGTAGTTTGATATCGGAAATGAATATCGATTTTGGTATTACAACTAATGTCTATCTTAAGATAAGGACATCGTTGATCAAGATCTGAGCAGTAATTTAAAATACACCAACTTGAACGACTTCAGGATTATCGAGAGATGATATTAGTTGTAGTGGTGAAGAGGTTAAGAGGAGTTTAGTTTGAGAAATAATAATGTAATGGTATTTGAAGAAGTTGGTAATATATAATAGATTCCAAAACAAAAGGAAATTAAATAGGCTTGAGAATATGAATGGTATTTTCATAAAAAAGAAAGTAAAGGAGATTTGTAAAGGTATAATGATGTTTTCAAAGTGAGAAGATAAGACTTGGAATGGATTTATTCTAAAAAGTTAAGTGATGAGTATAGTGTTCAAATGAGGAAACCAAAGTAGCGGTCGTTACGATGGTTTTACAAATGACGAGTTGAATCGATGATAAATAATAAATGGCGTTGTAGTTAATGTTTTTGAAATAATAGTAAAATAGAAATTGGATATGGTTATTCATATTTTTCCAAATATTATATTAAAAAAGGTTTAGAGAAGATTAATATATAGAAATAAGAATCGAATACCATGTTTAAAAAAATATGGAATGTTTTAGAAGTTTAAATTAACCATTCGTTAATTATTTAAATTAAAAGGACCAAGTGATGCTGAATACTAAACCTTTTAATTCTTCTTATTTCCATGATTGAATGGTTGTGTATTTGATAGTTAAATAACCGACTATCAAATTCTGGACAATACGATTGTTGGTACGGGACCAGGAACGAATTTATATTCGAAAACCATTACGTCCAGTAAACACGTAAATGTTGAAGATATCAAATGCTAATCAATACGAAGAAATTGAAGACCGTGGATCTTCATAAAGCGGAAGGATTACTTAAAATCTCTGGCTTAGTGGCCAAGATACAATGTGATTCTGTCGTGGTTGGAATCTACGGATTGCAAGGACTTCTCGCTTCTGATCCATGGGGTGATTCCTATATTGGATGCAGTATGAGAATACTTTCGGTTCATCCTATTCCTGGATGACTTGTATGGACGAATGTTTGACATAATATTTCTTAAGAGTCACATAGATTGATTTTTACAAACGTACCCCTATTGGTGATAGCTAACACCCAGGGTATTTTTATTGGCGTCAATTAGTGATTTCCGATGGATTTGACGATGTGACATTCAAAGTGAATGGTGGCGTGCTATCTAGGAAAGAAGAGATATAACCTCAAGCCTCACAACCGGGAAATGACAAAAATCGGGCAGGCAGCATGGCTATGTGGGTCGCACCCATTAGAGTGTATAATCACCTATCTAGAGAAATTCTTTTTGCTTCTTTAATCTATCGATGCTGTCCCTTTTCGGGAAACGGTTGCTGACCCCAACCGTTGGTGATATACATTCGATACACTCAAGCGAAATGAGTGGTCGGTCATGTGTGGGCCGGGTTGCAAGACGTTCATGTTGAACCCAATGTATTCGCCTCTAGAGATACACTATCGGTAGGTGGTTCCATACCTTGTCATAGTCGGAATCCAATCTCCAATAAGAGCCTGCGGTTTTTATTGTATGCTATATATGTAGAGCGTGAGATGCAAGTGTTCTGCTAGATTACTATTTATTTGTATTTAGACACTATTATAATATCAGACAAGCTATTGATTTCAAAATGTTTTGGGTTGTCGTAAAGTAAAAACCATCCATATTTATGTGTGGATTTGGTCATACGATTATTATTTTCTTTCGAAAAGATTTTGATCTTTAAAATCAAGTTGGATGATTCCCCTTAAACTTTGCGAGTTGCTCTACTTTGGTTCACCAGACTGACCCGGTATTTGAAATGCTCGGATTAGACCGGGTTGTACAGGTCCAGGTTATCGGATGTTGCGCCATCTAGAGACGAGCAGGATATGTTCATAAGTATGATATCTAATATTTATTCCGCTGTGTATTGTATATGAGGACAGATTATTATAACTGTCCAGATATGTGATGTACTCTGATGATTGTAAGTTTTATTTCAAGCTCTCAATAAAGATTTATTTATATATTATATTTTGTTCCGCTGCGATGTGAGACACTGATTCTATGTTGATCTTCTTCTCCTTTCTTCTATTCTAATATTTCTTTCTTATCCCATCCTCTAAATTCTTTCTATTGGCATCTGGGTTTCTTATACAATTTGGGTTGGACTGGTGTTGTTTGGTCAGCTCAAAAGGTACCGGGAATCTGGGTCGTCACAGTTGGTATCAGAGCTATTAGTTTAGGAATAACCTTGGCTCTGTGGCGTAACTCGATAGAGATGGGGTTAGTAACACCCTAGATTGAGATTGGAGTGTGTATATATATATATATGAGAGCGTATTTGTATATTTTATAAAAATGTTTTATATTGTGAACTGGCAACTGACACGTTATCGTTTTGTAAAGATGGCCAAATGAAATAATTTTGGCCAAATTATATTTTTGTTCATGAAGGAAATAATTTTATTAAATTATTGAGTTATTGGTGTGATTGTTGGGTTAATTTGAATAGAATTCAAATTGAATTAAAATTTGAATTGGTTTAGTATAACCAGAAGATTTCATATATGAAATTGGTTAATAAAAATTTATTATATCATTGAATGAATTAATATTTAACTAATAAAAGTTAAATAGAAAATATATGAATCAGAATTTAGCTTAGAGATAAGTTCATAAAGAGAAAACGAATGATTTTTGAAATAAAATCAGAATTTGAATTTGAAATGGAGGTGAATAAATTAGGAAATTAAATAGTTAATTGAATATGAATTTGGAACTTAACTAGGTTAAGTCAAGTTGATTTGAGAATGAAAATTTGAATTAAAATGGATTTTAGAGTTAAATGAGATCAATTTGGAATTTGGAAAATGAGTAAAATATAAATTGATTGGATTGGTCAAGTTGAGTGTATATTGATTATGATTGGGCATTGATTGTTGATGATTTGTTAGATGGACCGAATAGAATTCATAAATGGTTTGATAACAGAATTAAATGAATTGGAAACTAAATTCTAGTAAAATGAATCTGAATAAAATTTGATTATAAAATAAGCTGAATGACCCTTTATTTATTACCTGTATTGTAGAGAAGTTAAGCACAGGTTGGTTGAAAAAGGATGAGTTGCTAATTACTATGCTTTGGAATTAGAGTTTGGTTTGAGTTTTCTTTGATAAGATGTGAGACCCGGAACAACGTTTGTAGTTAGTCTGATCGAGCAATACGGTGGAGGTGCTGGCAGATTTTTCGTAAATTTTTATAACTTAGAATTTTGATAATAATTATTTTGAAAATAATTGGGATTGGAGCATTTCTTTTACTTAGCAATTTCGGGGACAAAATTCTTTTAAGGGGAAAGGAATGTAACGTCCCGTATTTTTGGTAGTCAGATATTTAATACATTTATTATTTTAAATATCCATTTGGTATTATAAATGAGTTATAATATATAATCCATTTATATTACGATATTTGAATTTAAAATTTATATATAATTATAATTTGAACTCGTAAATGTTGCGGTATTTCGTAATTTACGATTTGAATTCATGTATATCGGTATGAATATAAAACGCTCAATGACAATCAACGATGAAATTAAATAATCGTAAGAAATAGAATGTTCAAATCAATACGTTGGCACGTGCTTCGCACGCAGGAGATTATTCGATATATTATGTAAGCAGTAAAAATGTTTTCTCTTCAAACAGCCTCCATTTTCAATGAAACAAGTTTTAATGGAATGCGTACAATTAATTATTGCTACGTTTCCAGTTTGGAGCCAATCGGAGTAGTTTTATCGGTGCGTGAAATTTAAAGGTGAACCGATAATTTAAAATAACGACGTTGTGCAAACGGAGTCTATTTTCAACAAAAGTAGTTTCATTGGGACCAAAACGTATGGACATAGCAGTACGTCCATTTTCGTCGTGTTTGGAGATCGGGTATAGGGGTGCAAATATCTAATATTTACATCAAATATCGGTATGGAATTTAATCAAAACAAACAAATAAATATACAATCTACCCTACTATTTACATATACGAGCTACCTAAATGTTCCGGCAAGCTTCAAATTCCATTCTTTCCTCGATACAGCCGACCAAGTTATAGGGGTTCACGTGCCTACATGCACACAATACAAAGAAAGAAACAAAATACAACAGTTGTTCCTCTCAACCGAAGCAAAGCCTAGCTTATTACCTATGCTGTACAAACTAAAGCCTACTTTTCTTTTCCATTTATATGAACTAGTACCCTCTAGACTCAAATTATAGCTACCCTAATCAGAACCATCAAACCCATCTCATTTCGGCTGTCTCGTTTCAAAACTGCACATTGTTTTGTCAATATCATATATTGAAGTACACCGTCTCAAATAAAAACTAAAGGAGGTATAGCTTAAACTAGGCAATACAAGCCAACAACCTTCCCCTGAGCTGATGCATTTCAAATACAAACGCATATACTGGCAGCCTACACTAAAACCCAATGTTGTACAAATCTGCACCTATATATACATGGGAACATGAAATATTTCTTTTCAACAGCATAAAAATGACATGCCTATTCAGTATACATTCTTTCCTGTACATGCACATGCAAACATTTTGCCACAGCTACCTAGAGAAAGCTTTAAAGCTACCCAAATTCATGTCTATGTTGCTACTTTTCTTCAGCCACTGCAATATATATCACCTCACATTAATGTTGCCACTAAATTGAAATATATCGTACACCCAGCTACCCCGTATACTACCTCCTGCCCCTCTTCACCATCAAGTAGACTCTGGTGGGGGTTACTGAAATGAAAACACATGCAAAAGTACTCAGCTATCCTTTAGAATACACAGCTACTGAAGTAACGGGATGTTTATCTCTTTCCATTCTTTCCTATAAATACTCATCCTTTCTGTACAAAATTTAATCAAAATCATTTCTTTCTTTCTCGCAACAAATTAAAACCTGCCGAAGCTCCACCCTCAAACAAAACCCAAAACTCCATTTGAAAAGTAGCCGCGACCAGTTCAGGCGAGATGGGTGTTGCATGGATTTCTTGGGAGCAGGGCATGGTGTACAGAACGCGAGTATGCTGATTAGTGGAGCGAATGGGAGCAAGAACGATGGCGTATGGGATGCTGGGGACTGGGTCTATCGTGCGGGGGACTGTGGCACAGTTTTTTTTTTGGAGGCGGTGGGACTTATGTTGACAAAAGGGAGAGAGGCATTTTGCATGATGAAATGTTGGGGACCAAAGCGAGTTTGGCAGAAGGACGTGTAAAGAAATTTAAACAGTAGAAAGAGAGTATATTGCGTGTATAGGTTCAAGAAGTAGTGTGTGCATGTTGATCAGCGGACGTGACGATTTAGGGAACGATGAAGACAGGGGTGGAAAGAAGATGTATCAATGGAAAGAAATAAAGGCGCGGGTAAAGTTTTACAGTGATGAACCTTTGGTGGCGGAAAATTCAAGGTTGCTGAACGTGTGGATTTTGTGAAGCGTCCTTGAACAAAGAGCAGTGGACGGAGAGCGGTGAAGGGTGGAGTAATATTGGGAGCGGTTTCAAACCAAACAACAACGAGATCGGACAAAACGAGGAACGATGGAACCGTACCGACAAGCGCTTCATTATGGAAATGGTATGATCTTAGTTGACAGCTATTGGAATTTTTAATTAAATTAAACGACCGTTTAATGTAATTAAACCATATTGTTTCAGCGGCAAACAAGTCAAGGTGAGTTCAACTCACTCAGTTTTATCCTATTTATATTTTACATAAATTGGGTTTTAATATTTGTGTGCTATGATTATTATTTGGTTGATGGATGCTAAATATATATGCAGTAATTTAACCGATTAAATTAAACATTCATTTAATTTAAATTTTAATCAATCGTTATTTTTAACGGTTGTAACCGATGGAGGTAACTTACCTCATTGGTCACGTTTATAATAATATAAACGTGTTAAATGTAAAGATGAATGTTTGGATTGTTGTTATTGTTTGATTTCTGAATATCATATATAAATGATATTGTTTGAAATAACTTTCTTGGATGCAGGGAAAACAGGTTGGAGGGATCCAACTAGATTCCTCAAATTTATTGTTCATTTTCATATTACAATTACATTATCTGTTTAACCCATATGATTGGATGATGGATTGGATCATTGATTGTTGAATCTAAATTCAACGTTTGTTCTGTTTTAACCAATAGGCAGAAATGGTTGAGTAACTGGTAGCAGTTTGCCCAAAAATATATCATTTAAAAAAATATTGATTTACCGTCAGGAGATTCGACGTTAATGAAATTATAAAATATATTTAATAACGGAAGATGGATTTGAAATCGATAGATTCGAACCAAGATTTTAATAAAAGGAAACTAATATGCATTAGTTATTATTTAAGGAGTTATTTATTTATTTTGTAATGAGATTTATAACCAGATGAGCAGAGATTAACGTAATGATTAATAATTAGATTAATTGTTTAAAAGAGACAATTAAACGGAAATATTTAATTAATTATAAAGAATGACTAATTGGAGTTTATTAACAAGATAAACATGGTTTGAAATGATGAAGTTAACTGATTTAATTGAAGTTAGTCAATTGATTAATTTATTTTTTATTGATTAAATAAATTAGTTTAACAAATATTTATTTTAGCTTTAACAAGATTTAAAAAGAACTTACTGTTAAGAAGTTAACTATTTCTACGATAGTTAATGATGAAATAGATCATTATTTTAATGAATAATGGTTTAAGTGATCAAGCCGTAATGAGATTCATAAGGTAAGTAATCAAAAGTTGATATTGGAGAAAAATTGGATTTTTGAAAAGAGTTGGTGAAAGGATTTTATATTAGAACTGAGTTTTAATAAACTAAATTAATTAAAGGGAACTTAAGCCGATACGATAGCTTAAATATAACGTTTACTTAATACTTAAATTTAGTAAGAAGGATTTGAGGTAAATGGGTTTTTATATTAAACCTGAGATTTATAAATGATGTTTATAAAAGAAGTGTGAGGCTAAAATGTTAAGATTAAATTAACTTTACTTAATTTTGGAAGTATAAGATGCAATTTAAATTCGCTATATTAAATAAGGGACGAGGTTTCATCAGTTATAACTAAAATGGGATGTGGTTTGATGTCCGAAATGAATATCGATTTTGGTATTACAACTAATGTCTATCTTAAGATAAGGACATCGTTGATCAAGGTCTGAGCAGTAATTTAAAATACCCCAACTTGAACGACTTCAGGATTATCGAGAGATGATATTAGTTGTAGTGGTGAGGAGGTTAAGAGGAGTTTAGTTTGAGAAATAATAATGTAATGATATTTGAAGAAATTGGAAATATATAATAGATTCTAAAACAAAAGGAAATTAAACGGGCTTGAGAATATGAATGGTATTTTCATAGAAAAGAAAGTAAAGGAGATTTGTAAAGGTATAACGATGTTTTCAAAGTGAGAAGATAAGACTTGGAATGGATTTATTCTAAAAAGATAAGTGACGAGTATAGTGTTCAAATGAGGAAACCAAAGTAGCGGTCGTAACGATGGTTTTACAAATGACGAGTTGAATCGATAATAAATAATAAATGGCATTGTAGTTAATGTTTTTGAAATAATAGTAAAACAGAAATTGGATACGGTTATTTATATTTTTCCAAATATTATATTAAAAAAGGTTTTGAGAAGATTAATATATAGAAATAAGAATCGAATACCATGTTTAAAAAAATATGGAATGTTTTAGAAGTTTAAATTAACCATTCGTTAAATATTTAGATTAAAAGGGACAAGTGATGCTGAATACTAAACCATTTAATTCATATTATTTCCATGATTGAATGGTTGTTTATTTGATAGTTAAATAACCGACTATCAAAATCTGGACAATACGATTGTTGGTACGGAAAGACAGGGATCGAATTTATATTCGAAAACCATTCCGTCTAGTAAACACGTAAACGTTGAAGATATCAAATGCTAATCAAAACGAAGAAATTGAAGACCGTGAGTCTTCATAAAGCGGAAGGATTACTTAAAATCTCTGGCTTAGCGGCCCGAGATACACTGTGATTTTGTCGTGGTTGGAATCTACGTATTACAAGGAGTTCTCGCTACTGATCCATGGGGTGATTCCTATATTGGATGCAGTAGGAGAATGCTTTCGGTTCATCCTCTTCCTGGATGACTTGTATGGACGAATGTCTGACAGAATATTTCTTAAGAGTCACATACGTTGATTTTTACAAACGTACTCCTACTGGTGATAGCTAATACCCAAGGTATTTTTGTCGGCGTCAATTAGTGATATCCGATGGATCTGACGATGTGACATTCAAAGTGAATGGTGGCGTGCAATCTAGGAAAGAAGAGATATAACCTCAAGCCTCACAACCGGGAAATGACAAAAATCGGGCAGGTAGCATGGCTATGTGGGTCGCATCCATTACGGTGTATAATCACCTATCTAGAGAAATTCTTTTTGCTTCTTTAATCTATCGATGCTGTTTCGGGAAACGGTTGTTGATCCCAACCGTTGGTGATATACATTCGATACACTCAAGCGAAATGAGTGGTCGGTCATGTGTGGGTCGGGTTGCAAGACGTTCTTGTTGTGTATTCGCCTCTAGAGATACACTATCGGTAGGTGGTTCCATACCTTGTCATAGTCGGAATCAAATCTCCAATAAGAGCCTGCGGTTTTGATTGTATACTATATATGTGGAGAGTGAGATGCAAGCGTTCTGCTAGATTACTATTTATTTGTATTTAGACACTATTATAATATCAGACAAGCTATTGATTTCAAAATGTTTTGGTTTATCGTAAGGTCAAAACCAACTGTACTTACGATTATCCCTTTCTATCGAAAAGATTTTGATCTTTAAAATCAATTTGGATGATTCACCTTAAACTTTGCGAGTTGCTCTCACTCTGGTTCACCAGACTGACCCGGTATTTGAAATGCTCGGGTTAGACCGGGTTGTACAGGTCCAGGTTATCGGATGCGACGAAGTCTAGAGATGAGCAGGAGATGTTCAGAAGTATGATATCTAATGTTTATTCCGCTGTGTATTGTATATGAGGACAGGTTATTATAACTGTCCAGATATGTGATGTACTCTGATGATTGTAAGTTTTATTTCGAGCTCTCAATAAAGATTTATTTATATATTATATTTTGTTCCGCTGCGATGTGAGACGCTGATTCTGTGTTGATCTTCTTCTCCTTTCTTCTATTCTAATATTTCTTTCTTATCTCATCCTCTAAATTCTTTCTATTGGCATTTGGATTTCTTGTACAATTTGGGTTGCACTGGTGTTGTTTGGTCAGCTGAAAAGGTACTGGGAATCTAGGTCATCACAGTTGGTATCAGAGCTATTGGTTTAGGAATAATCTTGGCTCTGTGGCGTAACTCGATAGATATGGGGTTAGTAACACCCTAGATTGAGATTGGAGTGTGTATATATATATGAGAGCGTATTTGTATATTTTATAAAAATGTTTTATACTGTGAACTGGTAACTGACACGGTATCGTTTTGTAAAGTTGGTCAAATGAAATAATTTTGGCCAAATTATATTTTGTTCATAAAGGAAATAATTTTATTAAATTATTGAGTTATTGGTGTGATTGTTGGGTTAATTTGAATAGAATTCAAATTGAATTAAAATTTGAATTGGTTTAGTATAACCAGAAGACTTCATATATGAAATTGGTTAATAAGAATTTATTATATCATTGAATGAATTGATATTTAACTTGTAGAAGTTGAATAGAAAATATATGAATTAGAATTTAGCTTAGAGATAAATTTATAAAGAGAAAACGAATGATTTTTGAAATAAAATCAGAATTTGAATTTGAAATGTAGGTGAATAAATTAGGAAATTAAATAGTTAATTGAATATGAATTTGGAACTTAACTAGGTTAAGTTAAGTTGATTTAAGAATGAAAATTTGAATTAAAATGGATTTTAGAGTTAAATGAGATCAATTTGGAATTTGGAAACTGAGTAAAATATAAATTGATTGGTTTGGTCAAGTTGAGTGTATATTGATTATGATTGGGCATTGATTGTTGATGATTTGTTAGATGGACCAAATAGAATTCATAAATGGTTTGATAACAGAATTAAATGAATTGGAAACTAAATTCTAGTAAAATAAATTTGAATAAAATTTGATTATAAAATAAGCTGAATGACCCTTTATTTATTGCCTGTATTATAGAGAACTTAAGCACAGGTTGGTTGAAAAAGGATGAGTTGCTAATTACTACGCTTTGGAATTAGAGTTTGGTTTGAGTTTTCTTTGATAAGATGTGAGACCCGGAGCGATGTTTGTAGTTGGTCTGATCGAGCAGTGCGGTGGAGGTGCTGGCAGATTTTTCGTAAATTTTTATAACTTAGAATTTTGATAATAATTATTTTGAAAATAATCGGGATTGGAGCATTTCTTTTACTTAGCAGTTTCGGGGACGAAATTCTTTTAAGGGGAAAGGAATGTAACATCCTGCATTTTTGGTAGTCAGATATTTAATATATTAATTATTTTAAATATCCTTTTGGTATTATAAATGAGTTATAATAAATAATCCATTTATATAACGATATTTGAATGTTAAATTTATATATAACTATAATTTGAACTCATAAATGTTGCGGTATTTCGTAATTTACGATTTGACTTCATGTATATCGGTATGATTATAAAATGCTCCATGACAATCAACGATGAAATTAAATAATCGTAAGAAATAGAATGTTCAAATCAATACGTTGGCACGTGCTTCGCACACGGGAGATTATTCGATATATTATATAAGCAGTAAAAATGTTTTCTCTTCAAACAACCTCCGTTTTCTACGAAACAAGTTTTAATGGAATGCGTACAATTAATTATTGCTACATTTCCAGTTTGAAGCCAATCGGAGTTGTTTTATCGGTGCGTGAAATTTAAAGGTGAACTGATAATTTAAAATAACGACGTTGTGCAAACGGAGTCTGTTTTCAACGAAAGTAGTTTCATTGGGACCAAAACGTATGGACACAGCAGTATGTCCATTTTCATCGTGTTTGGAGTTCTGGTATAGGGGTGCAAATATCTAATATTTACATCAAATATCGGCATGGAATTTAATCAAAATATACAAATAAATATACAATCTACCCTTCTATTTACATATACGAGCTACCTAAATGTTCCGGCAAGCTTCAAATTCCATTCTTTCCTCGATACAACCGACCAAGTTATAGGGGTTCACGTGCCTACATCACACAATACAAAGAAAGAAACAAAATACAACTGTTGTTCCTCTCAACCGAAGCAAAGCCTAGCGTATTACCTATGCTATACAAACTAAAGCCTACTTTTCTTTTCCATTTATATGAACTAGTACCCTCTAGACTCAAATTATAGCTACCCTGATCAGTACCATCAAACCCAGCTCATTTCGGCTGTCTCATTTCAAAACTGCACATTGTTTTGTCAATATCATATATTGAAGTACACCATCTCAAATAAAAACTAAATGAGGTATAGCTTAAACTAGGCAATACAAGCCAACAGCCTTCCCCTAAGCTGATGCATTTCAAATACAAACGCTTATACTGGCAGCCTACACTAAAACACAATGTTGTACAAATCTGCACCTATATATACATGGGCACATGAAATATTTCTTTTCAATAGCATAAAAATGACATGCCTATTCAGTATACATTCTTTCCTGTACATGCACATGCAAACATTTTGCCACATCTACCTAGAGAAAGCTTTAAAGCTACCCAAATTCGTGTCTATGTTGCTACTTTTCTTCAGCCACCGCAATATATATCACCTCACATTAATGTTGCCACTAAATTGAAATATACCATACACCCAGCTACCCCGTATACTACCTCCTGCCCCTCTTCACCATCAAGTAAACTCAGGTGGGGGTTACTGAAATGAAAACACATGCAAAAGTACTCAGCTATCCTTTAGAATACACAGCTACTGAAGTAACGGGATGTTTATCTCTTTCCATTCTTTCCTATAAATACTCATCCTTTCTGTACAAAATTTAATCAAAATCATTTCTTTCTTTCTCGCAACAAATTAAAACCTGCCGAAGCTCCACCCTCAAACAAAACCCAAAACTCCATTTGAAAAGTACCCGCGACCAGTTCAGGCGAGATGGGTGTTGCATGGATTTCTTGGGAGCAGGGCATGGTGTACAGAACGTGAGTATGCTGATTAGTGGAGCGAATGGGAGAAAGAACGATGGCATATGGGATGCTGGGGACTGGGTCTGTCGTGCGGGGGACTGTGGCACAGTTTTTGTTTGGAGGCGGTGGCACTTGGGCTGACAAAAGGGAGAGAGGCATTTTGCATGATGAAATGTTGGGGACCAAAGCGAGTTTGGCAGAAGGACGTGTGAAGAAATTTAAACAGTAGAAAGAGAGTATATTGCGTGTATAGGTTCAAGAAGTAGTGTGTGCATGTTGATCAGCGGACGTGAGGATTTAGGGAACGATGAAGACAGGGGTGGAAAGAAGATGTATTAATGGAAAGAAATAAAGGCGCTGGTAAAGTTTTACAGTGGTGAACCTTTGGTGGCGGAAAATTCAAGGTTGGTGAACGTGTGAATTTCGTGAAGCGTCCTTGAACAAAGAGCAGTGGACGGAGAGTGGTGAAGGGTGGAGGAATATAGGGAGCGGTTTCAAACCAAATAACAATGAGATCGGACAAAACGAGGAGCGATGGAACCGTACCGACAAGCGCTTCATTATGGAAATGGTATGATCAGAGTTGACGGCTATTGGAATTTTTAATTAGATTAAACGACCGTTTAATGTAATTAAACCATATTGTTTCAGCGGCAAACAAGTCAAGGTGAGTTCAACTCACTCAGTTTTATCCTATTTATATTTTATATAAATTGGGTTTTAATATTTGTGTGCTATGATTATTATTTGGTTGATGGATGCTGAATATATATGCAGTAATTTAACCGATTAAATTAAACATTCATTTAATTTAAATTTTAATCAATCGTTATTTTTAACGGTTGTAACCGATGGAGGTAACTTACCTCATTGGTCACGTTTATAATAATATAAACGTGTTAAATGTAAAGATGAATGTTTGGATTGTTGTTATTGTTTGATTTCTGAATATCATATATAAATGATATTGTTTAAAATAACTTTCTTGGATGCAGGAAAAACAGGTTGGAGGGATCCAACTAGATTCCTCAAATTTATTGTTCATTTTCATATTACAATTACATTATCTGTTTAACCCATATGATTGGATGATGGATTGGATCATTGATTGTTGAATCTAAATTCAACGTTTGTTCTGTTTTAACCAATAGGCAGAAATGGTTGAGTAACTGGTAGCAATTAGCCCAAAAATATATCATTTAAAAAATATTGATTTACCGTCAGGAGATTCGACGTTAATGAAATTATAAAATATATTTTATAACGGAAGATGGATTTGAAATCGATAGATTCGAACCAAGATTTTAATAAAAGGAAACTAATATGCATTAGTTATTATTTAAGGAGTTATTAATTGATTTTGTAATGAGATTTATAACCAGATGAGCAGAGATTAACGTAATGATTAATAATTAGATTAATTGTTTAAAAGAGACAATTAAACGGAAATATTTAATTAATTACAAAGAATGACTAATTGGAGTTTATTAACAAGATAAACATGGTTTGAAATGATGAAGTTAACTGATTTAATTGAAGTTAGTCAATTGATTAATTTATTTTTAATTGATTAAATAAATTAGTTTAACAAATATTTATTTTAGCTTTAAAAAGATTTAAAAAGAACTTACTGTTAAGAAGTTAACTATTTCTACGATAGTTAATGATGAAATAGATCATTATTTTAATGAATAATGGTTTAAGTGATCAAGCCGTAATGAGATTCATAAGGTAAGTAATCAAAAGTTGATATTGGAGAAAAATTGGATTTTTGAAAAGAGTTGGTGAACGGATTTTATATTAGAACTGAGTTATAATAAACTAAATTAATTAAAGGGAACTTAAGCCGATACGATAGCTTAAATATAACGTTTACTTAATAATTAAATTAAGTAAGAAGGATTTGAGGTAAATGGGTTTTTATATTAAACCTGAGATTTATAAACGATGTTTATAAAAGAAGTGTGAGGCTAAAATGTTAAGATTAAATTAACTTTACTTAATTTTGGAAGTATAAGATGCGATTTAAATTCTCTATATTAAATAAGGGACGAGGTTTCATCAGTTATAACTAAAATGGGATGTGGTTTGATATCGGAAATGAATATCGATTTTGGTATTACAACTAATGTCTATCTTAAGATAAGGACATCATTGATCAAGGTCTGAGCAGTAATTTAAAATACCCCAACTTGAACGACTTCAGGATTATCGAGAGATGATATTAGTTGTAGTGGTGAAGAGGTTAAGAGGAGTTTAGTTTGAGAAATAATAATGTAATGATATTTGAAGAAATTGGAAATATATAATAGATTCTAAAACAAAAGGAAATTAAACGGGCTTGAGAATATGAATGGTATTTTCATAGAAAAGGAAGTAAAGGAGATTTGTAAAGGTATAACGATGTTTTCAAAGTGAGAAGATAAGACTTGGAATGGATTTATTCTAAAAAGATAAGTGACAAGTATAGTGTTCAAATGAGGAAACAAAAGTAGCGGTCGTAACGATGGTTTTACAAATGACGAGTTGAATCGATAATAAATAATAAATGGCATTGTAGTTAATGTTTTTGAAATAATAGTAAAACAGAAATTGGATACGGTTATTTATATTTTTCCAAATATTATATTAAAAAAGGTTTTGAGAAGATTAATATATAGAAATAAGAATCGAATACCATGTTTAAAAAAATATGGAATGTTTTAGAAGTTTAGATTAACCATTCGTTAAATATTTAAATTAAAAGGGAAAAGTGATGCTGAATACTAAACCATTTAATTCATCTTATTTCCATGATTGAATGGTTGTTTATTTGATAGTTAAATAACCGACTATCAAAATCTGGACAATATGATTGTTGGTACGGAAAGACCGGGATCGAATTTATATTCGAAAAACATTCCGACCAGTAAACACGTAAACGTTGAAGATATCAAATGCTAATCAAAACGAAGAAATTGAAGATCGTGGATCTTCATAAAGCAGAAGGATTACTTAAAATCTCTGGCTTAGCGGCCCGAGATACACTGTGATTCTGTCGTGGTTTGAATCTACGTATTACAAGGATTTCTCGCTACTGATCCATGGGGTGATTCCTATATTGGATGCAGTAGGAGAATGCTTTCGGTTCATCCTCTTCCTGGATGACTTGTATGGACGAATGTCTGACAGAATATTTCTTAAGAGTGACGTACGTTGATTTTTACAAACGTACTCCTAGTGGTGATAGCTAATAACCAGGGTATTTTTGTCGGCGTCAATTAGTGATTTCCGATGGATCTGACGATGTGACATTCAAAGTGAATGGTGGCGTGCAGTCTAGGAAAGAAGAGATATAACCTCAAGCCTCACAACCGGGAAATGACAAAAATCGGGCAAGTAGCATGGCTATGTGGGTCGCACCCATTACGGTGTATAATCACCTATCTAGAGAAATTCTTTTTGCTTCTTTAATCTATCGATGTTGTTTCGGGAAACGGTTGTTGATCCCAACCGTTGGTGATATACATTCGATACGCTAAAGCAAAATGAGTGGTCAGTCATGTATGGGCCGGGTTGCAAGACGTTCTTGTTGTGTATTCGCCTCTAGAGATACACTATCGGTAGGTGGTTCCATACCTTGTCATAGTCGGAATCCAATCTCCAATAAGAGCCTGCGGTTTTGATTGTATATTATATATGTGGAGAGTGAGATGCAAGCGTTCTGCTAGATTACTATTTATTTGTATTTAGACACTATTATCATATCAGACAAGCTATTGATTTCAAAATGTTTTGGTTTATCGTAAGGTAAAAACCATCTGTACTTACGATTATCCTTTTCTATCGAAAAGATTTTGATCTTTAAAATCAATTTGGATGATTCCCCTTAAACTTTGCGAGTTTTTCTCACTCTGGTTCACCAGACTGACCCGGTATTTGAAATGCTCGGGTTAGACCGGGTTGTACAGGTCCAGGTTATCGGATGCTGCGAAGTCTAGAGATGAGCAGGAGATGTTCAGAAGTATGATATCTAATATTTATTCCGCTGTGTATTGTATATGAGGACAGATTATTATAACTGTCCAGATATGTGATGTACTCTGATGATTGTAAGTTTTATTTCAAGCTCTCAATAAAGATTTATTTATATATTATATTTTGTTCCGCTGCGATGTGATACACTGATTCTGTGTTGATCTTCTTCTCCTTTCTTCTATTCTAATATTTCTTTCTTATCTCATCCCCTAAATTCTTTCTATTGGCATTTGGATATCTTGTACAATTTGGGTTGCACTGGTGTTGTTTGGTCAGCTCAAAAGGTACTGGGAATCTGGATCATCACAGTTGGTATCAGAGCTATTGGTTTAGGAATAACCTTGGCTCTGTGGCGTAACTCGATGGATATGGGGTTAGTAACACCCTAGATTGAGATTGGAGTGTGTGTATATATATGAGAGCGTATTTGTATATTTTATAAAAATGTTTTATACTGTGAACTGGCAACTAACACGGTATCGTTTTGTAAAGTTGGTCAAATGAAATAATTTTGGCCAAATTATATTTTTGTTCATAAAGGAAATAATTTTATTAAATTATTGAGTTATTGGTGTGATTGTTGGGTTAATTTGAATAGAATTCAAATTGAATTAAAATTTGAATTGGTTTAGTATAACCAGAAGACTTCATATATGAAATTGGTTAATAAGAATTTATTATATAATTGAATGAATTGATATTTAACTAGTAAAAGTTGAATATAAAATATATGAATCAGAATTTAGCTTAGAGATAAGTTTATAAAGAGAAAACGAATGATTTTTGAAATAAAATCAGAATTTGAATTTGAAATGTAGGTGAATAAATTAGGAAATTAAATAGTTAATTGAATATGAATTTGGAACTTAACTAGGTTAAGTTAAGTTGATTTAAGAATGAAAATTTGAATTAAAATGGATTTTAGAGTTAAATGAGATCAATTTGGAATTTGGAAACTGAGTAAAATATAAATTGATTGGATTGGTCAAGTTGAGTGTATATTGATTATGATTGGGCATTGATTGTTGATGATTTGTTAGATGGACCGAACAGAATTCATAAATGGTTTGATAACAGAATTAAATGAATTGGAAACTAAATTCTAGTAAAATGAATTTGAATAAAATTTGATTATAAAATAAGCTGAATGACCCTTTATTTATTGCCTGTATTGTAGAGAAGTTAAGCACAGGTTGGTTGAAAAAGGATGAGTTGCTAATTACTACGCTTTGGAATTAGAGTTTGGTTTGAGTTTTCTTTGATAAGATGTGAGACCCGGAGCGACGTTTGTAGTTGGTCTGATCGAGCAGTGCGGTGGAGGTGCTGGCAGATTTTTCATAAATTTTTATAACTTAGAATTTTGATAATAATTATTTTGAAAATAATTGGGATTGGAGCATTTATTTTACTTAGCAGTTTTGGGGACGAAATTCTTTTAAGGGGAAAGGAATGTAACATCCTGCATTTTTGGTAGTCAGATATTTAATATATTTATTATTTTAAATATCCTTTTGGTATTATAAATGAGTTATAATAAATAATCCATTTATATAACGATATTTGAATGTTAAATTTATATATAACTATAATTTGAACTCATAAATGTTGCGGTATTTCGTAATTTACGATTTGACTTCATGTATATCGGTATGATTATAAAATGCTCCATGACAATCAACGATGAAATTAAATAATCGTAAGAAATAGAATGTTCAAATCAATACGTTGGCACGTGCTTCGCACACGGGAGATTATTCGATATATTATATAAGCAGTAAAAATGTTTTCTCTTCAAACAACCTCCGTTTTCTACGAAACAAGTTTTAATGGAATGCGTACAATTAATTATTGCTACATTTCCAGTTTGAAGCCAATCGGAGTTGTTTTATCGGTGCGTGAAATTTAAAGGTGAACCGATAATTCAAAATAACGATGTTGTGCAACCGAAGTCTGTTTTCAACGAAAGTAGTTTCATTGGGACCAAAACGTATGGACACAGCAGTATGTCCATTTTCATCGTGTTTGGAGTTTTGGTATAGGGGTGCAAATATCTAATATTTACATCAAATATCGGCATGGAATTTAATCAAAATATACAAATAAATATACAATCTACCCTTCTATTTACATATACGACCTACCTAAATGTTCCGGCAAGCTTCAAATTCCATTCTTTCCTCGATACAACCGACCAAGTTATAGGGGTTCACGTGCCTACATCACACAATACAAAGAAAGAAACAAAATACAACTGTTGTTCCTCTCAACCGAAGCAAAGCCTAGCGTATTACCTATACTGTACAAACTAAAGCCTACTTTTCTTTTCCATTTATATGAACTAGTACCCTCTAGACTCAAATTATAGCTACCCTGATCAGTACCATCAAACCCAGCTCATTTCGGTTGTCTCGTTTCAAAACTGCACATTGTTTTGTCAATATCATATATTGAAGTACACCATCTCAAATAAAAACTAAAGGAGGTATAGCTTAAACTAGGTAATACAAGCCAACAACCTTCCCCTAAGCTGATGCATTTCAAATACAAACGCATATACTGGTAGCCTACACTAAAACCCAATGTTGTACAAATCTGCACCTATATATACATGGGCACATGAAATATTTCTTTTCAATAGCATAAAAATGACATGCCTATTCAGTATACATTCTTTCCTGTACATGCACATGCAAACATTTTGCCATAGCTACCTAGAGAAAGCTTTAAAGCTACCCAAATTCATGTCTATGTTGCTACTTTTCTTCAGCCACCGCAATATATATCACCTCACATTAATGTTGCCACTAAATTGAAATATACCGTACACCCAGCTACCCCGTATACTACCTCCTTCCCCTCTTCACCATCAAGTAGACTCAGGTGGGGGTTACTGAAATGAAAACACATGCAAAAGTACTCAGCTATCCTTTAGAATACACAGCTACTGAAGTAACGGGATGTTTATCTCTTTCCATTCTTTCCTATAAATACTCATCCTTTCTGTACAAAATTTCATCAAAACCACTTCTTTCTTTCTCGCAACAAATTAAAACCTGCCGAAGCTCCACCCTCAAACAAAACCCAAAACTCCATTTGAAAAGTAGCCGCGACCAGTTCAGGCGAGATGGGTGTTGCATGGATTTCTTGGGAGCATTGTATGGTGTACAGAACGTGAGTATGCTGATTAGTGGAGCGAATGGGAGCAAGAACGATGGCGTATGGGAAGCTGGGGACTGGGTCTGTCGTGCGGGGGACTGTGGCACAGTTTTTGTTTTGAGGCGGTGGCACTTGGGCTGACAAAAGGGAGAGAGGCATTTTGCATGATGAAATGTTGGGGACAAAAGCGAGTTTGGCAGAAGGACGTGTGAAGAAATTTAAACAGTAGAAAGAGAGTATAATGCGTGTATAGGTTCAAGAAGTAGTGTGTGCATGTTGATCAGCGGACGTGAGGATTTGGGGAACGATGAAGACAGGGGTGGAAAGAAGATGTATCGACGGAAAGAAATAAAGGCACTGGTAAATTTTGTACAGTGGTGAACCTTTGGTGGCGGAAAATTCAAGGTTGCTGAATGTGTGGATTTCGTGAAGCATCCTTGAACAAAGAGCAGTGGACGGAGAGCGGTGAAGGGTGGAGGAATATAGGGAGCGGTTTCAAACCCAATAGCAACGAGATCAGACCAAACAAGGAACGAGGGAACCGTACCGACAAGTGCTTCGTTATGGAAATGGTCTGATCAGTATCGACAGCTATTGGAATTTTTAATTAAGTCAAACGACCGTTTAATTTAATTAAACCATATTGTTTCAGCGGCAAACGAGTCAAGGTAAGTTCAACTCACTCAGTTTTATCCTATTTATATTTTATATAAATCGGGTTTTAATATTTGTGTGCTATGATTGTTATTTGGTTGATGGATGCTGAATATATATGCGGTAATTTAACCGATTAAATTAAACGTTCATTTAATTTAAATTTTAATCAATCGTTATTTTTAACGGTTGTAACCGATGGAGGTAACTTACCTCATTGGTCACGTTTATAATAATATAAACGTGTTAAATGTATAGATGAATGTTTGGATTGTTGTTATTGTTTGATTTCTGAATATCATATATAAATGATATCGTTTGAAATAACATATTTGGATGCAGAGAAAACAGGTTGGAGGGATCCAACTAGATTCCTCAAATTTATTGTTTATTTTCATATTACAATTTCATTATCTGTTTAACCCATATGATTGGATGATGGATTGGATCATTGATTGTTGAATCTAAATTCAACGTTTGTTCTGTTTTAACCAATAGGCAGAATTGGTTGAGTAATTGGTAGCAGATAGCCCAAAAATATATCGTTTAAAAAAATATTGATTTACCGTCAGGAGAATCGACATTAATGAAATTATAAAATATATTTTATAACGGAAGATGGATTTGAAATCAATAGATTCGAATCAAGATTTTAATAAAAGGAAATTAATATGCATTAGTTAATATTTAAGGAGTTATTAAATGTTTTTTTAACGAGATTTATAACCAGATGAGCAGAGATTAACGTAATGATTAATAATTAGATTAATTGTTTAAAAGGGACAATTAAACGGAAATATTTAATTAATTTAAAAGAATGACTAATTGGAGTTTATTAACAAGATAAGCATGGTTTGAAAAGATGAAGTTAACTAATTTAATTGAAATTAGTCATTTGATTAATTTATTTTTAATTAATCAATTAAATTAGTTTAACAAATATTTATTTTAGCTTTAATAAGATTTAAAAAGGAACTTACTATTAAGAAGTTAACTATTTCTATGATAGTTAATGATGAAATAGATCATTATTTTAATGAATAATGATTTAAGTGATCAAGCCATAATGAGATTCATAAGGTAAGTAATCAAAAGTTGATATTGGAGAAAAATTGGATTTTTGAAAAGAGTTGGTGAACGGATTTTATATTAGAACTGAGTTTTAATAAACTAAATTAATTAAAGGGAATTTAAGCCGATACGATAGCTTAAATATAATGTTTACTTAATACTTATATTAAGTAAGAAGGATTTGAGGTAAATGGGGTTTTATATTAAACCTGAGATTTATAAACGATGTTTATAAAAGAAGTGTGAGGCTAAATTGTTAAGATTAAATTAACTTTACTTAATTTTGGAAGTATAAGAAGTGATTTAAATTCGCTATATTAAATAAGGGATGAGGTTTCATCAGTTATAACTAAAATGGGATGTGGTTTGATATCGGAAATGAATATCGATTTTGGTATTACAACTAATGTCTATCTTAAGATAAGGACATCGTTGATCAAGGTCTGAGTGGTAATTTAAAATACCCCAACTTGAACGACTTCAGGATTATCGAGAGATGATATTAGTTGTAGTGGTGAAGAGGTTAAGAGGATTTTAGTTTGAGAAATAATAATGTAATGATATTTGAAGAAATTGGAAGTATATAATAGATTCCAAAACAAAAGGAAATTAAACGGGCTTGAGAATATGAATGGTATTTTCATGGAAAAGAATGTAAAGGAGATTTGTAAAGGTATACTGATGTTTTCAAAGTGATAAGATAAGACTTGGAATGGATTTATTCTAAAAAGATAAGTGACGAGTATAGTGTTCAAATGAGGAAACCTAAGTAGCGGTCGTAACGATGGTTTTACAAATGACGAGCTGAATCGATAATAAATAATAAATGGCGTTGTAGTTAATGTTTTTGAAATAATAGTAAAATAGAAATTGGGTACGGTTATTTATATTTTTCCAAATATTATATTAAAAAAGGTTTTGAGAAGATTAATATATAGAAATAAGAATCGAATACCATGTTTAAAAAAATATTGAATGTTTTAGAAGTTTAAATTAACCATTCGTTAATTATTTAAATTAAAAGGGCCAAGTGATGCTGAATACTAAACCATTTAATTCATCTTATTTCCATGATTGAATGGTTGTTTATTTGATAGTTAAATAACCGACTATCAAAATCCGGACAATACGATTGTTGGTACGGAAAGACCGGGATCGAATTTATATTCGAAAACCATTCCGTCCAGTAAACACATAAACGTTCAAGATATCAAATGCTAATCAAGACGAAGAAATTGAAGACAGTGGATCTTCATAAAGCGGAAGGATTACTTAAAATCTCTGGCTTAGCGGCCCGAGATACACTGTGATTCTGTTATGGTTGGAATCTACGGATTGCAAGGACTTCTCGCTACTGATCCATGGGGTGATTCCTATATTGGATTCAGTAGGAGAATGCTTTTGGTTCATCCTGTTCCTGTATGACTTGTATGGAAGAATGTCTGACAGAATATTTCTTAAGAGTCACGTACATTGATTTTTACAAACGTACTACTGTTGGTGATAGCTAACACCCAGGGTATTTTTGTCGGCGTCAATTAGTGATTTCCGATGGATTTGACGATGTGGCATTCAAAGTGAATGGTGGCGTGCTATCTAGGAAAGAAGAGATATAACCTCAAGCCTCACAACCGGGAAATGACAAAAATCGGGCAGGCAGCATGGCTATGTGGGTCGCACCCATTACGGTGTATAATCACCTATCTAGAGAAATTCTTTTTGCTTCTTTAATCTATTGATGCTGTCCCTTTTCGGGAAACGGTTGCTGATCCCAACCGTTGGTGATATACATTCGATACGCTCAAGCGAAATGAGTGGTCAGTCATGTATGGGCCGGGTTGCAAGACGTTCTTGTTGAACCCAGTGTATTCGCCTCTAGAGATACACTATCGGTAGGTGGTTCCATACCTTGTCATAGTCGGAATCCAGTCTCCAATAAGAGCCTGCGGTTTTTATTGTATAATATATATGTGGAGCGTGAGATGCAAGCGTTCTGCTAGATTACTATTTATTTGTATTTAGACACTATTATAATATCAGACAAGCTATATTGATTTCAAAATGTTTCGGGTTATCGTAAGGTAAAAACCATCCGTACTTACGATTATCCTTTTCTTTCGAAAAGATTTTGATCTTTAAAATCAAGTTGGATGATTCCCCTTAAACTTTGCGAGTTGCTCTCACTCTGGTTCACCAGACTGACCCGGTATTTGAAATGCTCGGGTTAGACCGGGTTGTACAAGTCCAGATTATCGGATGCTGCGAAGTCTAGAGACGAGCAGGAGATGTTCAGAAGTATGATATCTAATATTTATTCCGATGTGTATTGTATATGAGGACAGATTATTATAACTGTCCAGATATGTGATGTAATCTGATGATTCTAAGTTTTATTTCAAGCTCTCAATAAAGATTTATTTATATATTATATTTTGTTCCGCTGCGATGTGAGACACTGATTCTGTGTTGATCTTCTTCTTCGTTCTTCTATTCTAATATTTCTTTCTTTCTTATCTCATCCTCTAAATTCTTTCTATTGGCATCTGGGTTTCTTCTGCAATTTGGGTTGGACTAGTGTTGTTTGGTCAGCTCAAAAGGTACCGGGAATCTGGGTCGTCACAGTTGGAAGTCATTCTGAGTGTGAATATTACATATTTGTAATAATAAAGCACTGTTGGAGTTGCTCTTAGATCATTACTGCATAAATATATATATATATATATATATATAATACAAAAGTATTAGATCATTAAGTGGCTAAGCTAGTGCCTTAGTTTTAACTTCTGGGAATAACAAAAAAAGTTTCAAACAAGAAAAAATACTTAGCACTGATTTAATTTTGAAGGGTCCTAAATAATTTGAAACTGATTTTGATGTTATAGACTTACAACCAAAATTAGAAATTAATTTTCTCTCTTTTATTCTGATTGTATACAGATAATGTTATATAATAATATGGACATATCATACAAACACCAAACTAAATTTGTTATACATTCTTGAATATCAGTGTTTACTATCCTCATTAATTTTAAAACTATATATTGATCTTTTAGCAAGAAAAAATTAATGATAGTAGGTTATTATGGAGAAAATACATAATTTATGTTATATATTCTATAATAAGCAAAGCTTAATCCATCAAACCATTTTCATTTTCTCAAAAATCTATACCTTCTGCTTTTACACATTTGCAATAGTGGTAAATATAGTTCACGTGCTTGCAACCACGCGATTAATTTACGTGTTTAGTTTGGATTTTTAAATGACAACTGAAGTGAATTCATAGATAAATGGTTAAAAAATTGAAAAATACTGTGTTAATCAATTTAAACGTTATATCATGTGAATTGATACATAAGGTTTAGTTTTGTACTTATGCAAGATTCCGAATACAAGTATAGTAAAATAAAATATTGAAAAGTAGTGCATTCATTAATTTAAGGGCAATTTTTCAAAAAAATGCTAGTTTATAAAACTTAAAGCACAAATAGGCTAGTTCAAAGACTATTTGCAGATATAGGCTAGTTTTGATCAGCTCAGCAACTGGTTTCAAAAAAAAATATGGGGCGCACCTGAGAAGTGCGCCCTCTTATATTTATACAGGTGCACTTGGTAAGTGCGCTCATATATACTGCTGTCAATTATACACGACACATGAATAAGTCCAACTATTTAGGTACCTAAATTTTCACATTGTTTGATGCTTGAATGCAATGCTCGTCATTATTCTAGAATGTGGTTTTCCCTGATTTTCAATCTTCTCAAGGAAGACTTTCTTTCTTGGTGTTTTCCAAAGGGACGACGAAGAGATACATTTGTTGCTATGGTGGAGTAGGACCGCATGCACTTTGTGTTTTCTTTTTAAATGTTAACGTTGATGTTTTTTTAATTACAGTTAGCTTTAGGGTATATGGCTTTTGTTGTTCCATTCACAGTAAGGGAGAGTTTTGTAATTTGTAGCTTATTCAACTGTCATGTATAATTGACACACGTCCGCAGCATTGTATATGAATTCATTTACCAAGTGCGCTCATATAAATATAAGGGGGCGCACTTCTGAGGAGTGCCCCGTATTTTTTTCTAGAACTAACCAGCTCATTGCTGAGCTGGCCAAAACCAGCATATATCCGCAAATAGTCTTTTAACCAGCCTATTTGTGTTACAAGTTCTAAAAACTAGTCTTTTTTAAAATTTGTCCTTAATTTAAATTTACAATTTGCGAATTAACTTATAAGGTCTAAGGTTTGGAATTACGGAAAATAAGCGAATTAAATAGATTCACATACATCATCAAACTAGTCTGAGAATCCAAATACGACAACTACCATTATCAATGATAGATTCATACTCTCAACATGTACAATATATATATATATACACACACACACACACACATATATATATATATATATGCACAATGGAAAAATATTCAACCACACATCACAAACCCCAAATAAAGTTAGCTACTTGAATTTGGTGGACATGAAAGTCACGGCGAAGAGAATTAGAGAAAGGAGACTTACTGATAGCCAGGCAACAGTAGTAGCGGAGTTGCAAGAAGCGGATTTGCGGGGGGATGAGGCAGAAAACCGATTTGAGGGAAGTAATTATTATCCACCATAACCTAATTTACTTTTCTTTGAGAGGAAGACGAACTTTAGAATATGGCAGTGGAAAGTGCTTTTTGTTTCTTATGTATTAGATTTTCTCTTTTGAAGCGGGTTTGGGCTTGAACGAACTGCCGCGTGTTGTAAGTAAGGGTCTTGTATGAGTCTTATCTTTATGGGCTGCAAAGCCTTAATAAAAGCTTACACATCTTCTAATATATATATATATTTATGTATGTATGTATGTATGTATGTATGTATGTATGTTTGTTGAAACCTATATTATTTAGTACCAGTACAGTAACTTATCCCCAAAGACAACCAGAACAAATGACTTATAGACTAGGACATCCCCCTAGAACAAATGTAAATCCTTACACAAATGAAAATGAAAATTTAAGGACAACTGGAAAAAGATTACCAACATAAATAACCTTTTTGGATCAAATTCTATAATACTTAATGTTACCGAATGCCATCCACAACTATTGATACATACCTAAAACGATGGACTGTTGCAATAGCTAGAGACTATTTTGCTAAACACCCAAATATACATTTAGGAGAAGAAATGGTAAGAATTTCAGAACATTATTTAGGTGATGTTGCTAAAGGAATGTGGGAAGCATGTAAATCAAATTTCCTAGATGAAGTAGCCTCCTTGGTAGCCCAAGGTGGAAATATCTATAATTTTACATACTTGATACATAGAATAATAACGGGAAGAGAAGTAAACACATGATTAACTTTAAGACAACAAGAAGCTATGAGAGTGTAATGGCCCGCAACTCCATACTATCTGAGTTGACTAATTACACCACACGTCCAACCCAAATTGCACAATGAATCATTATTAGAAAGAAGTTAGAGGATGAGAAATAGAAAGAAACAAATATTAGAATAGAAGAAAACAAAGAAGACAAATCTCACAGCGAAATGAATAAAATATATTATATAACATAACTTTTGAAAATACAAATCAGTAACTGGATATACATACCATTATCAGAGCACAACAGTTATTCCTGGAACAGTTATAAACACCTGTTTCCAGATACAACATAGTACACAACGGAAATATGATAATCTATAGCTAACTGGTGAAGCCTCCTGCTTCTAGCTCTTCCAAGTGAATCTGAAAAATCCCGACTACTTGACTGCCCGTACAAATTTGGGCACCCAAGAGTTTAGGGAAAACAAACAAAATAAACTCTGGGTCAGTCATGGGACTGGTATGAGCAAACCCCAACCATTTGTTTAACTTTAAAAATCCTTTCTAAAGAAATGATAATAGTAAGACCAGCCCACACATAAACATGGACGGTTTTTACCTTACTATAACCCAAAACACTTTGATACAAAAATCCAGTTATATTATAATAATGTCTAATCAAATAAATAGAATCTAGCGGAATGCTTGCATCTCACACTAATCAAAAACCGCAGGGCGCTTATTGGAGATAGGATTCCGACTATGACAAGGTATGGAACCACCTTCCGATCAGTGTACTCTAGAGGCGATACACTGGGGTTCAACAAGAACATCTTGCAACCCGGCCCACACATGACCGACCACTCATTTCGCTTGAGTGTATCGAATGTATATCACCAACGGTTGGGATCAGCAACCGTTTCCCGAATGGGACAACATCGAATAGAATAAGAAATTAAATGAATCTCTAGATAGGTGATTATACATCCTAATGGGAGCGACCCACATAGTCATGCTGCCTGCCCGATTTTTGTCATTTCCCGGTTGTTGAGGCCTGAGGCTACGATTACTTTCTATTCATTGATAGCACAATCACTTTGAATGCCACATTGTCAGAACCGTTAATCACTAATAGATTTGCACAAATATTCTGGATATTATGCTAAGGGAATAAATCCGTTGCAACCATATATATTTGTACAGATCAACATATTCGATCATTAGAAATACTTTGTCAGACATTCGTCCATATACGTTCGTTCTAGGACTGAACGAAAGCGAAGGCATAATTTCTATTAATATAAAAAGCCCGTGCACTTTACACCGTCTTCGATTACCTTCGTATAATCTGATTCGCAACGCTACTGCCAATACAGAGTGGTTCACGGATAATAATCCAACCGGTCTCTCCATATTGACAACGATGTTGGCAAATACTTCGATAGTCGGTTATTTAACTATCAAAGAAAAACAAACATCCATTCAAAACAATCAAACAATCACTGGGCCCCTTGATTACCATTTATTGATTAAATCACCCTTTCCATTTCCTTATCAATATTTGTTAAACAAATATTTTCAATTATCATCTCGGTCTCTTACATTCTTTGGAAAGCATTTCTATATCTTGCCTTCTTTTATTTTCTACACTTAGAAAATATATTCTATTTGAAATTTAAAACAATTTCAATCACTTATCTCTTTCCCGACTACTTTAATTAGACTCAGGAAATATTTACTTTTATATTCTAAAATTCCACTACTTGGGTTAAAACGAATGTTGTGTAAAACATCGTTACAACAACCCAAAATATTTTATTCACTAACTCTTATCCAACACTTCTCTTCGAGATTGGATCTTGCTATTTATCAATTAAAAATGAAATCAATCAAGTTGGGGTAAAATTACCTCTCAGACCTTGACTGAAAACATCCTCAACTTCAAAACGACAAAATCACTAACCTCGAATAAACACACTATAAAACCCAATTATTCCTTTTAAAAACATGTATATGGTTCGCTTTCTATTTCTAATTTATAGATTTCCCTTTTGTTTACAATATTCTATTTTAAATTTCGTTTCATTATTGAATTATATATATATCGATATATTGATTTCTAACTATCGAATTTTTCTTAAAAATATTCTAACCCCTTATATTTCCGGAAAATTTCGCCATAACCTCCTTTGTACCGGGAGCATCGGGATATTTCAAATAGCCTCCCATGGCCCTCACCCATCCAAAAGAAAAAGAAAAAGCCAAGCGGCTTGCCGATACGGTGCATAAAACCTCATATATGAATTTTAAACATGTACCTTTTTGTCAGGCACATAAATTAAAATCTTCATATACTTCATCCCATACTTGTCTAACACATGCTCACATGTTTCCAATTCAATTCAACTCAATCCAATCGTTCAGTTTCGCTCATTTATTCTTTAATTAGCTATTTTGCCTATTTCACTTCTTTATTTGAACATAACATGTTCAAACAAAATATTTAACTTGCTCATAACCAAATTGAATTTCAATTTCAATTCTAGTTTCCTTTTCGATTTCGAATATGAATTTTCAAATCGAATTCACTTTGTTCAAAACCCAATATTAATTTAAAATCTCATTAACTAATTACTATTCAAATTGGTTAATTCTATTCAATACTCAAAAAAAATCTAATTTATGTTTCAAAAATCATATTCATTACTCCACTTGAGTTCACATATAATTTACAACTCAAAATCTGAAGTTTTCTAAATAGAAATTCGGATTTTATTCGCTTAAAATCTTTTTATAAAACTAAATAAGCCGTTATGGTTTTTAAATGGTTATAGCGCTGTTTTTCTGAAAATTTGATTTTGATATAACTCAAAATCTATACGACGAAATTCAGAATTTTCTCTTCCATTAGAAAACTATTATCAAACCGGTCATGTCGTTTCTTATTTCAAAGAATTCCGACTTCAATTGAAGTTCGAATCGCCAATTTACGAACTGCAGCGCTGCGGCGAGTTCGTTTTAATTATATTTATAAACTTTTAAACTTCGTTAAAATGAATTCAAGTCCATTCTGATATATTTTTAATATATATCAAATCCGTTTCAACATAACATTTCTGATCTATTTCACTTCCATTTGAAATTCTATTTTCGAATTCCATTTCACTTCTGTTTGAATTCTATATTCAAATTTTCATTTCACTTCTGTTTGAATTCTATATTCAAATTTTCATTTCACTTCTGTTTGAATTCTATATTCAAATTCCTTTTTAATCTCCATTTGAATTTCTATTCAAATCTATTTTCCAACTTTATTTAAATTTCTATATTCAAATCTATTTTCAAACTTCAATTGGATTTCTATATTCAAATCTATTTCAATTCTATTTAAATTTTTCATTCAAATTCCTATTCCAACTCTATTTGAGTTCTATATTCAATGTCTATTTCAAATTCTATTTTGAAATTCTATTTCGAGTTCTATTTTGAAATTTTAAATCCATTTTGAAATTCTTTTTCAATTTCTATTTCCAATTCTTTTTGAAATTTCTATATTCAAATTCCCTATATTCAAAATCTATTTGAATCCTCTATATTCAAATTCTATTCAAATTCTATATTTGAATTTCCTTTATTTTTTTCTATATTTGAACTCCATTTGAAATATATATTCAAATTCCATAGTTTAAATTCCATTTGAATTCTCTATTCAAATTCCATTATTATTCTATTTGAATTTTAAATATTCAAACTCCAATTTAATTCTATTTGAAATTTCAAATATTCAAACTCCAATTTAATTCTATTTCTATATTCAATTTCTATTTGAATTTTCTTTATTCATTCTTTACACAAGTCTCGATTTCAATTTCTTTTGAAATCGATATTTCTACTTTTCGAAAGCATATTTCCCTTTTTAATTTCACACTTGTATTTTTATTTCTGAATTTATCCAATGATAATTCTTTTTACTTCATTTATAAACTTCGTTTATAAAAGAACTATTTATAAACTTCGTTTATAAAGGAACTACTTGTTTTATTTCTTTTAAAACAAGTTAATATTTCAAATCTATTTAGAAATTCCAATTTTATTTTAGAAAAATAGAATTTCCCTTTTTAAATCTCAAATATCCCTTTCAGGGTATTTTTATAAATTAACACTTAGGCCCAGTGATATTTAAACACCAAACAACCAATTATTTATTTCAGGTTTTCTAACACATCATAAATGACAGTATATATGCAAACAAATAAACAAACAGATAATATATATTTTTGAGGAATCCAGTTGGATCCCTCCAACCTGTTTTCCTGCATCCACAGACGTTAGTCAACATAGTAATACCCATCCTTCTTCAAGGCAGGTTATCGCGGTATAAAAGGGGATCCACTTATTTACGTGGGCGTAGGGTCATCCGCTAATGATACTGCGGGCATCCGCTAATAGTATTGCGGGAAATACCCAATAACCACAAAAATTCAACAATTCATTCATGCACCCAAGCAACCAACAAATTTATTTTACGATAAAAATAAATTTAAATATAAAACTGTGAGTGAGATTTACTCACCGTGGTTTTCATTTGTCGCTTTTATGTTCTGGATTTGTTTAACTTCGAATGACGTTCGAATTTTTCCTAGAATCTCTGCAGGCTCCAAATTACTTCGAATCTATTTCCAAAGCGATGTTTATATCCATACGAATCCAATGTCGGTGATTTTATCCAAATCTAGTAAAATCTTCCTTCCTCCTTATACTCAGCAGTCCCAGTTATTGTACGATGTCACCATGACCGACATCCAACTCTTGCATATATGTGTATACAAATAATTAGACATTATTTAAATAAATTTAATTCACTAAATTCTCTCTTCATACCTTAAACACCTTACAAAAAGATTTGCATTTCCTGTTGCTGCACATACCACCCATCCCTTATTTACTCGACATCACTAACTCCCCTCTTTCATCACCTCAGAACCCACTTCAATTTCTACTGCTAATGTTGGCATCTACGCACCCTAAAACATCAGATCCAACCCCCCCCCCCCCATCTTCAACTGCCAAACCCTCCACAGTCAAAGTTGAAGTGAACCACCGGAACTGCACTGATACCACTCGAACTCCCTCCTTACTGCGAACATGCTCATTTCCTTATGGCTGCAGTGTTATGGCCGATTTCTCCCAACCCTGAATCCACCAAATCCTTTACTGCTCGACCAATACCTGCTGCCGAATGTAGCAACCAACCAGATCCACCATCGGATCTACAGTCCCAGTCGCGAGATTGATGCTGGGGTCGAGCTCCAAAATCACTCCCATACCCTAACCTTACGATTTCCGACATCGATTCCCAGAACGAAGTCAGACAGTGCCAATCGGCACCACCGCTACCCTTCCTTAACACGTATGCCTCCCCAAATCCTACCAGAACCCATCGCAACCCCTGCTCTAAATCGATAGCATCCATCCAAATCTGGCGCGCGTTACTCCCTTGCGACGATGATCAGAATCGCGAATAGTGATTTGCAATGCGATTAATTTAAATAAGTGAAGATACCATTTTTACTTCGTGGAGTTTGATTTGTGAAGATATGAGGTGTGGTATATTTTAATTATGATAAGAGGAACTACGGCCATTTTAAATTGTTGATTTCTGAAGCTTTGGTCTTCATTTTCAGTTGTGAAGAATTACATAGGGATGTCGCGATTTTTATAGAAGAAGAAGGGGACAAGAGGTACATGGTATTAAAGGGATGTTGGTTAAGTACACCGCATATTTAATTCGATTTGACATCAAGATATTTTTATTCTTTTTAGACAGATGTCGATTTGATTTCGATCCTATCCATAATCAAATATCTCGGGGTTCACAATTAAAAATCGTGAACCGCTATTTTAGCGTACCGACCGTCGTTCCAATGTAATTACACTATTCTGAACTTAACAGAATAGACTATATAATACAATTAGAACATATTTAAAAATAACATATTAAATTGATATAATATGATTTAAATTCAAAACAAATAAATTCTGGAATAATAGATTAATATTATTATTCTAATTCAAACAGAGGTTTGTATTGATCATCTGAACTGTTTTCAATTCAGATTTAAATTTTGAATTAAATTAAATTCATTTCATATTTCGATAATTATATATATATTTGAAATAAATCGTATTTGATTATTAAAACGATAAATTCCATTTATATTACAAACTCAATATTTAAAACGATATTAAATATTTTAAAATAAATCAACCAAAAATCTCGGTCGTTACATTCTTCCCCCCTTAAAATAATTTCGTCCTCGAAATTTCTAAGGTAGGAAAAATGGTACCAACTCATTACTTTTCAACAATTCACTTGTGTTGAAACTCAACTCCTCATATTTTAGCAAATTAGCTCCAACCAAAACTTTTGGTTTTCACACATTTAATCTAAATGATTTACACCCAATTCAAATTCCATTCAATCTTATTCAAATTGAATTTCACTAATTTATTTATCTCGATCCATTTAATTGGCTTCAGTTACATTTAAACTTCAGAATTCAAATTCCTGAGTTTTTATTTCAAATCCTTCAGAAATCACATAAATATATACATATATTTATTTTCATTTCAAATTCAAACATTTGAATTTTCAAACTACTTGTTTTCTTTCAAACAAATTTCCACCAAAACTTTTCTAAAGTAGCAATCCATCACTTAGAAACTCGAAAATGAACACTGACGAAGCTGCAGTCCTCATCAGAATTATTTTCCCGCCACTGAATTGAGTTCAGTGCTTAAACAATTTCAAAACCTATTCAAAATGATTTTTATTCAAACGGTCTTTTCAAAACAAAGCTATATCCTTTTAATATACTTCGAATTTTTTTTTCAACTTCCCAGGATTTTATGTTCTGAATTCTAGTTTGAATCCAACTCAAGTTCATCTCATTTGTATATTTCATTCATGTACAAGTTATATTTGGTTATAGATAACCATTTCAATTTTATAATCTCATCTGATTATAATGATAACATCCAACACATCGATAATTTCAGTAAATTATTTTTTTATATCAAAATAAAATTTTGGGCAAAATTATTTCATTTACCCACATTAGATCAATATCATGTTCAATCTTCTGTTCTAGTATTTACACACTCTTATCGACGTTGTGGCATCCCACGATTCGACCAGAATTCATAAACCACTCAACAGACTAGCCAACACAATATAAATCAACTTTTATATCAATTTACAAATACGCTCTCTCGTATATACACTCAACTCATTCTAGGGTACTACGGACCCTATTTCTAATGAGCACATGCCATACAAGCCTAGGTATTTGCTCAACCTAAGCTCTTATACCAACTTTAATGACCCAACGGCAGTGGGCAAACCTCACACCATGGCTTACAGAGATACCTATGAACTGTTTTTATGGCCAACCTCTCGACTCGACCAACCCACATTGTCGGGAGATGTAGGGGTAAGAGTCTCCCGTTCAACACCTAACGCAAAGTGAGAACCCCCTATCATCCGTACCAATTAAGCAACCAGCTCTGATACCAACTGTAATGGCCCGCAAATCTGTACTATCTGAGTTGACTAATAACACCACACGTCCAACCCAAATTGCACAGAAATACGAATCATTATTAGAAAGAAGTTAGAGGATGAGAAATAGAAAGAAAGAAATATTAGAGTAGAAGAAAACAAAGAAGACAAATATCACAGCGGAATGAATAAAATATATTATATAACATAACTTTTGAAAATACAAATCAGTAACTGGATATACATACCATTATCAGAGCACAATAGTTATTCCTGGAACAGTTATAAACACCGGTTTCCAGATACAACATAGTACACAGCGGAAATATGATAATCTATAGCTAACTGGTGAAGCCTCCTGCTTCCAGCTCTTCCAAGTGAATCTGAAAAATCCCGACTACTTGACTGCCCGTACAAATTTGGGCACCCAAGAGTTTAGGGAAAACAAACAAAATAAACTCTGGGTCAGTCATGGGACTGGTGTGAGTAAACTCCAACCATTTGTTTAACTTTAAAAATCCTTTCTAAAGAAATGATAATAGTAAGACCAGCCCACACATAAACATGGACGGTTTTTACCTCACTATAACCCAAAACACTTTGATACAAAAATCCAGTGATATTATAATAATGTCTAATCAATTAAATAGAATCTAGCAGAACGCTTGCATCTCACGCTCCATACATAATATAAAATCAAAAACTACAGGGCGCTTATTGGAGATTGGATTCTGACTATGACAAGGTATGGAACCACCTTCCGATCAGTGTACTCTAGAGGCGATACACTGGGGTTCGACAAGAACATCTTGCAACCCGGGCCACACATGACTGACCACTCATTTCGCTTGAGTGTATCGAATGTATATCACCAACAGTTGGGATCAGCAACCGTTTCCCGAATGGGACAGCATCGAATAAAATAAGAAACTAAATGAATCTCTAGATAGGTGATAATACATCCTAATGGGAGTGACCCACATAGCCATGCTGCCTGCCTGATTTTTGTCATTTCCCGGTTGTTGAGGCCTGAGGCTACGATTACTTTCTATTCATTGATAGCACAATCACTTTGAATGCCACATTGTCAGATCCGTTAATCACTAATTGACTTGCACAAATATTCTGGATATTATGCTAAGGGAATTAATCTATTGCCACCATATATATTTGTACAGATCAACATATTCGATCATTGGAAATACTTTGTCAGACATTCATCCATATACGTTCGTTTTGGGACTTAACGAAACTGAAGGCACAATTTCTATTAATAGAAAAAGCCCTTGCACTTTACACCGTCTTCGATTACCTTCGTATAATCTGATTCGCAATGCTACTGCCAATACAGAGTGGTTCACGGATAATAATCCAACCGGTCTCTCCATATTGACAACGATATTGGCAAATACTTCGATAGTCGGTTATTTTACTATCGAAGAAAAAACAAACATCCATTCAAAACAATCAAACAATCATTGGGCCCCTTGATTACCATTCATTGATTAAATCACCCTTTCCATTTCCTTATCAATATTTGTTAAACAAATATTTTCAATTATCATCTCGGTCTCTTACATTCTTTGGAAAGCATTTCTATATCTCGCCTTCTTTTATTTTCTACACTTAGAAAATATATTCTATTTGAAATTTAAAACAATTTCAATCACTTATCTCTTTCCCGACTACTTTAATTAGACTCAGGAAATATTTACTTTTATATTCTAAAATTCCACTACTTGGGTTAAAACGAATGCTGCGTAAAACATCGTTACAACAACCCAAAATATTTTATTCACTAACTCTTATCCAACACTTCTCTTCGAGATTGGATCTTGCTATTTATCAATTAAAAATGAAATCAATCAAGTTGGGGTAAAATTACCTCTCAGACCTTGACTGAAAACATCCTCAACTTCAAAACGGCAAAACCACTAACCTCGAATAAACACACTATAAAACCCAATTACTCATTTTAAAAACATGTATACGGTTCGCTTTCTATTTCTAATTTATAGATTTCCATTTTTGTTTACAATATTCTATTTTAAAGTTCGTTTCATTATTGAATTCTATATATATCGATATATTGATTTCTAATTATCAAATTTTTCTTAAAAATATTCTACCTCCTTATATTTCCGGAAAATTTCGCCATAACCTCCTTTGTACCGGGAGCATCGGGATATTTCAAATAGCTTCCCATGGCCCTCACCCATCCAAAAGAAAAAGAAAAAGCCAAGCGGCTTGCCGATACAGCGCATAAAACCTCATATATGAAATTTAAACATGTACCTTTTGTCGGGCACATAAATTAAAATCTTCATATACTTCATCTCATACCTGTCTAACACATGCTCACCTATTTCTAGTTCAATTCAACTCAATCCAATCGATCAGTTTCACTCATTTATTCTTTAATTAGCTATTTTTCCTATTTCACTTCTTTATTTGAACATAACATGTTCAAACAAAATATTTAACTTGCTCATAACCAAATTGAATTTCAATTTCAATTCTAGTTTCCTTTTCGATTTTGAATATGAATTTTCAAATCGAATTCACTTTATTCAAAACCCAATATTAATTTAAAATCTCATTAACTAATTACTATTCAAATTGGTTAATTCTATTCAATACTCAAAAAAAAATCTGATTTCTGCTTCAAAAATCATATTCATTACTCCACTTGAGTTCACATACAATTTACAACTCAAAATCTGAAGTTATCTAAATAGAAATTCAAATTTTATTTGCTTAAAATCTTTTTCTAAAATTAAATAAACCGTTATGGTTTTTAAATGGTTATGGCGCTGTTTTTCTGAAAATTTGATTTTGATATAACTCAAAATCTATACGACAAAATTCAGAATTTTCTCTTCCATTAAAAAACTATTATCAAATCGGTCCTGACGTTTCTTGTTTCAAAGAATTCGGACTTCAACTAAGTTCTGTATACTCAATCGAAGTTCGAATCGCCAATTTACGAACTACAGCGCTGCGGCGAGTTCGTTTTAATTATATTTATATATATAAACTTCGTTAAAATGAATTCAACTCCATTCTGATATATTTTTAATATATATCAAATCCATTTCAACATAACATTTCTGATCTATTTCACTTCCATTTGAAATTCTATATTCGAATTCCATTTCACTTCTATTTGAATTCTATATTCAAATTTTCATTTCACTTCTGTTTGAATTCTATATTCAAATTCCTTTTCAATCTCCATTTGAATTTCTATTCAAATCTATTTTCCAACTTTATTTAAATTTCTATATTCAAATCTATTTTCAAACTTCAATTGGATTTCTATATTCAAATCTATTTCAATTCTATTCGAATTTTTTATTCAAATTCCCATTCCAACTCTATTTGAGTTCTATATTCAATGTCTATTTCAAATTTTATTTTGAAATTCTATTTCGAGTTCTATTTTGAAATTTTAATTCCATTTTGAAATTCTATTTCAATTTCTATTTCCAATTCTATTTGAAATTTCTATATTCAAATTCCCTATATTCAAAATCTATTTGAATCCTCTATATTCGAATTCTATTCAAATTCTATATTTGAATTTTCTTTATTTTTTTCTATATTCAAATTTTATATTTGAACTCCGTTTGAATTATATATTCAAATTCCATAGTTTAAATTCCATTTCAATTCTCTATTCAAATTCCATATTTATTCTATTTGAATTTCAAATATTCAAACTCCAATTTAATTCTATTTGAAATTTCAAATATTCAAACTCCAATTTAATTCTATTTCTATATTCAATTTCTATTTGAATTTTCTTTATTCATTCTTTACACAAGTCTCGATTTCAATTTCTTTTGAAATCGATATTTCTACTTTTCGAAAGCAAATTTCCCTTTTTAATTTCACACTTGTATTTTTATTTCTGAATTTATCCAATGATAATTCTTTTTACTTCATTTATAAACTTCGTTTATAAATGAACTATTTATAAACTTCGTTTATAAAGGAACTACTTGTTTTATTTCTTTTAAAACAAGTTAATATTTCAAATCTATTTAAAAATTCCAATTCTATTTTAGAAAAATAGAATTTCCCTTTTTAAATTTCAAATATCCCTTTCTGGGTATTTTTATAAATTAACACTTAGGCCCAGTGATATTTAAACACCAAACAACCAATTATTTATTTCAGGTTTTCTAACACATCATAAATGACAGTATATATGCAAACAAATAAACAAACAGATAATATATATTTTTGAGGAATCCAGTTGGATCCCTCCAACCTGTTTTCCTGCATCCACAGACGTTAGTCAACATAGTAATACCCATCCTTCTTCAAGGCAGGATATCGCGGTATAAAAGGGGATCCACTTATATACGTGGGCGTAGGGTCATCCGCTAATGATACTGCGGTCATCCGCTAATAGTATTGCGGGAAATATCCAATAACCACAAAAATTCAACAATTCATTCATGCACCCAAGCAACCAACAAAATTATTTTACGATAAAAATAAATTTAAATATAAAACTGTGAGTGAGATTTACTCACAGTGGTTTTCATTTGTCACTTCTATGTTCTGGATTTGTTTAACTTCGAATGACGTTCGAATTTTTCCTAGAATCTCTGTAGGCTCCAAATTACTTCGAATCTATTTCCAAAGCGATGTTTATATCCATACGAATCCAATGTCGGTGATTTTATCCAAATCTAGTAAAATCTTCCTTCCTCCTTATACTCAGCAGTCCCAGTTATTGTACGATGTCACCATGACCGACATCCAACTCTTGCATATATGTGTATAGAAATAATTAGACATTATTTAAATAAATTTATTTCACTAAATTCTCTCTTCATACCTTAAACACCTTACAAAAAGATTTGCATTTCCTGTTGCCGCACATACCACCCATTCCTTATTTACTCGACATCACTAACTCCCCTCTTTCATCACCTCAGAACCCACTTCAATTTCTACTGCTAATGTTGGCCTCTACGCACCCTAAAACATCAGATCCGACCCCCCCATCTTCAACTGCCAAACCCTCCACAGTCAAAGTTGAAGTGAACCACCGGAACTGCACTGATACCACTCGAACTCCCTCCTTACTGCGAACATGCTCATTTCCTTATGGCTGCAGTGTTATGGCTGATTTCTCCCAACCCTGAATCCACCAAATCCTTTACTGCTCGACCAATACCTGCTGCTGAACGTCGCAACCAACCAGATCCACCATTGGATCTATAGTCCCAGTCGCGAGATTGATGCTTGCGTCGAGCTCCAGAATCACTCCCGTACCCTAACCTTACGATTTCCGACATCGATTCCCAAAACGAAGTCAGACAGTGCCAATCGCCACCACCGCTACCCTTCCTTAACACGTGTGCCTCCCTAAGTCCTACCAGAGCCCATTGCAACCCCTGCTCTAAATCGACAGCATCCATCCAAATCTGGCGCACGTTACTCCCATGCGACGATGATCAGAATCGCGAATAGTGATTTGCAACGCAATTAATTTAAATAAGTGAAGATACCATTTTTACTTCGTGGAGTTTGATTTGTGAAGATATGAGGTGTGGTATATTTTAATTATGATAAGAGGAACTGCGGCCATTTTAAATTGTTGATTTATGAAGCTTTGGTCTTCATTTTCATTTGTGAAGAATTACATAGGGATGTCGCGATTTTTATAGAAGAAGAAGGGGACAGGTGGTACATGGTATTAAAGGGATGTTGGTTAAGTACACCGCATATTTAATTCGATTTGACATCAAGAGATTTTTATTCTTTTTAGACAGATTTCGATTTGATTTCGATCCTATCCACAATCAAATATCTCGGGGTTCACAATTAAAAATCATGAACCGTTATTTTAGCGTATCGACCGTCGTTCCAATGTAATTACACTATTCTGAACTTAACAGAATAGACTATATAATACAATTCGAACATATTTAAAAATAACATATTAAATTGATATAATATGATTTAAATTCAAAACAAATAAATTCTGGGATAATAGATTAATATTATTATTCTAGTTCAAACAGAGGTTTGTATTGATCATCTGAACTGTTTTCAATTCAGATTTAAATTTTGAATTAAATAAATTCATTTCGTATTTCGATAATTATATATATATATATATTTGAAATAAATTGTATTTGATTATTAAAGCGATAAATTCCATTTATATTACAAACTCAATATTTAAAACGATATTAAATATTTTAAAATAAATCAACCAAAAATATGGGTCGTTACATTCTTCCCCCCTTAAAATAATTTCGTCCTCAAAATTGCTAAGGTAGGAAAAATGGTACCAACTCATTACTTTTCAACAATTCGCTTGTGTTGAAACTCAACTCCTCATATTTCAACAAATTATCTCCAACCAAAAAATTTGGTTTTCACACATTTAATCTAAATGATTTACACCCAATTCAAATTCCATTCAATCTTATTCAAATTGAATTTCACTAATTTATTTATCTCGATCCATTTAATTGGCTTCAGTTACATTTAAACTTCAGAATTCAAATTCCTGAGTTTTTATTTCAAATCCTTAAGAAATCACATAAATATATACATATATTTATTTTCATTTCAAATTCTAACATTTGAATTTTCAAACTACTTGTTTTGTTTCAAACAAATTTCCACCAAAACTTTTCCAAAGTAGCAATCCATCACTTAGAAACTCGAAAATGAACACTGACGAAGCTGCAGTCCTCATCAGAAATATTTTCCAGCCACTGAAGTGAGTTCAGTGCTTAAACAATTTCAAAACCCATTCAAAATGATTTTTATTCAAATAGTCTTTTCAAAACAAAGCTATATCCTTTTAATATACTTCCAATTTTTTTTCAACTTCCCAGGATTTTAAGTTCTGAATTCTAGTTTGAATCCAACTCAAGTTCATCTATCCAAAGACATACGAATGAAATGTATTCTAGAGAATTCTAGATTTCCCAAGACATACGATAATATACTCATGGAATGAAATGTATTTTAGAGTTCCCAAGACGTACGATAATATAGGAATCGGGATAACCCATATTTTTTCTAAATTAAAAAAAGTACATATATCCAAATTCAAAGAGAATTAGAACAAAAGAATTATGAATTCTTCTCATAAATATATACTCCCCAGCAATATGGCTCTAGAAATCCTATTGTCAGAAAACATAAACCAAAGAAACAGTATAAAAAGAAATATTACTTAAGAAAATCAATGGCTAAGAACCATATCTAAATAAAACAAAACATGTTAGAAAATATAATCCTAGTAAAACATATACAAATACGATTACATGTTTTGCATGTAACGAGAAAGGACATCTTTCTTCTACTATCCTAGAAGACATAATTCATTTACTAAAGAATTAAATTTAGCTAATTCAGTAAAAAAACATAGTTGAAATAACTTCAAATGTTTCAGAAACCTCTATAATATATTCTATAATATTACTAGAAGGATTAGAAGAGCAAGATTACCTTCTAATTCAGACTATTCCTTAATATAAAAATTAACAAAAATCAAACAAACCAATTAGATCATTTTGATCAATTATTAAATTTAGTAGATAGGGATGAATGCGAACATGAATTTAAATATAAAATGGGAACAGATGCTACAAAGTGTTATTTTTGTCCTTGGTACCCTGTATTTGATAAAAGATTTAAATGCAAAATATGCACCACAGAAATATGCTACTCTTGTGCAGAAAAACATTTTAAACTAAGTATACCAAATGTAAAGAAAATACAATTTACTAACAAAAACAAAATCAATGAAGATATAACAAAAATCCTAGAAGAAAGAATTAATAGTTACGAACTAGAATTAGATGAAATCAAAACAAACTTACAAAAAATAGAACAAACAAAGGAAAGGAAATAATTACTCCAAATAATTCTTTATCTATTATTGACAATAGTCTAAACAATTTAGATATACCTATAATATATGTAATAATGAAACCTTGTTGAAAATAACCTAAATAGTTTAGAAAAACCAATTAATATAACCTTAATATGCAATACTGGAAACCTAAAAGAACTAAGAACTCTAACATTATTAAATATAGAAGGAATAGAAATACAATTATTTAATCTCTAAAGCAGATAAACCAAAACAAAGCATACAATTTGATGGAAAAACAAACATTGTAATCAATATTGTAAAAAATGTACAAATAAGATTCAGTACCACATGTAATGAATGGTCTCATCATTACCCCTTAAAACAACTAGGGTAACAGAATTAAACTTAGGAAATATAAATTTGATACTAGGATTAGATTTTTATTATATGATAACGGACAATTCTCTTTTAACAAAGATTAATTACAAATATCTAAAAAAACTACATTAACACCAATTCTATCAAAGTATACACTTAAGACGAATGGTAGACAGAAAAAGAAAAACATTGTACTTGCGACACACCAGGACAATGCAAAAAACAAAAATACTACAAGAATTACTAGAAGATCTTGACAAATTAGATAAAAATGAATATGAAGATGATTTTGAATTAAATAATGATTTTGAATTATTAAATGCATATGATGAGTATGAAGATGTAGAATTTAATTTAGAACTAATAAATCCAGACAAATTAAGTAAAATTCTACTAAGTACTGATGACATTGACCAAATAATTAGTAAGTTAGAAAAAATAGAAATAATAGGAGAAAAACCCTTAAAATATTGGGAAAAAAGACTCAATTTACTGTAAACTTGACATTATCAACTCAGATATAACAATAAAAACTAAATCACCCATATATGATAATTGGATGACAGAAGAATTCAAAATGTATATACAAATACTAAAAAAATTTGGAATAATAAGAAAAACAGATTCAAGACATAGAACAACATTTATAGTACAGAATGAATCTAAAAGAAAGAGAGGACAACCTAGAATGGTAATGGATTATACTAGACTAAATGACAACACAAACGAAGATGGTTATTGTGTACAAGATAAAGACATTTCAGTCAATAAAATCCAAGATAATTATTGGTTTTCTAAATTTGACCTAAAATCTGGGTTCTTAAACGAATTTTTATATTATGCAACAACCTCTAGAAACTATTATTCTAAATAAATAGGAGATAGGTTATTTTCCAAATTACCAGGAGATTTAGGTAAAGAAATACACAATTCATGGAATGAAATGTATCCTAGAGTTCCCAAGACATATGATAATATACAAATCAGGATAACCCATATTATTTCTAAATTAAAAAAAATGTACATATATCAAAGTACAAAAAGAACTAAGACAAAAGAATTACGGATTCTGCTCACAAATATATAATCCCCAACAATATGGCTCTAGAAATCCTATTGTCAGAAAACATCAACCAAATAAGCAGTATACAAAGAAATATTACTTAAGAAAATCAATGGCTAAGAAACCATATCTAAATAAATCAAAGCATGTTAGAAAATATAATCCTAGAAAAAACATATACAAATACGATTACATGTTTTGCACGTAACGAGTAAGGACATCTTTCTTCGGCTTGTCCTAGAAGACATAATTCATTTACTAAAGAATCAAATTTAGTTGATTAAGTAGAAGAAAAAATAGTATAAATAACTTCAAATGTTTCAGAAACCTCTACAATATATTCTGTAATATCACAAGAAGGATTATAAGAGCAAGATTACATTCTAATTCAGACTATTCCTTAATATAAAAATTAACAAAAAATCAAACAAACCAATTAGGTCATTTTGATCAATTAATAAATAGGGATGAATGCGAACATGACTTTAAATATAAAATGGGAACAGATGCTACAAAGTGTTATTTTTGTCCTTGGTACCCTGCATTTGATAAAAGATTTAAATGCAAAATATGCCCCATAGAAATATGCTACTCTTGTGCAGAAAAATGTTTTAAGCTGAGTATACTAAACGTGAAGAAAATACAATTTACTAACAAAAATAAAATCAATGAAGATACAATAAAAATCCTAGAAGAAAGAATGAATAATTTCGAATTAGAATTAGATGAAATCAAAACAAACTTACAAAAAATAGAACAAACAAAGGAAAAGAAATAATTACTGCAAATAATTCTTTATCTATTATCGACAACAGTCTAAACAATTTAGATATGCATACGATATATGTAATAATGAAAATCTTGTTGAAACTAACCTAAACAGCTTAAATAAACCAATTAATATAACCTTAATATGTAATACTGGAAACCTAAATGAACTAAGAACTCTAACATTATTAAATATAAAAGGAATAGAAATACATTTATTAACGTTTATAAATACAAGTGCAACAATTTCTACAATATGTTCATGAATAATCACATTATTTAGTCTCTAAAGCAGATAAACCAAAACAAAGCATACAATTTGATGGAAAAACAAACATTGTAACCAATATTGAAAAAAAATGTACAAATAAGATTCAGTACCACATGTAGTGAATGGTCTCAATAATACCCATTAAAACAACTAGGGTAACAGAATTAAACTTAGGAAATATAAATTTGATACTTGGATTAGATTTTTTATTATATGATAACGGACAATTCTCTTTTAACAAAGATTAATTACAAATATCTAAAAAAAACTACATTAACACCAATTCTGTCAAAGTATACACTTAATATAATGATAGACAGAAAAAGAAAAACATTTTACGTTCGACACACTAGGACAATGCAAAAAAACAAAAAATACTACAAGAATTACAAGAAGATCTTGACAAATTAGATAAAAATGAATATGAAGATGATGTTGAATTAAATAATGATTTTGAATTATTAAATGCATATGATGAGTATGAAGATGTAAAATTTAATTTAGAACTAATAAATCCAAACAAATTAAGTAAAATTTTACTAAGCACTGATGACATTGACCAAATAATTAGTAAGTTAGAAATAATAGGAGAAAAACCCTTAAAATATTGGGAAAAAGACTCAATTTACTGTAAACTTGACATAATCAACTCAGATATAACAATAAAAACTAAATCACCCATGTATGACAATTGGATGATAGAAGAATTCAAAATGTATATACAAATACTAAAAAAAATTGGAATAATAAGAAAAACAGATTCAAGACATAGAACAACATTTATAGTACAGAAAGAGTCTAAAAGAAAGAGAGGACAATCTAGAATGGTAATGGATTATACTAGAATAAATGACAACACAAACGAAGATGGTTATTGTATACCAGATAAAGACATTTTAAACAATAAAATCCAAGATAATTATTGGTTTTCTAAATTTGACCTAAAATCTGGGTTCTTAAACGAATATCTATATTATGCAACAACCTCTAGAAACTATTATTCTTAATAAATAGGAGATAGGTTATTTTCCAAATTACCAGGAGATTTAAGTAAAGAAATACACAATTCATGGATTGAAATGTATCCTAGAGTTCGCAAGACATACGATAATATACGAATTAAGATAACCCATATTATTTCTAAATTAAAAAAAATGTACATATATCCAAATACAAAGAGAATTAAAACAAAAGAATTACAGATTCTGCTCACAAATATATACTCCCCAACAATATGGCTCTAGAAATCCTATTGTCAGAAAACATAAACCAAAGAAGCAATATACAAAGAAATATTACTTAGGAAAACCAATGCCTAAGAAACCATATCTAAATAAATCAAAACATGTTAGAAAATATAATCCTAGAAAAACATATACAAATACGATTACATGTTTTGCACATAACGAGAAAGGACATCTTTCTTCGGCTTGTCCTAGAAGACATAATTCATTTACTAAAGAATCAAATTTAGTTGATTAAATAAAAGAAAACTTAGTAGAAATAACTTTAAATGTTTCAGAAACCTCTACAATATATTCTATAATATCACTAGAAGGATTAGAAGAGCAAGATTACCTTCTAATTCAGACTATTCCTTAATATAAAAATTAACAAAAAAGACAAACAAACCAATTAGATCATTTTGATTAATTATTAAATTTTGTAAATAGGGATGAATGCGAATATGACTTTAAATATAAAATGGGAACAGATGCTACAAAGTGTTATTTTTGTCCTTGGTACCCAGTATTTGATAAAAGATTTAAATGCAAAATATGCACCATAGAAATATGCTACTCTTGTGCAGAAAAATATTTTGAACTAAGTATACCAAATGTAAAGAAAATAAAATTTACGAACAAAAATAAAATCAATGAAGATAGAATAAAAATCCTAGAAGAAAGAATGAATAATTTCGAATTAGAATTAGATGAAATCAAAACAAACTTACAAAAAATAGAAAAAACAAACGAAAAGAAATAATTACTACAAATAATTCTTTATCTATTATTGGCAACAGTCTAAACAATTTAGATATACCTACAATATATGTAATAATGAAAACCTTGTTGAAACTAACCTAAACAGTTTAGATAAACCAATTAATATAACCTTAATATGTAATACTGGAAACCTAAAAGAACTAAGAACTCTAACATTATTAAATATAAAAGGAATATAAATACAATTATTAGTGTTTATAAATACAAGTGTTACAAGTTCTACAATATGTTCAAGAATAATCACATTATTTAGTCTCTAAAGTAGATAAACCAAATCAAAGCATACAATTTGATGGAAAAACAAACATTGTAGCCAATATTGAAAAAAATGTACAAATAAGATTCAGTACCACATGTAGTGAATGGTCTCAACATTACCCCTTAAAACAACTAAGGTAACAGAATTAAACTTAGGAAATATAAATTTGATACTTGGATTAGATTTTTTATTATGTGATAACGGACAATTCTCTTTTAACAAAGATTAATTACAAATATCTAAAAAAACTACATTAACACCAATTCTATCAAAGTATACACTTAAGAAGAATGGTAGACAAAAAAAGAAAAACATTGTACTTGCGACACACCAGGACAATGCAAAAAAACAAAAAAATACTACAAGAATTACAAGAAGATCTTGACAAATTAGATAAAAATGAATATGAAGATGATGTTGAATTAAATAATGATTTTGAATTATTAAATGCATGTGATGAGTATGAAAATGTAGAATTTAATTTAGAACTAATAAATCCAAAAATATTAAGTAAAATTTTACTAAGTACTGATGACAATTACCAAATAATTAGTAAGTTAGAAAAAATAGAAATAATAGGAAAAAACGCTTAAAATATTGGGAAAAAGACTCAATTTACTGTAAACTTGACATAATCAACTCAGATATAACAATAAAAACTTAATCACCCATATATGACAATTGGATGATAGAAGAATTCAAAATGTATATACAAAAACTAAAATAAATTGGAATAATAAGAAAAACAGATTCAAGACATAGAACAACAACATTTTTAATACAGAAAGAATCTAAAAGAAAGAGAGGACAATCTAGAATGGTAATGGATTATACTAGACTAAATGTAACAACTCGGAATTTTAGAACCAATTTAAAATTTTTATTTTAGCTATTTTAATGAATTTTAAATATTTAAAATGATTTATTTTAAATAATAACGGCAAAAAAAATTATTTAATCGGAATTAGAATATGAAAATTTATTTTATTTATATAACGAGCCTGAAATGGTGCGACAATTTGAAAATTTGATTTTAAACTTTAACTGAATGTACAGGATTCAAAATAAATCGGATTTTAGTAAAACAAGAAATATTTGTATTTGCTGAATTATATATTTCTAACGGATGTGGAAATTCCAGATTTCGTAATGGGATAAAAAGTTATGTCAAGTTTAAAATTCAGAAAATTCGATATGGAATTATATATATTTTATATAATATAGAGCCCTTAAAAATAGCCATTTTGAAAACAACATCCGTTTTCGATGAAACCACTTTTGTTGGATCCGGAATGTCAAGTTATTTTTAGATTCCAATTTTCATAATTTTTGGAATCAATATGTGAGCGTGCCGGATTTTAACGTGTTTGGTAATTTCAGTTTGAATTTTATCGACCACAAAATGGCCATTTTTCAAACGGTCTCCAAATTTGATGAAATTAGGTTTGTTTGGACTGTATCGTCAAAACAAAGCTAGATATAATTTTTCTAAATTTTTGGGGTCAGTATGTGGCCCCGGTAAATTAAAATGTACCTTAAAAGTTCAATATAATTATTTATATTTTAATCTTGATGAAAACTGATTGAATCAGTTGACTCGGCTTACGAGACATATCCCATTGTGTTCGGAATGAGGGTGATTAGCTAGGGGTGACAGTTGTTGTGTTTGATTTGGAGTTCGAAAAATAAAAGTCAACTTTTTTGTGAATTAAAAAGAAAATAAAATATAAATATTCACTTAAACCCCTCCCCCTTCCCAATTCATTTTCCCCAAACCACCCTCAAACTCAATCGATCGGGAAATTAAAAATGGCGATTGCCATCGCCTCGCCCCACTGCTCTGCCATCGACCTCGCGTCAGCCACCCTCCTCCGCCTCCGTCGACCCTCCTCTCCTCTTCCATTCAAGACCGCGAGCACCCCCAAAACCCATTGACCCGCCACCTCCTGACACCACCGCGGCATTCAGCTGCTCCCCCACATCACCCAGTTGGAGCTCGAACGCCAGCCATTTGTGGGTGGTGGCACTGGCGGTTTTCACAGTCGAGGCGGGGGAGGTTTGGTTTATTCCTGGCAACGTGAAAAGGATGAAGACGGGTTCAAATATAACCAAATTAACAGTGAGTTTTATTTTATTATTTTATTTTATTTTGATGTAATTAATTTAGTTATTAAATAAAAGAAAGGTGAATTTTATTTATAAAAAGGTATGATTTTTAATTATAAAAAGATGTGATTTTTAATTATAAAAAGATGTGATTTTTAATTATAAAAAAGATATGGTTTTTAATTATAAAAAGATATGATTTTTAATTGTGAAAAGATACAATTTTAAATTTTGAAGAAATATGATTTTTATTATATATATATAGCAATATAAAATTTTTATTTTTAGTTATATAAAAATTTGATTTTTAGTTATATAAAAATTCGATTTTTATATAAAAAACTGAATTGCAAAAATATGATTATAAATGTGATTTTTAAAATCTAAACATTGTATGAAAAATGTTATTTTTACTATGAACTACGTGAAAAAAATTGTGTTTGAATTTCAAGCAAATCCAAACTATTCAGAAATTCAGAAATAAAACTGGCGGAGTGGAAACCAAAGGTGAGAATTTTTTTCTCACTTAATTTCTTTACAGTTTAAATATATACTAGGATGCAGACAGTGCTTAGTAGCACCCAACACCTTTGATTGAAACCATGGTTGTTTGGTTGCTTGAATTGTTTTGTGGTAAATTGGTTGTATTGTGGTGAATTGGTTGTATTGTGGTGAAATGAAATCATTGTAATGCCGCAAGGCCTAGGTTTGCAGAGGAGCCATGCTCAGACACGGTGTTGGTGCTAAATACCCTGCCGTTACGCGACCGAAATTTTCTAAAATATAATGTGTTAGTTAAAAATATAATTTCTAATGTGTATATGAACTAAATAAAAGATTCATGTGTTGAATAAAATGTTTGAACAATAAAAATATTATTTTTATTGAATATATGAACTATATAAAATATTCATTTGTTGAAATAAATATTTTATCGTTAAAAATATAATTTTTAACGCATAAAGAGCGGCATAAAATTCTGCTGAAATGAAAATAAATATTCATATACAAATCGGACGATTCGTTTATGAACACACATTTAACTGATATGGATTGGGACGATAAATTTTACACATCGCCCAACTGCACAAATAATAATCAGGGTTTGTTGATTGAAACCCCAAATGGGTATTGGGATGATATTTGATATACACTAATCCCAATTGTTTAGTTGTATGTCAATCGATTGGTTGACAGTATTTAATGCTTATGCAGTTGTGTAATGCACTCTGGATGATGGATGATTGTTTATCAGTGTTGTTGTATACATGTGATGTATGAAATCCATATAAATAACATTATATGGTAATTGATTGGGTCTGATTCCAATTCAGAAAGAACAAATATTTTAAAATAACGAATATTTTAAAATAATGAATATTTTAAAATAATATTCAGTAAAGGATTAAAATGTGAATTTGAAGTCCGATTTTGGATGGACACGAATATATTGAAATGTATGAAGCCGTGTTGATTAATTATGCGCTATTCAACGTGAACGATATTTATATCAATTTTATTCATTTTTATAATGAATATCGAGAAGGAAATGATTTCAAAATCAGATATTTTGAAAATATTATCATTTATATTATAATGATATAAAATATTCAATTTTGGTTTAAAATTGGAAAAGAAGTTGGAATCGTTTTTAAAATGAATTTATAAAATATGTTATGAATGAAATATACATATATATATGTATATTTAATGGCTTGAATAGAACGCGCTGCGCCGCAATCGTTTGCGAATTTCGACCGTTGACTTTGAATTGACATTACGGGAGATCCAACCGTCGGATTCTCCTAAAACCAGAACCGTTGGGTTTTTACCGAAAAGAGCTTTCCAACGTATCCTAAAACCAGAATTTCCAATATATGAATTGGAATGGATTTGAATGGAAATCATCTTTGAAATATTTTGATATTGGATTCCGTGATTATATGGATATTGTTATGGGAATTTGGAAGATATATATATATATATCGTTATTCGCAAAACGATATTTGTTGGTTTCAGAATTTGATATTGAATATAAGCCGATATAATTTCTATTCAGAGCCGTATATTGATATCAAATTGGATTTTGGGTTTGTCGTGAACGGTGTCTTAAATAACACTGTTCTTAAACTAAGTTGAGAAAAGAATAAATCTTTTAATTAAGATTTAGTGAAGTTTTCCAATTAATTAATATTTAATTGGAATTTAATAAAAGAATTAGATTTTGGGTTTGTCGTGAATGGTGTCTTAAATAACACTATTGTTAAACCCCTTATGAAAAGAATAAATCTTTTAACTAAGATTAATAGAGTTTCCAGTTACATTTAGTAATGGGAATAAAATGGAATGTGAATTGGTTTTATTGTGAATTGTGTTTTAATGACATTCGTTCTTTAACCCAATTCACAATGAAATGTGATTTGGAATTTACAAATCTTTTTGTTAAGATTTAAAAGAAATTTTCCAAAGTAAAGTTTTCCAATATAATACAATAAATTGGAATGGAATGGAATTCTATTTGATAATAATCGAAGTGAGCTTCTGTGGAGGAAGACTGTTAATATATATGGAATTTAAAAGGCTTTGTCGTTATTCCATTTATATTATTAGTCGGATACGGAAATTGATATCGATTATATATATAAATTGATCTGTTTTCCGTGAAGATTCCATAAAATGGAATGTGATTTTGGGTTTATCGTGAATTGTGTTTTAAGCGACATTAGTTCTTTAACCCGGTTAAAGACAGGATTACATGTCTAACATTGTATTTTGAACTATATTATTGATCTCTACTAAATATATATCTGTTTTCCGTGAAGATTCCATAATTAATGGAATGTTATTTGGGTTTATCGTGAACTGTGTTTTAATTAGTTCTTTAACCCAGTTAAAGACAGGATTACATGTCTAACATTGTATTTCGAACTGTATGGTTGATCTCTGCTAAATATATATTTGTTTGGTGGCAGAGAATTTATTCTATTGCTTAACACTCTTCTCTAAGACGTACGAGCTTAGAGGTTATATATCGGCAGAAATCAATAGTACGGTGTAGATTGTTGACGCGGCATGTTTGAATTCCCAAAGTTAGATAATCATTAATATTGATTTTTGGGAAGATTAAAACTAAGTGGAGTTTTAATGAACCTTTAATTAGATTGAAATGAGAATGTGATAATTTAAATTATCAAATTCGGGAAATGATCGAGAATGGAGTACTACTAGTTTTACTCCAGGCGATAGTAAAATCTTTAATTAGATTTGAACGTGAAATGGTAATTAATTTTACCGATAACACTGTGGTGTTAGATATGGAGTATTACCAGTTTTGCTCCATGGGATGAATAGGTTGGGATTGGGATAATAAAAGAAATGATCACTTCGGTATGGTTCGATAATCCTGACTAGTTTGGATAAACCTTAATTTGGTTTGAATTGATATCCAAAGGAAGATTAAAGAATAAATTTAAAGAATTTATCTTTGATAAAATTAATGGGAACCTTTCCCAAAGGATATGTATATTTGAATAAAAGAATATTCTGAATTGGAATGAGGCGTATGTTGTGTTTCTGTAGCACTTGTTTATAATATACGCGAGTTATTCGGAAAGGCCGGGTTTATACCCATTCTAAATAACTGATTCGACGATAAGTCGACGTTAAAGACATTGGTTGAAGACCGGAGGTCTTCACATCGTTTGGATGATTACTGATGTCTTGATTGGGTTGTACACCCAAGACAAGGTAATAAGTGGTAATCATCCATACGTACTTGGAGATCGACCGGATGTGCGAGGACCTCTCTCCTGTATTGGACATATGGGACGAGGAATAAGGTACCTCCGGTTTCGCTCAGTCCCAGAATGAACTTGTAAATGGATGTGTGTCTGACATTGGATTTTATTATGTGTTGATTGATCTCTATTAAATATATATTTGTTTGGTGGCGGAGAATTTATTCTCTTGCTTAACACCCTTCTCTGAGATGTACGAGCTTAGAGGTTAATATCGATAGACATCAATCGCATGGCGTGAATTGTCAGTGTGGCATGCTGAGATGCAAAGGATCAAGAATTCATTTGAGAAGCAGAGTCTTGTGGTTGATGATCAAAGAACGACTTTAAATAGCATAGCTTTGTGTATAGCGTTAATTCGCGAGCCTCACACCCCGGTGTGAATCAGAAACGGGAGAGGGCTTCAGGGAGGACATGCGTTTCCTTCTAGCTAGGAGTGGTGTCATGGTATGGAGCCCAGATATTTTTACTTATGTGGATGATGGAAAGTGAGGCGCCTTGGATATATCGGTCACTACGGGGTCGATGGATGACATGGTCGACATACTGACCAGACTACGCCCTATAGGGCGGGGAAATGTAGTGTTCAGGGATTATTAATGCACTTTGCACTTAGGTGGACCGGCCCTGACGATCCAAGGTGCAATTACAGCTGACCCTGAGGCTCGGGCTAGAGAGTCTCGAAGCGGTAAGGACGATCCCTTGCCTTGGTTCATAGATGGAAATCCAACTTCCAATACGACATTATGCGGTTTTAATTGTAAACCTATATGGCGACATAGTAGCATGGGATACTATGCCGTCTATGATTGATACATTTATATTTGAAGTTGTTTTATACACTTTACACTTATAATAGTGTCAAAATGATTTGTTTTAAATGTATCAAGCATGTTTGGCTATTATAAGGTAAAACTCTATCCTCCGGCTTACGTTGCATTGTGTGATGGGACCTGAGTCTTATAATATCTTCATTTTTCGAAAAAAACATTGCGCTATTTGTTTTATGCACTGGTATTCTTGGGAGGAAACCCGTTCCGTGTTATACGACGTGGTCCCTTGATTTACTTTATTTATAAAGTAAAGTTTTAAATAACTGTTTTAGTTCTCACACCAGTCACATGACTGACCGGGAGTTTTTTGTTTTAACCTAAACTCTGGTTGCCCCTATTTTCCACACGGGCAGCTAGTAGTTTTGGTTTTTGCAGATATTATTTTCACAGGATCCTGGATTTACAAGTGGAACTATATTCGAAAAGCTCTATATCCATGTATTTCTTTCAGTTATGTTATGTATTATTTTTCCGTTGCTATGTAATGTATTTTAATATCTGATGTTTTTCAATGTATAATATTTGTAACACCCCGTATTTCTGTTAATACTAATATTCACAAATTAAAAGAATTAATATTGAGAATTTGCACGAAATAGCCTTAAAAAGGCATATAACAAATTTGAGATATGTGAATTGCCTTAAAAGGCGAAAAATGGAATTAAGACATTAATTGGAAAATTAATGTGTAGAAATGGTCATAAGTTAATTATGGATTAATTTGAATTCATGAATAGGTGCGTGTGTATATATATATATGGGCAGTTAATGTAAACATGAATAGAAGTTTATTAATTTGCTGAGTGTTTGCTGAGTCACTTCTGACTCATTGCTGAGTCAATAAGATAAACCCCATCTAGTCTGAATGGCTGCGGTTATTTCTAGGTTAAATCTAATGGCCTAAATGAATCCTAACATCTATAAATAAGTGGGTAGACTCTAACCCTAAATCACTTGAAAAATTGGAGAGCTACCGACATGCCGTTGCCATGGAGTTCAGCATAGCCGTCACGAATTAAAGAAGAAGAAGAAGAAGAAGGCCTAATCTACAAACTAAATCTACTCAAATAAAATCAAAAGCTCTCTCTCTTTCTATTTCTCTTCTATAAAATTGTGAGTATGATGAATCTCACAATATTATTATAAAATAATTTGATTAAGTTATGAATGGATCACAAGAAAGTGATATGAATTGTTATGTATTTGTAAATTATGTTGTGGATCTCTTGTTATGCTATTATGTTATCATATATATGTTGTTATGTTGTAGTGATTATGTTGTAAATAATCCTATGCTATGTCATATGTGATTAATCATGCTATGCTATGTTGTAAATCATATCATGCTATGTTGCAAATTATGATATGCTATGTTGTAAATCTTATATATGTTGTAGATCTCATATTATCACATATGTTGAAATACTTATGTTATATGATAATGATGTCATGTTAAGTTGTGTTGAATCATACAAGTTGTAAAATCATGATGTTAGTATTTATTCGAATTGGATCATGTTTAAAGTTTATGTTTTTTTTATAATAGATCTTGATTATGGGAATTTGCCTATTGGGTTAGGTGTACCCATATACATGAATCTACAAATTAATTGGATCTTGAATATGGGAATTTGCCTATTAAGTTAGGTGTACCCATATACATGAATCTATGATTAAATGAATTTTGATTTTTGGGAATTTGCCTATTGAGTTAGGTGTACCCATATAAAACCATATTCTTAATGATGTTGATTCACACATGTCCTATACAAGTTTATGAAATTTGATCAAAATCATATTATGTGAATTATGAATAAGTTGACACCCTTAGATCCATGACATGTATAACCTTATGCAAGTTGTAATGTATCCAAGTTTTACCCCTTGTTATGATTTATTTAGTCACATATATATGTTGTTGTTGTGAATATTTTCTTTTATGCTATGAGTTAGACTAATCGGGTCTAGCATACATTTTGCGAATAAACGTTCAAACGTGGGGTAGGGGTAATATTAGGAAATTAATAAATTGGGGTGCAATTGATATGATTTTGCATGCCTTAAATGGATGTCCATAATTGAGTCAATTATGGACATTGTTAAATTTGGAATTAATTAATAATTCAAGTAGGGAATTATTAAAATTGGGGAAAGTGGATTATTAATAATAATCAATGCTTAGGACACGAGGTTGGACCCGTTTGTGACGTAAACCTGCCCGGACCCGCCCGGCAAATCCAGTAGTCACAAATGTCGGCCCAATGTGAGAGGTCTTAGGCCCAAACTAAAGCATAATAGTTGTAAAGACACGAGGTTAGACTCTTTTGTGGTGTAAGACTGCCCGGACCCGCCCGGCAAATCTAGCTGCCATAAATGCCAGTCTAATGTGAGAGGTCTTTTTGAGGTTATGGCCTTAATGAATTAAGAAATACTTAGCCAGATAATCATGTAAGGTGGGACATGGGGGTTAAGTAGGTGCCTTGGGTGGCATGAGGAATCTAGTGGTTGCCTTTAGAGGCATTTGAAATACGATTAGACTTAACCAAATACACATGTAAATGAACATGACTAAGTGGGTTAAGTGGATGGACTAATGGGACAAGCTTAGGTGGAATGCTTGTGGGAAATAATGGGGGCCCATTTCAACCAGTATCCCAAAACGTATCTTTGTGGGCTCGACCCAAGTCGAGGACGGGACACGCATACTGGGTTTGACTATAAGAGGCCAAAACAGGGAGCGGTGGCAACGCAAGTCCAACGGGTTTCATATGCGCGTGTGGACCCGGGCTGGTTGGTAAGACGTTGTTGCATCGTGTAGGTATAAGCCGTGCATCTCCGTTATATCGGGTTGCCACTTTAGGGGAATGATACACCCCACTGTGGGGCCAGCACGAGTATCTACGAGTAGGGAGCCGATCGAAAAATGGAAAGTGGGGTACACCTAGTGGAGATAGGGGCAGGCGGCACCTATGTAGTCAGCTAGGAGTACGTAAAGCCATTAAGAAAGTTTCTAAGTGAAGCTAAGTGGAATCAATCTTTAGGGTGACTGGTGTGGTGCAGTATAGTGTTTATCCTTTAGTATTTAGGAGCGCCTATAACGTTTCCTTTAGCGATTGTCTATGTCCTTAATCTGCTCTTTCATAGACATTTCCTTGTTTTCCAGCTTATGCCTTAGTCCAGTTATTTTGATAATAGTATTGTAGAATTATCATACTCGCCAGACTTTATGTCTGACTCCCCCCCCCCCTCTTTTTCATCCTTTTCTCCCTTCAGGTCCTCAGGTTGGGCCAAGTTCCAGTGGAGTCTGATTGGATTGCTTATCTCTTGGAAAGCTTGGACTGCTGAAGTAAAGTCCAGCTTGTTATCTTTCTTTTTAATGGCTATTTTTGTAATGGGATTATGTACTTGTTTTATCAAGATAGATATTGTACTTGACTTTGATTATGGTGTTATGATGTAATCAAAAATGTTTTGACTTCTGCTGCAATTGAAATAAAGTTTTTAAATTTCCAAGTACTATTTTATATCTGTCTTGTTGAAATTTTACTGTTCTAGATTCACCTAAAACCTCCATAGAAGTTAATGCATTCCCTTTGTGAGTGACATTAATGGACGTGGGGTGTTACACGTGGTATCAGAGCATAAGGTTAACAAAACAGATAAAATTTTTAGAAAAATATTTTTCTAAAGTATTTTTGGAAGAAGTGCTTTCAAAAAAATGTTATTTAGAGAAAGTTTTTATGAAAAACATAATCCCAAATAGCCATATCCTTATCTTTATCTTTCGAATTCTCCATTTTGAATCTTTCCTTTTTCGTTTCAGCATGGCTGAAGATCTTAATCTCCCAGAAGGTGTGACGATTCCAGGGTGGTTTAGGAGATATTTGGAGGCTAGGGCCACCACTGCAGGCCCAGCAGATGTTCCTCCACCCCCAGTTGCACCCATTCCTCCTCCTCCTCCTCGTGTTGACACTTTTGCAAAGACGTGCAAGGAATTTAAGGCTATGGGAGGAAAAACTTTTCAAGGGACTGAGACGTTTGTTGAGGCCAGAGACTGGCTTAAGGAGACTGAGGAATTGTTGGATATCTTTGAAGTGGAAGATGGGAGGAAAGTCCGTTTAGCTGCTTGGTTAATGAAGGGAGAGGACTCGTTTTGGTGGGAGGTCACTAACGGGGAACGTCCAGTTGATTCATGGGCGGATTTCAGACGAAGGTTTGAGGCAAAGTTTCTTTCAAGGGAAGAGGAGAATTTAAATATGGAAAAATTCCTGACATTAAAGCAAGGGAGCTTATCAGTGAAGGAGTATGTCAATAAATTTAATCAGTTAGCAAGGTTTGGCTTGGAGTTGGTGAACACGCCAGAGAAGAAAGCTTTGAGGTTCGTTAGAGGCTTGAATGAACCGTTGCAAGGGTTGGCTATGACCCACATCCCTATGGGAGCCACCTTTGAAAGGCTAGTAGAAATGGCACTTATGCATGAGGATAAGGCAGTTGAAAAGAAAGGGGATCAGAAGAAACCCCAACAGCAAAATTAGAAGGGTGGTAAAAACAATAATGGCAAAGGGAAGAAGAGATGCTTCAATTGTGGGACGCCTGGCCATCTCAGCAAAGATTGTAGAAAGAAAAAGAAGACTGGTTGTTTTCATTGTGGAGATGCGGGACATTTGGTGAAGGACTGCCCAAAGAAGGGGCAGAGGGCAGGGTCTACCTCGGGAGGACAGGTGCAGGCTCTTATGGCACCAGGGCAGGCAAGGGGGCAAGTTCAGGCTATTGCGGCCCCACCGCTGTAAGAAAGAGGTAGAACAATTTCTGTTGAAAGCTTAGTTTTTCTGTTTGATCATCCTGTCCGTACCTTATTCGATTCTGGCGCATCTCATTCGTTTATCTCTGCATCATTAGTTGAATTACTGCACTTGAACACCAGTTTAGTAGAGGATCCCTTGGTTGTTTCAAACCCAATTGGGGGTTCGGCTCATTTGACCATGATATGTTTGGATTTGAAAATCTCTATACTTAGCGTTGAATTTAGATGTGATGCTTATGTATTGGGCTTCACGGGCTATGGGCTAATTTTAGGAATGGATTGGTTATCTAGAAATGGGGCCATTCTTGATTGTGAAAGGAGAGTAGTTAGGCTTGTGACTCGCCTTGGTAATGCTCTCGACATCTTTTTTAGTCCCATAAATTCCGTTATGCTAAGTTATCTTGAATCGCTTGACGCATCTGTAGAGAATCTGCGAACGGTAGAGGTGGTCTGGGAATATCCGGATGTGTTTGAGGAGGTGAAGGGCTTACCTCCAAAGTGGGAGATAGACTTTCGAATTTATCTTGTGGATAATGCTAAACCCGTATCTTTGCCAGTGCGCCACATGGCTCCTCGTGAAAGGAGGGAACTCAATAAGCAAGTGAAGGAGTTGCTTGAGAAGGGGTTCATAAGACGTAGTATATCAGAGTGGGGTGCTCCAGTAGTATTTGCTACAAAGGCGGATGGGTCCCTTAGACTTTGTGTGGACTATAGAGAACTAAACAAGCTTACTAAAAAGAACCGACACCCACTGCCGAGGATTGACGATCTCTTTGATCAGTTAGTTGGCGCCTCAGTGTTTTCGCAGTTGGACTTAGCCACTGGCTTTCATCAACTGAGAGTGGCTGAGGATAGTATAGATAAGACTGCTTTTAGGACTCCTGACGGATTCTATGAATGGCTAGTGATGCCCTTTGGTTTGACAAACGCCCCCGCATATTTTGTTGATTTGATGAGTAGGGTGTTTATGGAGTACCTTAACAAATTCGTGGTAGTCTTTGTGGATGACATCTTAGTCTTTTCTAAGAATGAAGAAGAGCATGCCCTACATCTTAGGGAAGTGTTGGAAACCCTTCGAGCGCATAACCTTAAGGCAAAATTTTCTAAGTGTCACTTCTGGAGGAAAGAAGTACGGTTCTTAGGGCACGTGGTTTCCAAGGAAGGGATAGTAGTGGATCCCGCAAAGGTGGTGGCCATCCAAGATTGGAAGGTCCCTAAAAATGTAACCGAAGTAAGAAGTTTCTTGGGGTTGGCTGGCTATTATAGGAAGTTTATCAAAGACTTAGCAAAAATATCAGCTCCATTAACACGGTTAACGAAGAAGAACCTGCTTTTTACGTGGGACGAAGATTGTGATGATGCGTTCCAACGTTTAAAGAGAGCCTTAACTTCAGCCCCAGTCTTTGTGCTGCCAGACGGGAATAAACCGTTTACCGTCTATACTGATGCTTGTGGGACGGGACTTGGCGCGGTCCTCATGCAAGAGGGAAGAGTAATAGCCTATGGTGGAAGGCAGTTGAGGGTTCATGAAAAGAATTACCCTACGCATGACCTTGAGTTAGCCGCAATTGTTTTCGCGCTTAAGTCTTGGCGTCACTATCTTCTTGGTGAGAAATTCGAACTGTTCACTGACCACAAATCATTAAAATACTTATTCTCTCAGAAGGATTTGAATTTAAGGCAGCAACGGTGGATGGAATTCCTAGCCTCCTACGATTTTGAAATAGAATATACCCCGGGCAAGGGTAACGTGGTAGCAGACGCCTTAAGTAGGAAAAGGTTGTCCTTGAGTTCATTGTTTGTTGAACGACGAAGCTTAGAATTCATCTCCATGTTTGACTTTAGACCCTCCGTTGACCTAGTACCTGGTTTGTTAGCATCCTTGGAGGTTAGACCTACACTTCTAGGACGAGTTGGTGAGGCACAGCAAGACGACCCCCAGTTGGTTGAGATAGTAGAAAAGCTCAAAGGAGGGGAGTCGTCTAGCCATCTTCGTAGGTATACCCTAGACGATAAGGGTTGGTTACGAAGGGATAATAGACTTTGTGTACCACAAGACGAAGACTTAAGGAAGGCCATTCTTGATGATGCTCATCGCTCAAAGATGACCATTCATCCCGGCGGAGACAAGATGTACAAAGATATGAAGCGGGTTTTCTTTTGGGCCGGTATGAAAAAGGATGTGGCCGAGTACGTCGCTAGATGCTTGGTGTGCCAACGAGTAAAAGCGGAACAAAAGAAACCCGGTGGGTTGCTTCACCCATTGGAAGTTCCACTTTGGAAATGGGAAAGCATCTCAATGGATTTTGTGGATGGATTACCAAGATCAAGGAAGGGTAATACGGGGATTTGGGTTATAGTAGATAGACTTACTAAGAGCACCCATTTTATTCCCGTGAAAAGTAAGAGGACTGCTCCGTGGTTGGCTTCTGTATACATTAAAGAGATAGTTCGTTTGCACGGTATTCCTTCTAGTATAGTAAGCGACCGTGATCCCATCTTCACTAGCGAATTTTGGAAGAGTTTACAAGAGGCGGTAGGGACTCAGCTATGTTTGAGCACCGCATATCATCCTCAGACGGACGGCCAGACCGAGAGGGTGAATCGTATTCTAGAGGATCTTTTAAGGCTTTGTATCCTAGACTTTGGGGGTACATGGGAAGAGCACCTTCCATTGGTAGAATTCACATATAATAATAGCTTTCAGTCTAGTATTGGCATGGCACCTTTCGAAGCTCTTTATGGAAGGCCTTGCCGTTCGCCTACATGTTGGTGGGAATCTACCGATAAAATCCTACTTGGGCCCGATATGGTTAGGGAAACCTCGGAGAAGATTGATTTGATTCGAAGGAGGATGAAAGCAGCACAAGATAGGCAGAAATCGTATGCTGATAAGAGGAGGACAGATCTTGAGTTTGACATTGGGGACATGGTTTTTATCAAAGTGTCTCCGTTACGGAATGTTGTTCGCTTTGGGTCCGTTGAGAAATTAGCGCTAAGGTTTGTAGGGCCGTTTCCTATAAAAGACAGGATTGGGAAGATGGCGTATAGGGTGGAGTTGCCTGAGAAACTTAGTGGAGTACACGACGTATTCCATGTATCACATTTGAGGAAGTGTTTGCACAAGACCGCGGAGGTGGTAGAGCCGAGCTTGCTTAAAGAGGTGGAAATAGAGCGTGATGCAACAATTAGACGAGCTCCTACATGCATTCTTGGGTCGGAGATCAAAAAGTTGAGAAATCGAGAGGTCAGACTAGTTAAAGTGCAATGGGGAGATGATGAGAGCAACGCTACTAGGGAGATAGAAGGGAAGATGCGTTCGCTATACCCTTTTCTTTTTGAGGGTATGTCTTTTAATTTCTCCTTTATCGCTTAGCTTATCTTATCTTATCTTTAGTATGTCCTCTCATTAGTATCTTTGACCTTTAGTTTGGATAATCCTATGGTTGAAACATGTGTTTGAGACATGTTATGTATGATGGATGCAAAATGGATGCAAGTGGTTGCTAGTGGTTGCTCGTGGATGCATATATACACACACTTTAGGCACTAGATCGGCTCAGTCACTACATATTGCATATTGCATAAATGAATGTATTTAGTATAATGGATGTATAATGGTTGTACCATCATATAGATGCTGCATTCGGTTGAATGGAAGTGCACGCGTATAGAAGTAGTTTGTAAGCAATTAGTATCTTTTGCATACATAATGGATGCATGGCACTATCATGAATTGCATCAAGGAGGTCAACTGAATCAGTGGACCGCCTGATTTTGCATTAGATACGGACATAGACACACACTGTGCATTTAAACATGAAAACACTAGAAGTCTATAAGGACAATGGATGCTAGTGTTTGTTGATTGAGTAGATGGTTGATGATAGGATATAAACTTGAAGATTTCGGGGTCGAAATTCCTTAAGGAGGGGAGAATGTAACACCCTGTATTTCTGTTAATACTAATATTCACAAATTAAAAGAATTAATAGTGAGAATTGGCACGAAATAGCCTTAAAAAGGCATATAACAAATTTGAAATATGTGAATTGCCTTAAAAGGTGAAAAATGGAATTAAGACATTAATTGGAAAATTAATGTGTAGAAATGGTCATAAGTTAATTATGGATTAATTTGAATTCATGAATAGGTGCGTTTGTGTATATATATATATATATATATATATATATATATATTTATATATATATATATGGGCAGTTAATGTAAACATGAATAGAAGTTTATTAATTTGCTGAGTGTTTGCTGAGTCACTTCTGACTCATTGCTGAGTCAATAAGATAAACCCCATCTGGTCTGAATGGCTGCGGTTATTTCTAGGTTAAATCTAATGGCCTAAATGAATCCTAACATCTATAAATAAGTGGGTAGACTCTAACCCTAAATCACTTGAAAAATTGGAGAGCTACCGACATGTCGTTGCCATGGAGTTCAGCATAGCCGTCACAAACTAAAGAAGAAGAAGGCCTAATCTACAAACTAAATCTACTCAAATCAAATCAAAAGCTCTCTCTCTTTCTATTTCTCTTCTTTAAAATTGTGAGTATGGTGAATCTCACAATATTATTATAAAATAATTTGATTAAGTTATGAATGGATCACAAGAAAGTGATATGAATTGTTATGTATTTGTAAATTATGTTGTGGATCTCTTGTTATGCTATTATGTTATCATATATATGTTGTTATGTTGTAGTGATTATGTTGTAAATAATACTATGCTATGTCATATGTGATTAATCATGTTATGCTATGTTGTAAATCATATCATGCTATGTTGCAAATTATGATATGCTATGTTGTAAATCTTATATATGTTGTAGATCTCATATTATCACATATGTTGAAATACTTATGTTATATGATAATGATGTCATGTTAAGTTGTGTTGAATCATACAAGTTGTAAAATCATGATGTTAGTATTTATGAGAATTGGATCATGTTTAAAGTTTATGTTTTTTTATAATAGATCTTGATTATGGGAATTTGCCTATTGGGTTAGGTGTACCCATATACATGAATCTACAAATTAATTGGATCTTGAATATGGGAATTTGCCTATTAAGTTAGGTGTACCCATATACATGAATCTATGATTAAATGAATTTTGATTTTTGGGAATTTGCCTATTGAGTTAGGTGTACCCATATAAAACCATATTCTTAATGATGTTGATTCACACATGTCCTATACAAGTTTATGAAATTTGATCAAAATCATATTATGTGAATTATGAATAAGTTGACACCCTTAGATCCATGACATGTATAACCTTATGCAAGTTGTAATGTATGCAAGTTTTACCCCTTGTTATGATTTATTTAGTCACATATATATGTTGTTGTTGTGAATATTTTCTTTTATGCTATGAGTTAGACTAATCGGGTCTAGCATACATTTTGCGAATAAACGTTCAAACGTGGGGTAGGGGTAATATTAGGAAATTAATAAATTGGGGTGCAATTGATATGATTTTGCATGCCTTAAATGGATGTCCATAATTGAGTCAATTATGGACATTGTTAAATTTGGAATTAATTAATAATTCAAGTAGGGAATTATTAAAATTGGGGAAAGTGGATTATTAATAATAATCAATGCTTAGGACACGAGGTTGGACCCGTTTGTGACGTAAACCTGCCCGGACCTGCCCGGCAAATCCAGTAGTCACAAATGTCGGCCCCAATGTGAGAGGTCCTAGGCCCAAACTAAAGCATAACAGTTGTAAAGACACGAGGTTAGACTCTTTTGTGGTGTAAGACTGCCCGGACCCGCCCGGCAAATCCAGCTGCCATAAATGCCAGTCTAATGTGAGAGGTCTTTATGAGGTTATGGCCTTAATGAATTAAGAAATACTTAGCCAGATAATCATGTAAGGTGGGACATGGGGGTTAAGTAGGTGCCTTGGGTGGCATGAGGAATCTAGTGGTTGCCTTTAGAGGCATTTGAAATACGATTAGACTTAACCAAATACACATGTAAATGAACATGACTAAGTGGGTTAAGTGGATGGACTAATGGGACAAGCTTAGGTGGAATGCTTGTGGGAAATAATGGGGGCCCATTTCAACCAGTATCCCAAAACGTATCTTTGTGGGCTCGACCCAAGTCGAGGACGGGACACGCATACTGGGTTTGACTATAAGAGGCCAAAACAGGGAGCGGTGGCAACGCAAGTCCAACGGGTTTCATATGCGTGTGTGGACCCGGGTTGGTAGGTAAGACGTTGTTGCATCGTGTAGGTATAAGCCGTGCATCTCCGTTATATCGGGTTGCCACTTTAGGGGAATGATACACCCCACTGTGGGGCCAGCACGGGTATCTACGAGTAGGGAGTCGATCGAAAAATGGAAAGTGGGGTACACCTAGTGGAGATAGGGGCAGGCGGCACCTATGTAGTCAGCTAGGAGTACGTAAAGCCATGAAGAAAGTTTCTAAGTGAAGCTAAGTGGAATCAATATTTAGGGTGACTGGTGTGGTGCAGTATAGTGTTTATCCTTTAGTATTTAGGAGCGCCTATAACGTTTCCTTTAGCGATTGTCTATGTCCTTAATCTTCTCTTTCATAGACATTTCCTTGTTTTCCAGCTTATGCCTTAGTCCAGTTATTTTGATAATAGTATTGTAGAATTATCATACTCACCAGACTTTATGTCTGACCCCCCCCCCCTCTTTTTCATTCTTTTCTCCCTTCAGGTCCTCAGGTTGGGCCAAGTTCCAGTGGAGTCTGATTGGATTGCTTATCTCTTGGAAAGCTTGGACTACTGAAGTAAAGTCCAGCTTGTTATCTTTCTTTTTAATGGCTATTTATGTAATGGGATTATGTACTTGTTTTATCAAGATAGATATTGTACTTGACTTTGATTATGGTGTTATGATGTAATCAAACATGTTTTGACTTCTGCTGCAATTGAAATAAAGTTTTTAAATTTCCAAGTACTATTTTATATCTGTCTTGTTGAAATTTTACTGTTCTATATTCACCTAAAACCTCCATAGAAGTTAATGCATTCCCTTTGTGAGTGACATTAATGGACGTGGGGTGTTACAATATTCATTCATACTTTGCAATATTTTTGTACTCTAATGTAATTGTTGTAATAACAATGAAATGGTGTTCTGTTTGTGCTTTGATTTGTCGTGTTCTCAACTCAATCCGGACTTTCCTTTACAGGGAAGTTTGGGTCGCTTCAGTAAATGACAACACAAACGAAGATGGTTATTGTATACCAGATAAAGACATTTTAATCAACAAAATCCAAGATAATTATTGGTTTTCTAAATTTGACCTAAAATCTGGGTTCTGGCAAGTAAAAATGCACCCAGAATCTATACCCTGGACTACGTTCACATGCGGCAAAGGACATTATGGGTGGCTAGTAATGCCATTTGGATTAAAAAATGCTCCACAAATATTCCAAAGAAAAATGGATAACATATTCAGACATTGCAATAAATTTACTTGTGTTTATATAGATGACGTACTTGTTTTCTCTAAAACTAAGGAAGAACATATCTTACATCTATACACCATATTAATACTATTTGAAACACATGGCTTATTTATGTCTAAAAAGAAAATAGAACTGTTCAAAAATACAATAGATTTTTAGGAGTAAAAATAGGAAAAGGACAAATAGAATTACAACCTCATATATCAAGAAAAGTATTAGAATTCCCAGATAAAATAGAAAAACTAAAACATTTACAATCTTTTCTTGGATTAATAAATTATGCTAGACCGTTTTTACAAATTTTGTTAAAATACACAGGACCTTTATATAATAAAGCCAGCCCAAAAGGAAAAAGAGAATTCAATGAAGAAGATATAAAACAACTTCAAAAAATTAAACAAATTATAAAGAATTTAAAAACATTAACATTACCACTTGAATCAGAATATTTAATTATAGAAACAGATGGATCATCTCACAGATAGGGAGGTGTCTTATTATCAAAAACCAACAGGTATGACCCTAAATCTACAGAAAAAATATGTAGTTATACTTCAAGTAACAATAAAGAAAAAGGATATGTGACATCCTTAGATTATGAAATATTAGGTATAATATATTGCATTAAAGCATTTCGTTTATTTATAATATCTCATAAAGAAATTACTATCAGAACTGATTGTGAAGCCATAGTAAAATATGTTAATAGAAGAAAAGAAAAATCTATCATAAACAATACATGGATAAAATCGAGGCACACCATATTAAATTGTGGCACCAAAATTATTTGGGAATACATCAAGGGAAAAAAAATAATCTCTCTGATATTTTTTCTAAACTGTTTATCTAAATATCTGGTACATATCCCAGATACTATAAAAATATACATCTTTAACAAAAATTGATGTATATTGCTATTTATAATCAATAGATTTGCAGATACAGCAATGACTTCTCCATATTGCATGAGATTTCTAAAGATATACACAAAGAATAAATTTCTGACAAGTGCTCCATTAGCAGAAGATCAACATCTTGTGCTAGATAACATATGGAATATACCAACAGTTCCTCAAGACAACAACCGAAAATTGAGCATCCTATATACCCTTATAAACTTATTCTCAAAAACTGAAAATAGAAGGTTCTCATACTAATGTTTATTCTATGGCCCTAATGTAGGAATATATACTTCATGGAAAGAAATGGGCATCAAGATAAAATACATTATACAAAATCCTAAATATGGGATATCCCATTTTCAAAGGAATATTACGATAAAGAATCTCCCAAAGAAGAAACAGAAAAGGTACTTGGAAAAAATTATGTAATTTCATAAACTCTAAAACAAATCCAAAATATATCCTCTTCAAAGCTGATAAAAGAAGAAACCTCTTCTTCTTGTAATGTTCTAAGTCTTAGACCAGGAGCCACATTTGCTGCCATAACCATGAACGGTAAAGAAAAAATGGTAAATCTTGGCACTCCTCCTCGGGTTTTAGCACTAAAACCATAAAAACCTATAGAAGAAAATCATCTTAATTTTCCAGATCAACTATAGAGAGAACTATATTTTCTTCATCACCCGATAGATCTGAATATCACAGAATATAAAAAAGCCTATAAATTACTTTTAGCTATTTCAGAAAAACAAATAGGAGAGATTCAAATAAAATTGGAAGTAGTCAGAAATAAAAATATATCCTGTACAAACCAACATAAAGATTGTTTAGACTTCATGGCTGAATACAAGTGTACAATCATCGCCTTCTATCCACAGGTATATATAAAAATGTCCCAATATAAATTATTGACAAATGAAGGAGTCACGTATGATCCACACTTTCTACTAAATTATAAATTTATCCGTAAACTATATCTAGATGCATGGACACAAACAGAATTACCCGTGCCTATTGGAAATGTCGCAGACTATTTCTCAGAGCTATTAGACACAGAAGTATGCCTAGAAATAACCTCTATACCACCTCATTTTGGTAAAAATATATTCGATCCTAGCAGACATTTAATAAAATTGAAGGCATATAATTTTGATCCAGATTATCTTGAATGGGATAAACATTTTATTCCATAAAACTTTTCTACAATCAAGATGTTTGAACAAAGTGCATATGAAAGATATCGTGCATTATAGTTGGAATAAATCAAGGATAGATAGACAATGGAAATTATATCTTAGCCTATGAAACTCCTTTTACTATGACATGCATCAGTAAAAATATATAGGAATTCAACCCTAGGTTTAAGATGTTTGATATATATCACCCTAAACCAAATATAATTGCCAACTATAAAAAGATACTTAGAACTAGAGAAGTAGACAGAGCTTCAACAACACCGAAGATTTAAATGATTGATCTGAAGGATTGACAAGAAATAAAGAAGCCTATAAAGTAAAATATTCCCTTAAAAGATGGAAAAAGATCGAAGATGTTATGAAGATTCGACACTAAAGATTTGGCACCACCTACAAAATGAATGACTGTGCTTTATGAGTTGGTCGCTAGTATGAATTATTAGGCCACTTCCATAAATTATTGTACCTTACTAGTGTGAATTATTAGCCTACAGGCCTATGTAAATTATTTTCTGTAATGCTTTTCTAAGTGGGAATATCACCCACACTTGCTGGTGAAAAACTTTCTATGAAGGCTATAAAAGCATGTAAGACCATCAAAGAAAATCATCAGAAAAAATCCTTGTAATCCTCCATCAAGTTTGCAATAATAATGTTCTTCAAATTTTTTTTAATGGCGTCCAAGTTTTTTTCAATGTTCTGCAATTATACCTTCTGATCAAAGCTGAAGGTAGAAAAGGTAAAAATTCTATAGCAATGTAAGATTGTTCTGCAAAATATTTCATGTTGAATTACTTATATTAAATGATATATGTTTGAATAATGTTTGTTTGAGAATATTTTGACAATATATATTGAGATTAAAAAAAATCTCTCTTAACAATTAATCCAAAAGACGTAAGCTAGATTAAATCCGAAAAAGTACCCACTTAGGTAAAACCGTTAGGGGAAAAAGTAAGATGAGAGTAACAAGTGAGGATTTTTCTAGTTAAGGAAAAATATTCTGATAATAAAATTTTCAACAGATGTTATTTAAGTACAAATTTAAGTAAACATTTAGTAAGAAAATAGCCAGAAATAACCTTATTTCTATAGAAAATTATCTGATTATTCCTGAATGCTTTGATTGTTTTTAAAAAAGAAAAACAAAAAACAATTTTAGTTTACTATAAAGAAATTTTCTACAAAAACCAAAACAATTCATATATTCTCACAAAAATAATAAATGGAAACATTAGAACAGTATTTAGAAGAAAAGTTTTATGTCAAAACTATTCTATGTAATGAAAAACATGGAAATAAATGAAAAACAGCAATATGAAATAGCAACCATTTTCAAAAGTAAATACATCGAAGAACTAATAGACTTAACAGATGATCCTAAAATTGATTTAGAATATGCCATAAAAACTATTAACAGAACTTTTATCATAAATAGTCCAGAATAAACAAAACCAATAAGCGACATAACTTTTAAGAAATATTGTAAACAACACAGAGAAATCCTCAAAAAACAAATAGAAAAAGTTGACAATTTTTTGGATTATTTTACTGATAATGAATTTTATCTTGATATGGATATATATAATGATTGGTAAAAGAAACACAAATCAAAATAAAAAATTAGAAGGCTTCCCTACTCACATAATTAGAGTTCCTAATTTTTTATTTTACTTAGTGCACACTTGCGAAAAAACCTACAAGCTGCCACTAAGGTTTCATAAAAATGAATAATCAAATTATAATGTTACTATATAAACTATTAGAAGATACCGTAAAATTCATAGCAGGTTATATATATATATATACACATATACATATAAGGAGCGTTCCGCTACACCTCTTATTTTGCACGTGAACTCTTCCCCTTAATCTCCACCACCTATTTCCCCACTCATTCTCTCTTTCCATTTCTCATAGTGGAAAGAGAGAGAACTTGGCTTTCAACTGATGTGCACGAAGAGTATCTATGACTTCCCTTAAATGCAAAGCATGCTCTTCTTCATTCTTCGAGAAAATCAAAATGTCGTCTACGAAGACTACCACAAACTTATTAAGGAACTCCCTGAACACCCTGCTCATCAAGTCGACAAAGTAAGCGGGTGCGTTTGTCAAGCCGAAAGGCATGACAAGCCATTCGAAGAAACCATCCGGGGTTCTGAACGCGGTCTTATCAATGCTGTCCTCAGCCACTCTTAGCTGATGAAACCCGGTAGCCAGATCTAGTTGGGAGAAAACCGACGCACCTACAAGTTGATCAAACAAGTTGTCTATTCTTGGAAGTGGGTGCCTATTTTTCTTGGTCAGCTTGTTTATCTCCCTATAATCCACACATAGGCGAAGTGAACCATCCGCTTTGATTGCTAATACTAATAGAGCACCCCATTCAGAAATAGTCCGCCTTATAAACCCTTTTTCGAGCAACTCTTTGACTTGCTTGCTGAGCTCTTTTCTCTCCCTTGGAGCCATGTGTCTAACAGGTAGAGCTACGAGTTTTGCATTATCAACAAGGTATATACGGAAGTGTATCTCCCGCTTCGGAGGTAATCCCTTCACCTCTTCAAATACATCTGAGTATTCACGGACTACTCTAACAGAGTGTAAGTTTTCAACAGACGCATCAAGCGATTCTAGGTAGCTAAGCATAACAGAATGTATGAGATTACAAGAGATTTCGAGAGTGTTACCGAGGCAAGTCATAAGTCTAACTACTCTCTTTTCACAATCGAGGATGGCACCATTAATGGATAACCAATCCATGCCTAGAATCAACCCATAGCCCGTGAAGTCAAGAACGAAGGTGTTGCACTCAAACCTAACGCCCAAAATAGACACTCTCAAATCCCAACAAATCGTTGAAAGATGAGCCGAACCACCAAAAGGATTTGAGTCTACTATGGGATCTGTAAATAGACTAGCATTTAGGTGCAGTGTTTCAACTAACGAAGCAGATACAAACGAGTGTGAAGCGCCAAAATCAAACAAAGTACGAACAGGATGATCAAACAAAAAAAACCAAACTTTCAGCAGAAATGTTTCTACCTCTCTCCTGTTCTGGTGCCATGAGAGCATGAACCTGCCCTCTTGCCTGCCCCGGTGCCATGAGAGCCTGAACCTTCCCTCCAGAAGTAGACCATGTCCTCTTCCCTTGCCCTTATCTTCTCGGGCAGTCTTTAATCAGATGTCCTGGCTCACCACAGTTGAAACATCCAGTCTTCTTCTTCCTACTGTCCTTGCTCAGATGGCCTGGTGTTCCACAATTAAAGTACCTTTTCTTTCCTTTGCTATTGTTATCCTTACCACCTTTCTTAGGTTGCTGCTGTGACTTCTTTTGATCCCCTTTCTTTTCCGGTGCCTTATTAGCATTAGCGCCTTTCTCCTCTTCATGCATAAGCGCCATGTCAACCAGTTTCTCAAAGTTAGCCCCCATAGGAATGTGGGTCATAGCCAACCCATGTAGCGAGTCATTCAAACCTTTAACGAATCTCAGGGTCTTCTTTTCAGGTGTGTTCCCCAAGTCTAAGCCAAATCTCGCTAACCGATTGAACTTGTTAATGTACTCCTTTACTGATAAATTCCCCTGCTTCAACGCCAAGAACCTCTCCATGTATAAATTCTCTTCTGCTCGTGAGAGAAATTTCATCTCGAACCTATGCCTAAAATCCATCCATGTCTCCACTGGACGCTCTCCAATCATGACCTCCCACCAAAACGAGGCTTCATCCTTCATCAACCAAGCAGCTAAAATCTTCTATCTCGAAGATACCAAACAAATCTTCCACCTCCTTAAGCCAATTTCGAGCTTCAACAAACGTCTCTGACCCGTGAAAAGGTTTCCCGCCCATTGCCCGAAAGTCTTTGCATATCTTCGAAAAGGTATCAACGCGGGGAGGGGGAGGAGGAGGAGCGGCCGCAGCTGGGGGAGGAGGAATATCTGCTGGGCCTGCGGTGGTGGCCCTAGACTCCAGATATCTTCTGAACCAGGTTGGTATCGGTATTCCCTTGGGTATCTCGGGTAACCCAGACATGCTGAAAAGAAAAAAGGAAGAGATTCAAAAAGGAGAATCGAAGGAAAGATATATGGCTCTTGGGGGTTATGTTTTTAAAACAAACTTTTCTCTTGAAAATACTCTCCTTAAAACCTATTTTTGGAAGTATTTCTTTATAAAATTCTTTTGAAAAAACAGTTTTTCAAAATCTCTTATCTGTTCTTGGAAACCTTCAGCTCTGATACCACGTGTAACATCCCACGTCAATTAATGTCACTCTCAAGGGGAATGCACTAACTTTCATGGAGTATTATTGGTGTATAGAACAGAATATAACAAGATAGATACATATATTGGTACTTGAAAAATTAAAACAACTTTTATTGCAGCGGAGAAATAGTTTGGTTACAACGACATCAAAAACCAACAATAAAACCAAGTACACTTAATATCCATCTTGAAAATTATTTTCTGAGTACATAAAGTAAAAAATCATAACCCCAACATAAGTAGTCATAAAAGAGATAAGCTGAACTTTACTTTCAGCAATCCAAGCACTTCCAAAAGAGAGAGAAAGATCCAAATCAAGCTTCACTAGCACTAGTCCCACCCTGAGAACCTGGGGGGAAAGGAAGAAAAGAGGCGAAAACAAAGGGGGTCAGACATATAAGTCAGGCGAGTCCAATAACTTTAACAATATAATTATTAAAGTAATTAAGATAAAGCATAAACTAGTAAAACAAGGAATGACTGTGAAACAAATGGGCATGACAAAGCAAACAAGAGGAATAAGATAACGTTAATTGCGCCTCCAACACTATAGGATAATTACTATATTGCACCATTACTAGACAACCTAAAAGTTGATCCCGCCTATCGAACATAATAATCATAATGGTAGTTTCGTGTACCCCTAGCTGTCTTCATAGGTGCCGCCAGCCCCTATCTCCACTAGTTGTACCCACTACCCCCATGCGATCGGCTTCCTAACTCGTAGATACCCGTGCTGGTCCCACAGTGGGGTGTATCACTCCCCAAAGTGGCAACCCGATACCACTAAAGATGCACGGCTTATATCTACACGATGCAACAACGTCTTACCTACCAGCCCGGGCCTACGCACGCACATGACCACGTTGCCATCGTTAACCTGTTTTGACCTCTTAATATCAAACCCAGTATGCGTGTCCTGTCCTCGATCTAACTCGAGCTCACAAAGATACTTGATGGGTTACTGGTTTGAAAAGGGTCCCCATGTTTGAGACAAGCTTTCCACCTATGCTTGGTCCCCACTAAGATTTCCCACTTAACCCCTCCTTATTCATGTCTTCTTACATGTTTCAATTTATTTAAGTGTTTCTAATCGTATTTCACATGTCATGCATGTCACCCACTTAACCCCCATGTCCCACCACATGTTTATCTTGGTTAAGTGTTACTTAATTCATTATAACTGTAACCTTGTAATACCTCCCACATTAGACTACCGTTTGCGGTTGCTGGATTTGCCGGGCGGGTCCGGGTAGTCTTATACCGCAAATGAGTCTAACCTCGTGTCTTTACAATTGTTATGCATTTAATTTATGCCTTCGACCTCTCACATTAGACTACCGTTTGTGGTTGCTGGATTTTCCGGGCGGGTCCGGGCAGTCTTATGCCACAAACGAGTCTAACCTCATGTCTTAGGCATTTATTATTACACATAATTATTTCACCCCAATATGAATTAATTATCCCTATTCAAATTGTCCATAATTTCCAAATTAATCTATGTCCATAATTGTCACCTAAATTATGTCCATACTTTTCAGGTATATAAATTATACCAGTTAGTGTCTCAAATCAATTATATGCCTTTAAAGTCATTTTATGCCAATTCACAATTTTCATATTTAATATTTTCCCATTGTCCCCACGCTATTCGTGCGTTTTAATATGAAATATGTTAGACTCGCAAATAGTCTAACTCATAAAAAGAAAAGAAACATCACAACTTGCATAACACATAAAATAGATCTAACTTGCGAATAAGAATTATAACATAAGTTTGCATAGCCAATAACTTGCATAGGCAATGGACATATAGAACATAAATTTGCATAAACTACCATGGATCTAAATATAGATCTAAACATGAAATTGTGAACTTGCATATATGAATATGGGTTTCACCTAAACTTGCATATATGGAATATGGTTTTCACCTAAACTTGCATATGTGGATATAGTTTTCACCCAAACTTGCATATGGATTCCTACAAACTTGCATATGAATTTAAACATGTAAACTAATATCATATGTTTTGCATATAAACTAGCATATGTATATACTTGATTCACATATAAACTTGTGTATAATTCGTTCGTCATTTGTATTAGAATTCTGACTTGCAATTCCAAAGCTTTAAGAAGAACTATTCTAACAGCAGCATGGAGGCCAAGAGATTAATTTAGTTTAGGTTTAGAGCTTGAGTCTATGCGTGCTTATATAGAAGTTTAAATCAATGTAAGCCGTTAGATTATCATAGGAGCAATCACAACCATCCAGACTAGATAGAGTTATCCAGAATTGCCATCTATGCCCTAGTGACTCAGCAACAGGTCAGAAAAGACTTAGCAACAAGTCAGGATCGTCACAGTTCAGATCTACCCGGGGGGTAGGTCGACCCCCAGGTCGAACTGTATAGGGGAGGTCGACCTCCTGGTCGACCTGTCCTAGGGCGGGAAAAGTCCCGCCCAACCTGCTTCCTTGTTCGAATTTGAATTTTGAATTTTTATCTGAACTGTTTTTATTTATTTAAATTTCTGAAACTTCTGAGGGTCATAACTTCCTCATACGAAGTCCGATTTACGAAAACTTGGACTCTGTTCCAAGCAGAATTTTGAGACGAACGCAATGGCGTAACCCATTTCCCTTAATTCTTCTCCTAAAAATTAAGTGTTTTTAAAATTGGTAATTTTAATATTTATAATTACGGGGTGTTACAGCTGCACAATGGATCAGATTTAATGGATTTACATAGAAACTGAAATGTTTCAATTCATAATTGTGTTAAATATCTAATTGCATCTGATCCGCCTAATCTTTTTGATCTAATCTACTTCCAGAATTATTGAATTTATGTGGATTGAATACTGGTTATTATTTACAGTGATTTATATTTTTAAATTAACAAACTTATGGACTGTCTATCTGGAAATCACTAACAAAAAGATAGGTCTAATTTCAACGATTAGTTACTTAAATGGTCATTTTTGCACAACCTGATATTTTCAATTATGTCTTCACCCTCAAGATTTAATAAATAATATATTTCACATTTATGATTAAACTTCTACTATAGATATAAATTACATCAATCATATTTCATATACTGCATTTATTATTTGGAAAAAAGAAATCTCAAATGAAAACGAAAAGGAAAGGAGTAACTATACGCAAACTCCCTGCCTATATTCTTCAACCAGTTGAGACAAATATGTATTCAGACTCATTCCGTCAATATCTCATTTAACCATTAAATAAGATAAGAAATGAAATAATGAAATTTTAGAAGGATAAATAAGATAACATAAATTCACTTCGCACAGCAGCAGCCCTAACATGGTTTGTATTTCAATATATTGTTGTTTACGCTACTACTAACAATTTGAGGAAAATGGTCTGTATTTTAATACACTTCACACGGCAGCCCCAGACATGCTTTCACTGATCAATCAATTGACATAGTTTGAACGACCAATTAGCCACCTGAAGTTCGTTTCAAGTAGCAACTCCCCTCCTGATTTGTGCTTCTTCACATTATGTGATCAACTTGCTTATGCGGCTTCAACCTAGTTTGAGTATTACTTTCTAACAATTCTTGCTGTGCTAATTTTTGTTAGTACTTTTGTAAATACACAATTGTATTACAAACAGACAGCAACAACAAGCAGTATTATTCAATTGTGTCACAATTATTGCGTCAAATTGTGTTTACAATAATCACAGGAAGCGCAACCAATTGTGCCATAGATTAAAGATATACAGAAAGTATCTTTTTCCAGAAATGTCCAAGTCCAGAAATACTTTGTTTCCTTGAAACAATATTGACGTCGTATGCACTGCTTGACGTAGTTGCAATTTGTTTCCCATGATAAAATGGACCAACTCCGCAGCATAGGCCAACAAACGGAGTTCTGACAAACTGAAGTAAATTACAGAAACTAGATCAGAGAATTACTTTGAAGAAGAAGAAGTAATGCGCACAGAAAATGTAAATTCTATTTTGTTTTGGGTAGTGTATTTATAGGCAAAAAGGAGTGCCTATTAGCATGCATTAGTAACCGTCAGAATTGGAAAGGTTGCGACCCATTAGCCGCCCGGTCATTAATGTGCGTACGCTAAGAATTCAAATGGTTGTATTCATTCAGCTAACTGGCATTCCTTTCGAATTCTGAACTGAACGGACACACCTTTAAAATTCCGAGAAAAAAATTCTCGTTTCAGTGCACTAGCTCAATCAGCAACCGTTGGCCATATTCAATCAAGAGACCCCAAGATCCCCAAGGTCCAATCTTTGACATTTTAATGTATTATTATGTCATGGTCAAGCCCACACATCCCCATATAATCCCTCTTTCTTTTATTTTGTATAAGCCTATTGGCTTCTAATATATTAGGAGAGATTGTGTTAATATTTTTATGATGTAAGACTTATATGTTGCATCTCTTCTTCTTCCCAAATTCCTTTCTCTTGCTCATTCATTTACAACAATCCCCCACATTAATGAGCAATCGATCTTAGTTTCACGAACCATTTATCGCATCGGTTAACGTAGCACATGGGCCTTGAACTTTCCTAGTGATTACCTATTTGAATCATAGGGGAATCAGTAGACATAGACTGTCCTTGAACTGTAAGCCTTTTGTGTAATTCCAAAGTAGATAACACACGATAAATGTTTCTTATAACCCTTCGTTCTCTGTATGTGTTTGTTTTTGCCTTGAACACCTACTTGATCTCATAAGTTCTTAGAGAATTTGGCCTCATAATTCTATTTGAAGCGGCGCCTTCGCACTTACATAGGTGATTATGTAAAAGGGTAGTCTCTAATTCCTCAGATACAGACATCATTAAAACTACTAATACTTATCCTTATCCAATATATAATGCACTGACTTATCATAGGAATGGTTTGTGTATAACAGTGCCATCAAGTTTTTCTCTTAAACTTCGTTGTCCCTTTGAACCTAGATCTTGGGATCTCCAGTCAACTAGGTGGGGTTTCCATTTCTGAAAAATCTTTAGTCAATAGGCCTTAGCCCCATTCCCATCGATTAGGTTCGAACTTTCTCTCTTGGCAAGCCTTTTGTAAGTGGATCCACTAATTTATCATTAGATCGAATGTAATCTATTTTGATAACCCCGTTCGAGAGAAGTTGTCTTATCGTTTTATGTCTATGACGAATATGCCTAGATTTACCATTGTATAGTGTACTATTAGCTCTTCCAATAGCTGATTGACTATCACAATGTATACAAATTTGAGGCATAGGTTTGCTCCAATTAGGAATGTCTTCCAAGAAGCTTTGAATCCATTCTACTTCTTCTGCAGCCTTATCTAGTGCAATAAACTCTGATTCCATCGTAGATCTAGCGATACAAGTCTGTTTGGATGATTTCCATGAAATTCTCCATTTCCTAATGTGAACACGTATCCACTTGTAGATTTTGTATCATTTGATCCACTGATCCAATTTGCATCACTGTATCCTTCCACTATTGAAGGATAGTTTGTATAGTATAGACCATAACTCTGCGTATACTTTAGATATCACTTTCCAATGATGCTTACCAGGATTGCTGGTAAATTTACTTAGTTTGCTTATAGCATATGTGATATCAGGCCTAGTACAGTTCATAACATACATGATACTTCCTAGTATACGAGAGTATTCCAATTGATAGATAGCATCACCAGTGTTCTTTACCCAATTTTGGTTCATATGTACTGGTGATTTTGCAATAGTTACATTATATTGCTTGAATTTTTCAAGTATTTTAGTGATGTAATGCGATTGGGATAATGCATATCCCTGTGGTATTCTCAGAATTTTTACACCCAATATCACATCATCCAGTCCTAGGTCTTTCATATCGAATCTAGAGGATAACATATCCTTTGTAGATGTTATTATGGCCTTGCTATTGTCTATATCAATAGGTCATCAACATGTGTATGTTTTATGTACACACATTTACTTGATTCATTTATCATGAATCCATATGATAACATAGTATTATCAAACTTCTCATGCCACTATTTTGGAACTTGCTTAAGGCCATAAAGTGATTTTACTAGTTTGCAAACTTTATTCTCATTTTCTGAGCTTAGAAATCCTTCAGGTTGTTTCATATTGATTTCCTCCTCTAGTTCACATTCAAGAATGCAGTTTTAACATCCATTTGATGTATTTCTAAATCATGTATGGATGCAATTGCAATGAGCATTCTGATTGACGTTATCCTCATTACAGGTGAATATGTATCGAAATAGTCCAGGTCTTCCTTTTGCCTAAATCCTTGAACTACCAGACGAGCTTTGTACTTGTCTATTGAACCATCAGGTTTCGGTTTCTTTTTAAATATCCATACCTAAGGTATTACATCCTTGAGGTAAATCGACTAATTACCATGTATGATTGGACATAATGGATTCAATCTCATTGTTAATGGCCTCTTTCCAGTAAGGAGCATCACTGAAAGACATAGCTTGTTTGTATGTCAATGAATCATCTTCTAGCATAAATGTATAGAAGTCCAGTCCAAAGGTTTTTGAAGTCCTCAACCTTTTACTTTTTCTTGGTTCCTCCAATTGCTGTTCAGCACTACTTTGCTTAGTGTTATTTTGTTCAGCATTCTTAATAGAATTATGAGGAACTTCATCTTCCCTTGGTCTCTTTGGTGTAAGATTTTCTGTACCATGTTTCAAGGGAAATATATGTTCGAAAAATCTAGCATTTCTCGACTCAATGATGATATTTTCATTCATCAATTTCAGATTTGTGTACCAAAAATCGATATTGGGCATTGTTTTGTGCATATCCAATGAATACACAATCAATAGTTTTTGGTCCAATTTTTACCTTCTTTGATTTTGGTACCTCTACTTTGGCAAGACACCCCCACACTTTTAGGTATTTGTAGGATGGTGGTCTGTTTTTCCAAAGTTCATGAGGAGTTTATATGTTTTCTTTCAGGGTATTTTATTTGAAATATGATTTGCCTAAAGAATAACTTCTCCCCAAAAATTATTTGGCAAGGCAGAGCTAATTAGTATGGCATTCATCATTTCTTTAAGAGTTCTATTTTTCCGTTCGTCTATACCGTTGGATTGAGGTGAATACGAAGTTGTAGTTTGATGTATAATTCCATGCTCAGCACAGAGTTCCTCAAATAGAGACTTGTATTCTCCTCCTCTATCACTTCTTAAAGATTTGATTTTCTTTATTCAGTTGATTCTCAACTTCTGCCTTATATTGTTTAAACATTTCGAATTCTTCGTCCTTACTTTTAAGGAGATATACATGACAGCATCTGGTACAATCATCAAGAATGTAATAAAGTACCTTTCTCCACCTCTAGTTTGACACATTTTCAAATCACATACATCAGTATGTATTAAGTCTAGAGGTTCGGTATCTCGTTCAACATGATGAAACGAGGTTCTTGTCAATTTTGCTTCTGCACAAACTTGACATTTATAGTTTGAATCTATATTGCATTTTGGTATAAATTCTAGGTTAATCAATTTTCGCAATGTATCAAAGTTTACATGCCCTAATCTAGAATGTCATATGTTAGAAGATTCAACAATATAAGCAGAAGATTCACTTTCATTTTTATCAGTGCGTGGTACAATAGTGGTTACATTTGCTTTAAACAAACCATAACACACATATCCTCTTCCAACATACACTCCATTCTTGGAAAGCACAAATTTATCGGCTTTAAAGGTCAATTTGAAACCATGCTTGCTTAGTAACGATCCTGAAATCAGGTTCTTACGAATTTCTGGAACATGGAGAACATCATTTGAAGTCAGTTCCTTTCCAGAAGTCAGTTTCAACACAACTTTTCCTTTGCCTTCTACCTTTGAAGTAGAAAAATTGCCCATAAAAATTTGTTTAGCATCAGTTGCAATTTTATAGGTTGTAAACATCCACTTATTAGCACATATGTGTCGAGTGGCTCCAGTGTCTACAAACCATTCCTATGAGTTACCAACAAGGTTGCATTCTGATATTATTGCACATAAATCAAGATCAGAAATGTATTTTGAAACGTCATCCGTATTTGCTTCTAACTTCTTCTTTTTAGGTGCATGACATTCGGCTGCTTTGTGCCCCTTGTTTCCACAGTTGTGGCAAGAACCCAGAAATTTCTTTGACTTCTAAGGAGCATTCTCCCTTTTTCTTTTGTTAGTCTTGTCTGACTCAACAACATTTGCTTTGGCAGCAATATTCCGAGAAATCTTTTTCTCAGAATTTCTGTTATCTTCCTCAAGGCGTAGCCGAACTATGAGATCTTCCATTGTCATTTTCTTACGCTTGTGCTTAAGGTAATTTTTAAAGTCCTTCCAAGAAGGAGGCAATTTCTCAATAGATGCGGCAACTTGAAAAGCCTCGCTAAGAGTCATATTTTCATCTTCTAGTTGACGGATGATAAGTTGCAGTTCTTGAGCTTGACTTATCACCGTTTTTTAGTCAACCATTTTGAAGTCAAGAAATTTTCCAGCAATGAATTTCTTCATGCTTGCATCTTTAGTTTTGTACTTCTTTTCCAGAGCCAACCAGAGTTGCTTAGATGTTGCAATAGTACAATAGACATTGTAGAGGCTATCATCCAGAACATTCAAAATATAGTTTTTACACATGTAATCTGAGTTTTTCCAGATAGTCAGAGCCTCTACTTTGGTAGCATAAAGTTCAACTTCGTCTACCACAGGAGCCTCTTCAGTCATAAACTTGGCAAGGCTCAATGTTGTTAAATAAAACAATATTTTCTGTTGCCAACGCTTGAAATTAATTTTGTTAAATTTCTTTGGCCTTTCTCCATGGGACAGAGTCATTGTCGGAAGCACAGGCGCTGGCGGAGCTTTTGTCACCATCTAAATTAGTGCAGAATAACTGTTGCTGTTTTGCGTCATCTGCAACAGATATTGTTTCAAGATTGTTAGTACTTTTGTAAAAACACAATTGTAACAATACAGAATTTTTAACCAAATTAAAATTGGATTTTTTATTACTTAAATTGAATTTAATTTTGAATTTGACATAAATATATATGGTTAGGAATATTTAATAATTTTGATAAGTTAGATGATAGATTTTATTTGAATTATAAATGACAATGATTATTAATAAGTTTGGATTTATTGATACTATTTGTCGTTCGATCGGGTTTGTCAAACCATAACATTTTTTTTTGAAAGAAAAATGTGTGATCTTCTAAGAAGAAGAGAGCACACATATATATATATATATTTATATATAAAAGAAAAAATAAAAGATTACAATCGACAGACTACCAGTCTAAAAAATAAACAAGAAGCAACGACTCAAGCTATAACTCGAGCTATGACAAGCCTCACCTAACAAAAAGCAACAAAGACATAAACATAAAAAAAATACTGTCCAACCCAATCAACACCAGAACCAACCACCATAAACTCCAACGCAGAATCCATCTCCTGACCATATCCACACACTAAAAAGCTCCTCAGCAAACTTCTTACCCGAGTTCTAAGATTGAATACAAACCAACATCAATGCAAACCAATATCCTAGCTCGGGAACTTATCATGATAAACGGTATACGATCTAATACGTTTGCTACAACGTAACGAACCCGATCTAGGATAAACTCTCTTGCGCCTACTCCTCCTAGTCGAAGTAAGTGCCAGATCACCAACAGGAGATTTTTCTTCAAAATCCTCTTTCAATCCATCGGAGACCAGATCTCTAAACTGACTAAGAGACTCCGGCCTTAACTTATCACAGAACAATGAAACATAATGAGAGTGAGAATTCAGACTGGTACTCAAAACTGACAGCGCCGAACTCTTGCATACTCCTTTATTCATGCACGCCCAGAGATCATGCTTCATGAAGGATGTATTTCTTCTCCTCTTAATCTTATGAGCATCAAGAACATGCTTTGAAGAAACACCAAAGTTGTTAAACAACTTCAAATCTTTATCAAGTGGCCTCGCAAATCTAAAACCATCAAACTTAAAAGATTTAGCAATAACTGGAAAGAATTCTAAACATTTTGTTGTATCATTACATTGCAACTCCTCGGAAACTATATCCATCATCAACTCCTTTTCCATATCAACCCTCAACGACTCAACCCCCCTGTCATCAACTAACAACATCTCAGGACTACCAGCACAGTTCTGCACAAAAGGATCAAGAAACAACAGATCTAAACGCTGAGGCACCAAGAACCTCTCAGGCAATACCACCATCGCATCTACACAAATCTCCTCATATAATTCATTATCCGCATCACACACTGAGTCACCAACTATTTCAGTCCTGGGTACAACCACCTTCTGTTTAGGTAATCCCACCAACCTCATGAAATTATCATCAACATCTTTCGAAAACCCCAAAAAAATAGCATCTCCACGATCACAATTTACAGCATGATTAATAATGTCAAAATGCATCATAATATCATTCAACAGCAATAGCCCTTTCTTCTTGAACCTTGAGTCCGAATCCATGAAAATTCTACTTAATTTCAAGAAATTAGAACAGAACGAAATAGCATGTTCCTTCCTCTCAAGCCGGCGAGGCAAAGGAGGATAAACACCATTACTTGAGACGCCAGAAACCCTCTTAGACCACATCAATCCATCCACTAATCCCTCTAAGTGCCAACCCAGCAAAAGAAGAATATACGCACCTTCATCCTTCTTATTAGAACTTACCAAATCAAAAAGAAAAATGAAAGAAATAAGTTTCTGACATAATCTCGAACAGCTGAAGTGCACAAATTCAAAACCTGATTTTCCTTTGTAATATTCTGGACAAAAAAACTTCTTATGCCCAAATCCACCGCAACAGTAGCATCGAATCTTATTCCTACAATCTTTCACTTTATGGTTCGATCCTCCACATCTGAAACACAAACGACTTCTGGGAAAATTCCCAATAAACGAACGCTTCCTCAAAAGCGAATTCCAAAAAGAATCCCAAAAAGAATTACGATCTACAGACTTGACGAGAAGAAGAAGACACGGGAGAGGCGGTCGAATTCCAGAAAGAATCACAAAAAGAAACACTCAATCTACTTTCTTGACGAGAAGAAGGAAAAAAGGGGAAAACGGGAGCCGCCATTAGTATGTTTTTATAAGTTGAAAAAATTTCCCCAGTTTTCAAAATTTTTGTCAAACCATAACATGAATTAGTAGCATTGGAATGAAGTGCTGCTCTTAGTTTTCATAACGTTTTAAGGGAAGTGCTACAAAAAGTTCACTTTCTCTCCTTAAGACAAGTGTAAGGACACTTGTCTTTTTGCATGAAAACTTTCATGCATGCTTTCCACTTGCCCCTTTAGGTGTCACACTCTCTTTACTCCACTTTTTCTATAAATATCACCCTTTCCTTCCACTTTTTCATTCATTCTCGCTTCTCTTCTTCTTAAAGCTTAAAACCATGGTTTTCATAGCATAAATCTTCCTCTTTTCCACCATACCTTGCCAAATTTCGTCGTCATATTCCTCCTCCTCCTCTTATAATAGAAAGAGAGAGAGAGAAAGATTAGTGTATATTATATATACATTGGTGAAGAAGACGTTGCGCTGAAAAACTATCCGACGGTTCGCTCAACTAGGATCTCCTACTGTGAAGATTGGAAAGTTGTTTGGTGAGAACTCTTTAACCACAATTTATATATTTAATTAGTAGTTAGACTAATTTAAAATAGTGATGAATTATTAATGATGGTTGATGTTTGTTGTGATGGACGATGGTTGTATAGTTTAGAACACATACTATTAAGCGTTAGTGTTATAACGCTTGTGCACAATTATGATTTACTGAATCATGTTGATGATGGTTGCTATGGATGTTTAAATGGTTGTTGATGTTGTTTTGCACACGCTATGACACAACAATTATGGTATCACATTGGTGATCGAAAAATCTCCTTCATAATTAAAAGCAATATCATTATTGAAATTGAAGGTTAATAGCTGGAAAAGACCATATGTATGAATTCATATATATTGTTAAAGTCCTTTAAATGAATAAATAAATACCGGAACATTCTAGGATGACAGAGAGGATAGTGTCTAGGCTTGGGTTTGGAAATGAAGTTTCCTGCTCTCCCTGGCTATCCCTAACTGATCCGACGAATGGAAAGGTTAATTTGAAGTTATTTGAATTTAGAAATGAATTGGAATTTATGAAAGTTGAATTTTAGATCAAAAATAATTTGGAGAGTAAATTTGAATAATTTTAAAAGGGTTATATAAGGATATAATGGTTTTCTAAGATATTTTGAAGTATCGTAGAATAATGGTTATTATGGTCAAAATAGAGCTTGTCGCATAATGACAATTTACGTATTTCAGATGCAAACTTTAAACGCTTATAACTTTTGCAATCTAAATCGGATTTCCAAGAAACGGAAAACATTTGATTTATATTAACAAAAGCTTTTAAATGAGTGAAAGCAGATTTTAATTTCGGGTTATAATTTTCAAGTTATGTTTTAAAACCATTTTGGAAAAGGTCGCTGTAAAAGCAGTTATCAACCATAACTATAAACAACTATTTTAAATGTTTTTAAAAATATGGGATTTTTTTTTTGTAAAATCATTACAAATTATGAAAAGGTGTTTTGAATCATAAAGTTTAAGTTTTGGCTAAGATAAACGATATTTTGATCGAAGTAATTAAGATAACTGTTTTGTAACGCTTTGAAACACTATGGTAACTCTTTCTTTGAAAATAATCTATTTTGAAGTGTTAAACCGCGAGCTGTTTCCCAAACTATAAGTAATCATTTGTAAATGACTGTTGGAATTTTTTCAAAGATTTAAAAGTATTGAAAATGTTTTATATGGAAATTAAATTGATTTATTTGATACTAAAACGGGGTTTTCAATTTTAAATAATTGGATAGGTTGGAGATAAATCTTCAAATGTTTGATATTGATCTAGTAAATGATGACTCTTGCTATTTGGGGAATTCAACAGATAGTTCACCATTATTCCACTTATAATGTGAGTTGGATACGGAGATTAATATTGAAGATAGATTGATGATATTTCTATCTAGATCTAATGTCAAGGAGTTGGATAAATCTTTAATTAAGATACGGGTTTCTCAATCTTATTGGAATAAGCTAGATAGAAATAATCTTCGGATATTTGGTACGAAATTCTTTGGTGTAAACATATACTATTTGAGGAATTTGAAAGATATTATTATTATATCATTATTCCACTTATAGTATTCGTTGATTATGAGAATTGATATCAAATATAAGTAGAAACAATTTCTGTGGAACTTATGTTCAATATCGATTTTATTGGGTTTTGTCATGGATTATATCTTCAATAATATCATTCTTGAAACCCAATGAGATTAAGTTATGGAAATTCATATCTTAATTTGGGGATTTAACCAAATCTTTGATTTGAGGAAATTAAAAATAAGGAATTGGGAAGGAAGAATAATCTTTTAGTTAAGATTACAGAATTGAATGTTCGGAAACCAATTTAATTGGAAACTAGGGTTGAATTGTGGGGTAAGGGTTTTCAAAGGAAATAGGGTTTTTGATAGAGCTATCAAATGGAAAATTAATTAAGGCTTTGAGGCTAAATTATCTTTGATTTAAGGGATATGTTTTAAAAAAGAAAGGTTAAATATGGATTTTGTTATAATTTGAGAATGGATTTAAAGAATTTTAATTTAACAAAATCCAAGATGGAAGGAGATTTGGTTGAAAGCTTGTGTATTCCGTAATTGTGTTTTTTTTAAATTGCGCTTATTACTTGGAAAGACCGGGATCGAATATATGTTTGAAAACCATTCCAAGTAATAATACGACATTAAGAAGCAATTCAAGACTTGGAAAACGACGAATGAAGACCGGGATTCTTTGAACTATTTGGTTATTTGGATTGATTGTTGATGTCACGGTTGGGCTGATCCCCCGATACGACGTTATAAGTGGCATGAGGTTTGAATATATTTGGAGATTTTCGGATTGATGTTTCGTTCAAACCCAAAACAGACTTGTATGGATTGTGTGTTTGACATTGTAATTAACTGAGTAGCACTGTTTTATCAATATATATTTGTTTGGTGGCGTAGAATTACTCTATTGCTTAACACCCTTCTCTAAGACGTACGAGCTTAGAGGTTATATATTGGAATTCAGTGATGCGTTGTTAGTGGATAATGTGGCATACTTAAGATATACGATGAGCTATGGATGATCAAAGCATGGCTTGTTTAAGCGTAGCTTTGTGTATCGTGACCTCGGCAAGCCTCACAACCCGGTAAATGGCTAAAACAGGAAAGATGCAGCGAGGTTAAGTGTAGTCATTTCCTTCTAGATAAAAGATGTACTATGGTATGGAGCCCAGGTACTAACCTATGTGGATAACTTCTATTTATATGGATGTTGATGTTGCGGGCGCCCGATTTAAAGGTTGGTAATGACCGGGAAGTGATATACTCAGGCGTGCTCTAAGTTACCCAGTTAAGGAGTAACCCGGCCTCGTGTTGGAAGAGAGCCCGATTTGGTTTTCGGGGCGTCCCTCTAGAGGTGTACCCATCGGTTCGATAAGGAAGTTCCTTTGCCTGGTCATTTGTTGGAAATCCAATTTTCCACTACGGACCTGTACGATTTTAGTTGTATAGCCTGCTACCAGCAGGATTGTCGGTATAATGGGATGGGGCATTATGCTGGCTATGATTAATACATTTATTTGCGAAATTGTTTTCACACTATGCAATAATAATAATATTAGAGGATTTTCACGTATCAAGCATTTTTTGACTGTCATAAGGAGAAACCCCGCCCATGTGTGTGTTTGCATTGTGTGTGTGCCACGGGACCTTATGTTAGTTTCAATTTTCAAAAGTCATAGCGAATTTCTATGCACGGGAATTCATATGGAGTAAACCCGTTCCGCGTTAGCAGCGTGGTCCGTTGAATTACCCAACTTTATAATGAATTCTAAATAACAACTGTTTTTGAGTTCTCACACCAGTTGTAACACCCCGCCTCCGCTAGGGTCACTCGCAAAGGAATGCACTAGCTTTAGAGGGGCATTATTGGTAAACATGCACAGAAATATCACAAGACAGAACATATAAAATGGCGGAAGTAAAATCGAACTTTCATAAACATTAATAATTAAGGTCTAAAGCCTTTTACATCAGAGTACATCAAAACCTGTCTTGTAATAATAAAGAAGCATTAAGACTTTTCCATAAATTATTCCCCAAATAAAACAGTAAAGTAGCCATAGCCAAGAAAAATCCAAGCCATCCATGATGACCTTCAAGCAGAAGAAGTCTGAACTAAACAACAGTATTTCCTCCCTGTAACCTGGGGGGAAACGGAAGACAAGAAGCGAAAGAAAACGGGGTCAGTCATAAAGACTGGTAAGCCCTATCTACTATCAGCATATAAACTAGTAAAGTTAACTGGCATGGGGAACTGAGATGAACATAAGCATGATAACAAGATAGAAAAGCTAAATCAGAATAACAGGATAACTACTGAACTAAGGTATCATGATAAACTACGGTGTCATGATAAATCAAGGTATCCTATCGTCAGACTTCTATCAAGTATACTATCCCAAGATATCTACCCCGTCTAACATTCCACGGTATCTATTCCGTATATTCTTCCTGGTTCTAACATGTATATTTGCTCTGCACCCTCCGTACTAGTATCCCAGCCTTGTTATGTGTTAACCATGAATGTCCCTTACTCAAAATCGTGTAATGGTCCATGTCAACCTAACATATCGCATATATAGGTTACTCAAATCATATGTTTCTTTCCATGTATATAAGTTCAGTCCTTTGCCGTACCTCGTACGGGCTTCCTCATGTCGTATTATCCATGAAATCGTTTGGACTGTCACCCTTGTTCTAGCTAGGCTCTTCCATATGAATCATCGTTTGAACTACTAGGACTTACGCCACCTAGCACCACTAGGGATTACGCTTGCCTATTGCACGCTTTCGTATTTTGGTTTGGGTTAAACCACCTAGGCCACTAGGGATTACGCTAACCCCCAACCGCGCCCTTTTTCCCACGCATTCATCGTGAATCGTTTTTCTATAACTGTATGCACATGTATCACATCGTGCCATCCGAGTCCTGTCACAGGGCAAAACAAGAAATACAGGACTCGGTCGGGAGCTTTAGATTTATCTGCCGATGCAGATACTAAGGTCTGCTTTTCTACACGTGGCTATGGTCCCACGAGACCCCTCCCTCAACTAGTGAAAGGCAACACAAGAGAAAATCTTGCATGAGAACTACACTCCGGCCAGCCCACATCCTACGGCCTACCTCACCCATAATTAGATATCAATTATGGTCTGTTGGGTGTTCCCTGCCTTTCCGTACGTACACGCTTGACTCAAGATGGTAGATGATCGACGAACTTGCTATCTCGGGCACCTTATGTATTCGTCGACTCACTGCTATCCACCCCGGTCTTTAGGTCGCTCGCATAGCAACCAAGGCATATTCTTGGTTCTTCTACCGCAGACCTCAACCTCTCGTGAGCCTAGTATAATGACCTGGCAGCTCACAGAGGGATCCCAAGAATATCCTCACGTTCCCCGAAGCCACTGCTTCGTTACCCAGTTCGTTGGAGCCTTTATCTAAATCAGATAGCCTGCTCCTACACGCATACTTAAACGTTGACCTAACGTATCGGGTTACTAATCTATCTAAGAAATGGTCCAAATTTCCTTGACTAAGAATTATTACTTAGTCTCCCTTAACTAAGGTTTACCACTTAGCCTTATTTCCATAATCCTTGTTAACTATGGTTATTTACCTAATCCTCCGAATTAGGGTTTATCTAATGGGTTAAGTGTCACTTAAGTTCATAACTTAGCCCGTCTACAAACCATGTCAAAATTGGCTAAGTATCCAAGTCCAAGACTTAACCCTACAAACCATGTGTCAAGTTGGCTAAGTATATTAAGCAATCCATAACTTAACCTCGTCTAATTATCATTTTAGATTGGTTAATTATATAAATTAACTTGACCTTGTCAAATTACCGAGTCAAATCGGTCAAGCGTATTCAAGTGATTCGTGACTTAGCCTTATCATGTTTTCACGTTAGATTGGTTAAGTATAGGTCACTTAACCACATCAAACTAACGAGTTGGATTAGTTAAGTGTAAATTAACTTAACCCCGTCCAATTACCATGTTTAGATTAGTTAGGTCTGAGTTGACTTAACCCCATCCATTAACTGTATTAAACGGTTAAGTGTTACTAAGAAAATTTACTTAACCTTATCAAGTTATCGTGTTGGATTGATTAAGTGTTGGTTAACTTAATCCCGTCCCCTCGTCGTATAAAAATGGTCAAGTGTCGTTAGGCAAATCAAGTTACTTAACCTACCCAACCCTGTCATGTCGGTTAAGTGTCATTAGTCAAATTAAATTACTTAACCCATTTGTCCATGTCATATTTGGTTAAGCCTCATTAATCAAATTAACTTAACCCTAT